>CP119857.1:903997-1205686 GCA_033953505.1 Leishmania tarentolae | reverse complement strand
GGAGGGTGGGGTGGGGGGGACAACCAGGGAGCCGGCCAAGGGGCTGCGCAGCGACGCCATTCATCTCCTACAGGTAGTCGGGCGCATGCAGTCCAATGCGATGCCGGCAAGGGAAGCGTTCGCGCACCTCTTCCACTGTCTCGGCTGAGAGCGAGGCGATGAAGACCCTGGCGCGTGGGCGAGCGTAAAGAATCACGACCGCCGGCGGCGCGCAGCTCGACACGCGCTGCGCACCAGCTCCTTACATCCATACGGCAGCCCATCGCTTTCGCCGCATCGAGAGAGGGCGGGAGGAGGCACGCGCAAAGGGACAAATAGGCAGGCCCTACGTGCGGTCTCTCTGCAGGCATCGTGGCACAGCCACGTCCACAGCACAGCGGCAAGCGCCGTGCCCCGGCGCGTATGCCCTTATCTGCGTGAGGCGCAGTGCGCACACCCAAGCCAGCCAGCTCCACCTTCACACGCACAGCTCCACCTAAGCGCCAGCAGCGGGAAAGAGCGGGGCGCGCGAGCACCCCACGTGGGGCAGCAGCGGGCAAGAATAGTGCGCGGACAGGAGCAACCCACCACACGATGGCAGCACGACAAGAGACACACAGCGCGCGGCAGCCTTGGGAGCTCCCTCTTCTTCCTTGCAGTACCGCGTACGCAAAGCACAGCGAGGAAAAGGGCGGAGGGCAGCTCGTGCCATGCTGAGCTTCCAGAGGTTAGCTCAAAGAGGGAAGCGGAAGACGGGAGATCATGGAAAGCACAAACACACAGAGAGAGAGAGGGGCCGAATCATGTGTGTGGTGGGGCCGAGTGACCACGCAACGCCGACACACACGCACACATACACATACACACACATACACAGATATATATATATAGATATATTTATATATACATACATATGCACATACACAGGACACGTGCACGCACGAATTAAAAAAGAGACGCGGGGAGGCTCGCATGCACGCCCCGCTTGCTTGGCGGCGTCTCTAAGGGTGGCGGGGGACGATGAGACGGAAAACAAATGTTGTAGAACAAGCAAGAGGAGCTTGGCGGGCCCTCATGGTGTTATCAGTAGGCACTGAGACAGAAACAGCCCAGAGGTGAGCAAGCGCTGGTGCGCGAGGGAGAGAGCAAGACCCTCCCCCCGCATCCGACGTGAGGAAACAGTGACTGGGCGTGGCGGGTGCGTGACAGCGCGTTCTGAGGACGTGGAGGAAAAGAGGAAACCAGGGAACCGCAAGGAACAAGAAAAAGAAACACAAGATGCTGAGTGGGGGGGGGGAGAAGGGCGAGTTGAGTGAGAGGGGGACGCTGCGAAGTAGTGAGCAGCACACACACACGCGCACACAAGCAGGTCCCGAGTCCTGCGCACACATACTTCCTCTGTCCCCTCGCGCGAAGCCGAAGACGAAACAAAACAAAGATGAAAGCCAGGAGAGACGAGCGTTAGAAAGAACTGCTTAGCACGAGAAAGCACAAAATAGAGGTGTTGCAGCTGCACGCTACGGTGCACACAACAAGGGGCAGTCCAGAAGCATTTACGTCATGGGCTGTATTGCAGACAGGCCTGGGAGACGCGAGACAGGGGCGAGGTAGACATCACGGCACCGCCTCTATCTCCTCGTGTGCCGCCCAGAAGTACAAAAGGGGACGGCGTGGACAACAACGGCAAGGGACGCGAGGGCGCGCGCGGGTGGTGGGTGGGCAGCAGACGGGAATGACAAGGAAGGGCACAAGCAGGAAAACGCACACCGCGCTTTGCTGCACCATGTCCCGCGGCCACGAACACGGCAGAGAGTACGTGCGCACCGCTCCCGCTCATCGACATGTGCTACACTAAGGGGGACAGAGTGCAAAGCCAGGGCCACAGCACAAGAAAGAGTTCCATATGCACATCAAACATCGGCGGCAGCCAAGGCAGGTGCTGCTCGCGGAGACAGGCAACGGGAGAGGGGGGAAGGGGGTCCTTATGAGCCACAAGAAGAAACCGGAACCGTGGAGAGAGAAGAGAAGTGCACCCCTCCTGCCCCCCACACACAGACAGAGCCCCCACCAGGGAGCACGAGTGAGTCGGTGTGCTTCAGTCGTCTCCGCTGTCGCTGCGTGTCGACGCGTGCTCGCCTTCCCGCGAGGCGTCTCCCTCGCCGCGCTTGGGTGAGCAGCGCGGGGGAGAGAGGGAAACGCGGAAACCAGCGGAGAGGGGGCAGGCTTTGTGGCGGGGTCCTCCATTGCCTTTTCCAGCCACATGCGGTGCACACCACTGCCGTACGTGCTGGGGCGCATCGCCGGCCTCCATGGCATCATGCGCAGCTCGTAGGAGTGCACAACAGCAGCAGCTCGGCTGCCAGGCGTGAGTGGACAGCGGTGCTTGCACGACACCCGAGCTCCGGCACCTGGGGGAGGAGCTGCGGGCTGCAGATCCGTGCACCACCAGCACCGGGCAACTACACAATGTCATCCTCAATAGAGCTTACACTTTCGTCCGAAAAGGTGGCGACACTCACACCATGGCCGCGGCCTCTTCCCCGCGCGCGCCAGCTGCGCACCGACCTCTTCGGCATAAGAGATGTAGAGGGTGTCTGCGATAGCGGCACCACCTGGTCCTCACCGATTGAGGGGCTGGAGGATGGCATCTCACCGACTGCGCCCCCGCCACGCGAGGAGGCCACCGACAGTGGATTGACGGAGAGAACACTCGGCAGCGCGTCATTCTCAGCAGTCATCCACGTTGAAGCTTCGGCGCTCTTGTCAGGTATTCCCGTGTCCTCTTCCCCTGTGTAGGACTGCTCCTTGTTGCAGTCATCCTCCTCCATGTGCTGCTGCTCACGCCGTCGTTTTGCAGCGAGGAACCACCACAGAAGCACGCCAAGGGCAATCAGAAAACAGGCACCGAACAGGCAACCCAAAATGATCGCGCAGGTTGCGTTGCACCCAGAAGATTTTGCTGGACGAAGGATGCACGCGCCATTCTTTCGAAAAATAATTTGTGAAGAGGGGACCCTCGCAGCGTGCAGAGGCCGCACGGCGGCGGCGGCCGTGCTTGTGACAGCGACGGGGGGCATTATGGCGGAAGGGAGAAAGAAGCAGGGCGCTGAGTGCCCGCACGTGCGGCTGCTGGTGGGGCGCCGTGGGGTTGGGTGGCCGAGAATGCGAGATGGAGCGGACGGGTGAGCGGCTGAGGTGCCTGTACACGGTGGGTGAGTGCCGAAGGATGCCGCTGCTGGAGGGAAGAGGGAGGCGGAGAGAAGGCGGTGTGTGGGGAAGGGTGTGGGTGAGAGTAGCGCGCTTTTTGTGTTGTCTGGCTTGCGCAGTCTTGCTGAGTAGGAGAGGCGGGTGAGGGGCGGCGGTGGTCGGGAGGAGGGCGTGGGGGGGGGACAGGGGGCATGGCATGGCCGGTGAGCACAACACAGCGGCGGAGCGAGAACGAAGCGGCGAGCTGACTGGCTGGAGCGCAGTCACGTCTGCGTGCTTGCCGTGCGCAAGGGACTGCGGTTGGGCCGTCCTCCTGCACGCGCGTGGGCAACCGCTTTCCACGGGACACCACCGCGCGCGACGCGGCTACAGCGACAGCGCCAAGAAGCTTCCAGCCTAAGAAGCACTCCGCCGGTTTCCCGCGCTGCGGCGTCCCTCTGCACGCTGGCGCCCACCATCGCTTCTGCAGCGGTGCTCGGACAGAGCAGAGGCAGCGCGCGCACGTGTACAATGCTTGCTGAGATGGACGACAAGACAGAAAGTACGAGAGCCGCAAGGGGGAGCGTACAGACGTGCTCGAGGTGTGTGGCGGAGGCAGGGGAGATGCGGGTGACGAGAATGCGGGAACGCACCACCCACAATACACCGGGGGAGGCGCCTTTACATCTCCGCTCATAGCACACTGGCTGCCTCCAGCACCGTGGCCACCGCGCACAGCCCCCTCCCCGTCGCCGTACGACGGCCACGCCCCCACTCAGTGTACCGCCCCCGCACTGGCCAGCAGCCCAGCTGCCCACCAGCCATTCGATGGACACAGGCAGCGCACGCGGGAACAACGAAGGCACAGAGTCCGTTTGAGAACGACACTCCTCGCAGTCGGTGCACACACACAGAAGGGAAGCAAACATAGAACTTTGGCACATATACATGGGAGGAGGGTGGGTGGGGGGGGAGACAACCAGGGAGCCGGCCAAGGGGCTGCACAGCGACGCCATTCATCTCCTACAGGTAGTCGGGCGCATGCAGTCCAATGCGATGCCGGCAAGGGAAGCGTTCGCGCACCTCTTCCACTGTCTCGGCTGAGAGCGAGGCGATGAAGACCCTGGCGCGTGGGCGAGCGTAAAGAATCACGACCGCCGGCGGCGCGCAGCTCGACACGCGCTGCGCACCAGCTCCTTACATCCATACGGCAGCCCATCGCTTTCGCCGCATCGAGAGAGGGCGGGAGGAGGCACGCGCAAAGGGACAAATAGGCAGGCCCTACGTGCGGTCTCTCTGCAGGCATCGTGGCACAGCCACGTCCACAGCACAGCGGCAAGCGCCGTGCCCCGGCGCGTATGCCCTTATCTGCGTGAGGCGCAGTGCGCACACCCAAGCCAGCCAGCTCCACCTTCACACGCACAGCTCCACCTAAGCGCCAGCAGCGGGAAAGAGCGGGGCGCGCGAGCACCCCACGTGGGGCAGCAGCGGGCAAGAATAGTGCGCGGACAGGAGAAACCCACCACACGATGGCAGCACGACAAGAGACACACAGCGCGCGGCAGCCTTGGGAGCTCCCTCTTCTTCCTTGCAGTACCGCGTACGCAAAGCACAGCGAGGAAAAGGGCGGAGGGCAGCTCGTGCCATGCTGAGCTTCCAGAGGTTAGCTCAAAGAGGGAAGCGGAAGACGGGAGATCATGGAAAGCACAAACACACAGAGAGAGAGAGGGGCCGAATCATGTGTGTGGTGGGGCCGAGTGACCACGCAACGCCGACACACACGCACACATACACATACACACACATACACAGATATATATATATAGATATATTTATATATACATACATATGCACATACACAGGACACGTGCACGCACGAATTAAAAAAGAGACGCGGGGAGGCTCGCATGCACGCCCCGCTTGCTTGGCGGCGTCTCTAAGGGTGGCGGGGGACGATGAGACGGAAAACAAATGTTGTAGAACAAGCAAGAGGAGCTTGGCGGGCCCTCATGGTGTTATCAGTAGGCACTGAGACAGAAACAGCCCAGAGGTGAGCAAGCGCTGGTGCGCGAGGGAGAGAGCAAGACCCTCCCCCCGCATCCGACGTGAGGAAACAGTGACTGGGCGTGGCGGGTGCGTGACAGCGCGTTCTGAGGACGTGGAGGAAGAGAGGAAACCAGGGAACCGCAAGGAACAAGAAAAAGAAACACAAGATGCTGAGTGGGGGGGGGAGAAGGGCGAGTTGAGTGAGAGGGGGACGCTGCGAAGTAGTGAGCAGCACACACACACGCGCACACAAGCAGGTCCCGAGTCCTGCGCACACATACTTCCTCTGTCCCCTCGCGCGAAGCCGAAGACGAAACAAAACAAAGATGAAAGCCAGGAGAGACGAGCGTTAGAAAGAACTGCTTAGCACGAGAGAGCACAAAATAGAGGTGTTGCAGCTGCACGCTACGGTGCACACAACAAGGGGCAGTCCAGAAGCATTTACGTCATGGGCTGTATTGCAGACAGGCCTGGGAGACGCGAGACAGGGGCGAGGTAGACATCACGGCACCGCCTCTATCTCCTCGTGTGCCGCCCAGAAGTACAAAAGGGGACGGCGTGGACAACAACGGCAAGGGACGCGAGGGCGCGAGGGCGCGCGCGGGTGGTGGGTGGGCAGCAGACGGGAATGACAAGGAAGGGCACAAGCAGGAAAACGCACACCGCGCTTTGCTGCACCATGTCCCGCGGCCACGAACACGGCAGAGAGTACGTGCGCACCGCTCCCGCTCATCGACATGTGCTACACTAAGGGGGACAGAGTGCAAAGCCAGGGCCACAGCACAAGAAAGAGTTCCATATGCACATCAAACATCGGCGGCAGCCAAGGCAGGCGCTGCTCGCGGAGACAGGCAACGGGAGAGGGGGGAAGGGGGTCCTTATGAGCCACAAGAAGAAACCGGAACCGTGGAGAGAGAAGAGAAGTGCACCCCTCCTGCCCCCCACACACAGACAGAGCCCCCACCAGGGAGCACGAGTGAGTCGGTGTGCTTCAGTCGTCTCCGCTGTCGCTGCGTGTCGACGCGTGCTCGCCTTCCCGCGAGGCGTCTCCCTCGCCGCGCTTGGGTGAGCAGCGCGGGGGAGAGAGGGAAACGCGGAAACCAGCGGAGAGGGGGCAGGCTTTGTGGCGGGGTCCTCCATTGCCTTTTCCAGCCACATGCGGTGCACACCACTGCCGTACGTGCTGGGGCGCATCGCCGGCCTCCATGGCATCATGCGCAGCTCGTAGGAGTGCACAACAGCAGCAGCTCGGCTGCCAGGCGTGAGTGGACAGCGGTGCTTGCACGACACCCGAGCTCCGGCACCTGGGGGAGGAGCTGCGGGCTGCAGATCCGTGCACCACCAGCACCGGGCAACTACACAATGTCATCCTCAATAGAGCTTACACTTTCGTCCGAAAAGGTGGCGACACTCACACCATGGCCGCGGCCTCTTCCCCGCGCGCGCCAGCTGCGCACCGACCTCTTCGGCATAAGAGATGTAGAGGGTGTCTGCGATAGCGGCACCACCTGGTCCTCACCGATTGAGGGGCTGGAGGATGGCATCTCACCGACTGCGCCCCCGCCACGCGAGGAGGCCACCGACAGTGGATTGACGGAGAGAACACTCGGCAGCGCGTCATTCTCAGCAGTCATCCACGTTGAAGCTTCGGCGCTCTTGTCAGGTATTCCCGTGTCCTCTTCCCCTGTGTAGGACTGCTCCTTGTTGCAGTCATCCTCCTCTGCCTTGTGCTGCTGCTCACGCCGTCGTTTTGCAGCGAGGAACCACCACAGAAGCACGCCAAGGGCAATCAGAAAACAGGCACCGAACAGGCAACCCAAAATGATCGCGCAGGTTGCGTTGCACCCAGAAGATTTTGCTGGACGAAGGATGCACGCGCCATTCTTTCGAAAAATAATTTGTGAAGAGGGGACCCTCGCAGCGTGCAGAGGCCGCACGGCGGCGGCGGCCGTGCTTGTGACAGCGACGGGGGGCATTATGGCGGAAGGGAGAAAGAAGCAGGGCGCTGAGTGCCCGCACGTGCGGCTGCTGGTGGGGCGCCGTGGGGTTGGGTGGCCGAGAATGCGAGATGGAGCGGACGGGTGAGCGGCTGAGGTGCCTGTACACGGTGGGTGAGTGCCGAAGGATGCCGCTGCTGGAGGGAAGAGGGAGGCGGAGAGAAGGCGGTGTGTGGGGAAGGGTGTGGGTGAGAGTAGCGCGCTTTTTGTGTTGTCTGGCTTGCGCAGTCTTGCTGAGTAGGAGAGGCGGGTGAGGGGCGGCGGTGGTCGGGAGGAGGGCGTGGGGGGGGGACAGGGGGCATGGCATGGCCGGTGAGCACAACACAGCGGCGGAGCGAGAACGAAGCGGCGAGCTGACTGGCTGGAGCGCAGTCACGTCTGCGTGCTTGCCGTGCGCAAGGGACTGCGGTTGGGCCGTCCTCCTGCACGCGCGTGGGCAACCGCTTTCCACGGGACACCACCGCGCGCGACGCGGCTACAGCGACAGCGCCAAGAAGCTTCCAGCCTAAGAAGCACTCCGCCGGTTTCCCGCGCTGCGGCGTCCCTCTGCACGCTGGCGCCCACCATCGCTTCTGCAGCGGTGCTCGGACAGAGCAGAGGCAGCGCGCGCACGTGTACAATGCTTGCTGAGATGGACGACAAGACAGAAAGTACGAGAGCCGCAAGGGGGAGCGTACAGACGTGCTCGAGGTGTGTGGCGGAGGCAGGGAAGATGCGGGTGACGAGAATGCGGGAACGCACCACCCACAATACACCGGGGGAGGCGCCTTTACATCTCCGCTCATAGCACACTGGCTGCCTCCAGCACCGTGGCCACCGCGCACAGCCCCCTCCCCGTCGCCGTACGACGGCCACGCCCCCACTCAGTGTACCGCCCCCGCACTGGCCAGCAGCCCAGCTGCCCACCAGCCATTCGATGGACACAGGCAGCGCACGCGGGAACAACGAAGGCACAGAGTCCGTTTGAGAACGACACTCCTCGCAGTCGGTGCACACACACAGAAGGGAAGCAAACATAGAACTTTGGCACATATACATGGGAGGAGGGTGGGTGGGGGGGACAACCAGGGAGCCGGCCAAGGGGCTGCACAGCGACGCCATTCATCTCCTACAGGTAGTCGGGCGCATGCAGTCCAATGCGATGCCGGCAAGGGAAGCGTTCGCGCACCTCTTCCACTGTCTCGGCTGAGAGCGAGGCGATGAAGACCCTGGCGCGTGGGCGAGCGTAAAGAATCACGACCGCCGGCGGCGCGCAGCTCGACACGCGCTGCGCACCAGCTCCTTACATCCATACGGCAGCCCATCGCTTTCGCCGCATCGAGAGAGGGCGGGAGGAGGCACGCGCAAAGGGACAAATAGGCAGGCCCTACGTGCGGTCTCTCTGCAGGCATCGTGGCACAGCCACGTCCACAGCACAGCGGCAAGCGCCGTGCCCCGGCGCGTATGCCCTTATCTGCGTGAGGCGCAGTGCGCACACCCAAGCCAGCCAGCTCCACCTTCACACGCACAGCTCCACCTAAGCGCCAGCAGCGGGAAAGAGCGGGGCGCGCGAGCACCCCACGTGGGGCAGCAGCGGGCAAGAATAGTGCGCGGACAGGAGCAACCCACCACACGATGGCAGCACGACAAGAGACACACAGCGCGCGGCAGCCTTGGGAGCTCCCTCTTCTTCCTTGCAGTACCGCGTACGCAAAGCACAGCGAGGAAAAGGGCGGAGGGCAGCTCGTGCCATGCTGAGCTTCCAGAGGTTAGCTCAAAGAGGGAAGCGGAAGACGGGAGATCATGGAAAGCACAAACACACACAGAGAGAGAGGGGCCGAATCATGTGTGTGGTGGGGCCGAGTGACCACGCAACGCCGACACACACGCACACATACACATACACACACATACACAGATATATATATATATATATATTTACTCATCCGTATGTACATCTCTACATACATATGCACATACACAGGACACGTGCACGCACGAATTAAAAAAGAGACGCGGGGAGGCTCGCATGCACGCCCCGCTTGCTTGGCGGCGTCTCTAAGGGTGGCGGGGGACGATGAGACGGAAAACAAATGTTGTAGAACAAGCAAGAGGAGCTTGGCGGGCCCTCATGGTGTTATCAGTAGGCACTGAGACAGAAACAGCCCAGAGGTGAGCAAGCGCTGGTGCGCGAGGGAGAAAGAAAGATGATTTCTCGTGCATCGGTTTTTTGTGTGTTCACAACGAGAGGCGGTTGGCCGCGTCTTCAAGAGAATACGGTTCAGACCTCATGATGTGTCTCAGGAAAGAGGGAGGGCGGCGCTGATAGGTGTGGAGCGAGTACTGGAAAGGCTGAGTACTCAATGATGCGTGTTCGAAACGCGCTGCAGAGAAAAAAAAAGATCGTCCAATAACTCAGGCAGGTGTAGAGGGACTGCGAGAGCAGCAAGGAGGGCAAAGGAAAACAGCGGTCATAGTGCTGGTACAGCATGACCGGTAGGACTTCAAGGAGGTGTGAGGGGAATGAGTTTGTTGGCCATGTAAAAGTGCGTGCGGCGAGGAAGGTGCGGAGCTGTCTGGGCGTAGTGCGGTACGGTAATAGGCACACCCGCGGTCGAACTGTTCTTCTCACTGTGTGGGGGACGCTTCATAACGAGGCCGTGTTGCTGCGGTACGTGACTCGTGACATGTTCAGTGTTCCGAGATCTCTTGTTTACGCATGGTTGCTGTTTGGATGTTTCTTGCGGTCTAGAGGCAGTTGCGACTCACACACGTGGTGACCATCGACGCCGTGCAGACATGATCCTTCGGGATACAACGTAACGCTTGAAAGTGAGAGGTCACGAAGGAGAGCGGTGCGTAATAGCAGCGGTGTTCTGTACAGGGTGCCGCTGGCCTGGTGGAGAGGAATCCCGCAGAGCATGTGCACATCCGTGTGCTGGGAGAAGAGGCGTGCGCTGCAGCATAGCAAGATGTCCCTTTCCTCATGAAAAGCGGTTCATGAACGTTTCGGGGATCTCGGCAGCGGGCAGCATCATCGTCACCGCTGTGACAGACCCCACTCGCGCCTCTTGCACCATCTTGACAGGCACCGCGACGTCTCCAGGCTCATGCAGAGCCATGCCTCCGCACAGACGATGTTTGGCCGGTGTCATCAGGAGAGCGCGACACGCTGATGGTGAGCGCCAGAAAGGTGGTGCACTCGAAAACAAACGACAGTCAAGCATAACTGGGTAGAAGGAAAGCCACTGCACCCTTGAGTTTGTATTGTTGGAAACCTGCTAGCCATTGTCATACTTCTCAGGAATCTTGCTCGTTCCTGCTCTGTTTCGCTATGCTCCGTCCCCCACCTCTCGCTCCATTCTCAAGCCGTTTCCTGTGCTGTTGAGTCACTGTCGTCAGGCCTGCGACATGGTGCACGTGGGTAAGAGAGAGAGAGAGGAATACACACGACATGAGGAAGTAGAAGAAAACAAGAGAAGCGATGCACGCGTTACACGTTCGGATGCGTGGCATCCTTTTCAAAGCCAAGCCACTCAGGGTATTCGCACACGTGGCGTGGCCAAACGAAGAGGAGGAAAGGGCCGTCTTGCCTCTCCACGCCGCTTCTTTTCCCATTACTCTTCTGTGTGACGCACTCCTTTTTTGTTTTCCTTCCTCTGCTACGCTTTCCACCGGTGTGCGTGTGGGTAGTCGGAACGACTGAACACTTAAAGTAGCGATCAAAGTTCCATCGTGCTCCAGTAGTTTCACAGCCTATCGGCACATGCGCCCCTGAGACATTGTGATCCACAGAGAAGCAAGCACACCCTCCCACCCAGCCCCCTAAAAAAAAAAAACAGACAATCACGCAGAACCAAGCGAGTCCCTCAACGCAGCGTCAGCGTCGACGCTGTTACCTGTAGGCCCACCATCACCATCGCGACGTGGACGCCGGAAGCGGCGCCGCTGTCCCTGTGCGTGATGCATCTCTGCCTTCACGCGCTGCGCCTCTGTCATCTGGCTCCACAACGGTACCGAAGCCTCAGCATCCTTGAAGGCAATCTTGCTTGTGGTGCTGTTCCATTGTGTGGCAATCCAGCGTACGCGCCTCAGATAGGCCAGAACCTTCTGCTGCTGATTGACTTCCTCATCGCTGCGCCGCGGGTAGCCGCTTGCGGTGTCCGCAGCCACGGTAGATGTAACGAGCGACAGCATGCGGCTACCCCACGTCTCCTGCGACTGCGATGGTGCGGTCATGCCTTCGCCGCGGACGAGCGCTTCTGTGGAAGGGTCGTTGGTTGCTACCCGCGTGCTGTGTAGTACCTCTTTCTCTTCTTGCGTTGCGGCACTGTAATGCAGAATGGACCTCTCCAGCCGGGTGTACACAGCACCGTGTGTCTCCTCGTCCCGCTCACAAATGCGCTTGCGGCGCAGCATGCGCGACACTTCCGCGTCAACGACTCTCAGACTGTCTTTTTTTACCATATCGCCATCTTTCAGCACTCCGGCCGCGCCGCTGTGGCTCTGGTTCAACGCTTTCGTTCTCGTGTTTTGTTTCCCTGACCGCGCCAGCTCTTCAACCTGCTCTTGATGCTCGTCAGCGCAGAAGCGATCTTCGATAATGCCAAACCACGGCTCGAGGACCTCTGTTAGAGTCGCGGGGCCGATGGTGTCATCCAGCAGTGCCGCGGCAGCAGCGGGGTGAACTAAGGTAGTCGACTGCTCGGAGCTCGGCGACGTAGAGTCTGCCGGAAGACCCTCATTGCTTGTCCACTTGCGCTGTGGCGGTACGAGGCAGTATGCAGCTCTATCGATGCCGCTGAAGGGAGAGCGGTCTACCACTGCGGTGGTCGCACCGAGATTTGAGGTTTCAGTGGCTACATCCGCACGATTCAGCATTTCATAGCACGAGCGCACCGCTGCCAGAAGCGGGTAGCTGCTTGGCCCGTAGCTGAGCGTATTTCCCTCTGACTGCGGGTCATCGGGGTCGGCAGCGCCGTACTGACGCGCTTGAGCATAGAATGGAACCTTTCGCAACAGAAGGTCCGATCCCCATTGCCGTGGCAGTGGCGTCGACGAAGAGGGCCCCGAAGCGCTTGTGCTAGCCATTCACGTGCCGGCCAAGTCTACAGAAGCAGTGGTAGGGATGGGGAGTCGGTACTTGCTATAAAGATGCTCGCAACACGGTGCGTTGGACTTCTCGGGGTGCTTCTCTTGTGCGGGTCTTCGTGTTCTACCGGAGATACTGCCGTTTTAGGCCGAAATCGGGGAGCAAAAAGCGGGTGTAGGGGGAGGGAGGGGATTGGTGGGTGGCAGGCAAGATGGGGAGAGAGGTTACAGGCAGAAAGCAGAGCATATAGGAAGGGAGAGGAGTAGAAAAGAGACAGAGAGAGAGAGAGCGCGATGGTCTGCTAGAGGAACCTCACTCGCGGGTGCGCGACACTGCGCTGAGTCATTACGTTGACCTCCCCTTCGAAAATAGGAAGCTTGCACCGACGAAAAGGAAAGAAGCGCAAAGTAGTGCCTGACGCTTTTTGTTTCAACGGCTCCACCTCCCCGCTGAGTCTTTCATCTCCTCATTCAGCGCCTGCTTCGACTCGTCTCACAGCAGAGTTACCACCGGAGAACGCACAGACACTGCACACAGTACGGCGTCATCATCAGTGCAACCGCAACAGCAGCAACAAAAGAGCAGCATTGCCCGCAACAGACTCGCCTGCCATGGACATGCTGCCAGGTGAAAAAAGGATGAAGCAGTGCCGGAGATACGCACCCTGACATTCAAATGTAAAGCACAGAACAGATCGCGAGAGACGATCTCAAAACAACAACAACAAAATAAAGCACCAACACACACACACACACACAAGGAAACGCTGCCGTCACGCGTCCTCCCTCGTCGACGTCGGAGGGAGACCAACATCCGTCCATTCCGCCACGAACGGTTCTTCGTACTGCACCGGGACACTGCCGACCCGACCGAATACGCCCATTCGACGCATAGTGATGGGTGCAGCCGCCGATGCCGCCGTACCACCTCCTCGCAGACTCACACTACCGCAGAGTACGCAGGTGGGCCGGATACCGTGCAACAGTGGTCCGTTTGGCTGCAGTCGGTACTGCGAAGGTGGGTCGAAATCGAAGAGAAGCTTTAGACGAGCCTGAGAGACCGTCAAGGTCGGGTGCTCGATGTGCCACAGTTGGTGGCGGTACATAGTGTCCTGCGACATGGCGAGGATGAGGATCGAAAGGGCAGGGCACAACAGACTGTTCCCTAAACACAGAAGTGACGGTACCAAGAAAAAAAAGCGAACACAACAGGCTCACCCTGTGTCGGCGCAGAATTGGCAGGGTACAGAGGAGGAGTACATATCGTAAAATGAGACAGATAAATCCGTGATTAGTGAGAGTTGTGGAGGGAAAGCCGTCGCCAGACACCTATGGGCATCGGTGCACTTTTCGAGATTTGAAGAGAAAACTTGCGTGCACAACAGCAGTAGGCGAGGCAAGGAAACGGGAAAAAATCAGTTGTGCGCCGTGTCAATACTCATCACTACGGCAAAGCTCATCCAAGAAGGACAGAGATGACGTATCAGATGAGCAGTCCACGAGGGAGCAGTGGAACACGCTAGAGCAAGCACGATCATCATATATATGTGCAAGGAACGTAGAGATTGTTTTTCTTCTTTCCTTTTGATGTTTCCTCGTTCGTCTCTGTCGCTGTGCAGTGGTGCGTCTGACGACTGCAATCATATAGAGGTGTTCCTCCGGATATTCACACATGCACACACCATCCACCCCAGGAAACCAAATGAATGAGCCACGTTGATGCAGCACGAAGGACGAAAGAAAAAAAAAAGCAGAAAAGAAAGACGCATTGCTTCTGCTAAACTAAACACAGACAATGAGAGGACGATATCAGACTGACGTACAGAAGATGTCATTAAACCACGCATTTGGTATCTCCATCTCCGGACCCGCAAAGCCAGAAGTGTCCACGTTTCGAGTTCTCTTCGCTTCTTTCTTTTTTCTTCGCACACGAGTCTTCTTTCCTTGCTGGTGCCCGGCCTCAACGACGACATCTGACCCACGCTTATCTCCTCTTCTCACTCCCGTTTACACAGACACACACAAACACACACGGACCCACGTACGATCACATCAGCCATATGACACTTTCGCGTAATGTATTCCCAGACGCTCCCGTGTTGCTTTCACAGCAGTCCTCTTTGCTGTCGCTGCCCGCAAGTGGTGATAATAGCGGAGAGAGAGAGGCGTATAGGAAAAGTGCAAGACCCGTTGCCTACAGCATCTATATGTATATGTATTAATGTATGTATATGCATCTACGTGTGTGCTGGTGCATCAAAGGTAAGCATTGCTTCCTCTCTCCCTGTTTTAATATCACTACTGTCACTGGAAAAGGCTGAGCGTGTGACTACATCCATACAAAACGGTTACGCATCGGAAGAGGCGCGCACCCACCCTAGAATGATATTATTGTGTGTGTCTTCAAGGAAGAACCCATGCGGGTTGGAGTACTCGTGCAGGAGAAGTACTCGACTGTAGTTGCGCAGCCGCGTTTCGTCCCTGCGCTGCCCCTTCGCTGAGGACTCTTTGCTGGTGCCGTTGCCGTTGCTTTTGGGGTTGTTGTTGACGCCTTTGTACCCGTCAGATACCCTCCAGTAGTCCATTGTTTCCCAGAAGGAGTTGTCCCAATTTTGTTCTGCTACAAAGACCTTGTAATAAAGAACGCTACCACCACTTACCACTTCTGCGTCTTTGTCCTCTGCATACATGATCTCGCAGCCACCGCTATCAGACCGCCTTGCCGTGCCGTTTCCAGGCGCCTTCTTTGACGGCGTCGTGGAGCCACTGGCGGCCTCGTGCTCTTTCAACAAAAGCCACCGTGGCAGCGTCGACTCAGGAGCCATAGGTTGACGACCCTGTGCAGAAACGTTTTTCACAATAAACCAGTGCACGTCCTTTCCGGCTGAAGCGACGCTGTGAAAGGGGCCGCGCACCGACGTCACGACCGCGACGTGACCAGAAGGCAGCGTCCGAGAGTTCTTGGCGTACACAACAATGTCGTTGGGCTGCACAAGTGCCTGACGCCAGTTCCTGAGCCGCCTGCTAGCTGACAGATTGTTGGCCTCTCCATTCAGTTTCATCACGGGCATGTCTTCGCTCCTGTTCTGGAGCACCTGAGGTGGCAGGAAAAGATTGGTGTACTTCTCCAGCGGCACAACAGAACGGCCACCACCTCCACGACGTTTGTTCACAGCGTTGGCGGCCTCAGTTAGAATGAAATGATCCGCCCGAGGAAGGGATGGGAAAGTCAGCAGCGAGGTCAGGATCCAGTAGCGGCGAGCGTACTCGAGTGCCTGCCATTTTGAACCGGTGTAAAGCCGTTGCATCCCCACGGATACAAAGTGCTCCATGTTATCCCCACCGTAGTCGTTGCGGCAGTTGCTGTACGCCGCCACACCTCTGCTCTTGCCCAAGAAACTGCCAAAGGGATTAGCACACCGATCCGCCCGTACTGGCGCAGAGAGACCAAATACAAAGTAAAATGTGAAGAGAAGAAGAACAGCAGTGAGCAGAACCGCTAACCACTGCTGATGGCAGTGATCGCGAATTTGAACGATCGGAGAGGCCGCGTAGCTCCAGAGCGGCATCGAATCGTTGCTGATCCTCCGGTTCGTGCTTCCGGCCATGAGGAGGCCACTTTGTCTAGTGTCTCCTACGCCGGCGCTGCTGCCCCTGTCGCCGTCGTTGTCGTTGCTAAGGGTGCCGTAGGTGCGGTCCTGTGGGAAAGCAAGAGGGCTAGGCCGCGGCTTCGAAGGACAGCTACGACTGCCGCCACGGTTGCTGTTAACGCCATCCCCTCGATCCCGTGGTGGCGACTTCATTGCTCCACGACGACGCTCTAACAGAGAGAGAACAAAAAAAAAAGTCGATGTGCACAGGGGGGCCGTTGGTGTGTGGCGCTTTGCGTTTTTCACCGGAAGTGGAAAGACAACGCTCCTCATGAGAAAAAAAGGGCAAATGAAAAGGCCCGAACAGGGGAGGGGGTACGAGAGCGGAGAGCCTTTAGAGACGGTGGTACGGCGTGCACGGAGAATGGTCATGAGGGCCGAGCATACGCCCTGGCACAGAAACGCCAGACTTGAAGACAGGCATAGCAGGGGGAGGGGCAAAAAACAAACAAACAACCGAAGTATAGACCAACAAAAAAGAGGGATCCAACGTACCTTCGGAAGAGCCCGGCCCCGCCCTAGGAGGCACACACACCTGTATAATGCCTTCAACATCCTACTCGTTGCCCGATGTGAGATGGTGAAGAGAGGGACACACGTATACGTAAAATGGAGTGTGGCGAGACTGCTACACAACGCACGCGGAGCAGACAAAAAAGGGACGAGGGCATCGTCATGAAAAATCCGTTGCGCCAGAGGACATGGCACCCGCTGAAAACGTCTTGACCAAAACTGCCGCTGCAACGCGAAGGCCATCCAGTGAAAGAGAGCAGAAAAAGAACAACATTCACGGAGGACAGCAAGCCGTGCACACGACCCATAAAACACTGGGGGAGATGTCGCATCAAATGGATGCCCCATGGCGCGGCACTCGAAGCGATACCGATATATGCATGTAGGGAAAGGGAGTAGGAGTGCTAACGTTCTACGACAAAGCGATAAGAAAGGAAGACATGGATATGGACAACACCCATTTTTCCGTTTTCTTAAAAATAATTGTAGCGCAGGCTCCGCTCACACTCTCCCTCTGCCCACCATGTGGATTGGCGTAGACGTGCTCACTTTAACAGGCCTCACCGACGCAACGTCACCCAGGACAAGGCTTGCTGTCATAGTAATGATACATCGCTCTGAAGTCTCAGGGTAGTTGTTTGACTCTGTCACCACCACCTGTGGCTCTGCATTTTCGAATGGCTAGAGAGAAAGGTGTCTGCCTGGCTTACTCCCAAACAAAGCGTGCATGTGTGCGTATTGGTGGTGTTCGTTGTGTGTGTGGGAGGGGGGAGGAGGGGGAAGGGGGAAGGGGGCTGTGCTGGACCCTGAAAGCGCGTTGAGGTACCTTCTATTATCGGTAACATGAAGAAAAAGCGTGAACTACGTGGGATGCATGCGTGTCTTAAGACTGATTCAGCTGCATGGAGGGCCGCGTGTACCATGATTTGGCGCCGCAGGCGCATTCATGTTTGCAAGAACAATATTAAAGTTGCTGCATTCTGCTAGTCATCCCTTTTATTCGATGTCTTCGTTCTTGCGACAAGGAAGGGGAGAGGGGCTTCCGTTCCAGTGCCTCCATACCCGAGAAAAGGAACTAGAAGACTAGCTGAGGGGCACAATGGCAAACTGATCGTACGAAGGAAGAGAAAGGAAGTTGGTGCGGACGCACAAAACACCGCCGCGTCGGCTGGCGTCCACTTCGTACAGAGGGACAAGATGCAGAGCATTAGTCCACGACACACACGCACCCACTCTACACACACATACATCTACACACACACATATATATATATATTGGTAAGTGCGGTCAGCACTACGGCGCATCATCGTAGCGCACCCATCCCTGAATCCCATGAAGCGAATCCTGGATCGTG
The DNA here is from genome assembly GCA_033953505.1 of Leishmania tarentolae. Taxonomy (NCBI): domain Eukaryota; phylum Euglenozoa; class Kinetoplastea; order Trypanosomatida; family Trypanosomatidae; genus Leishmania; species Leishmania tarentolae. The sequence continues at coordinate 1,187,890 of CP119857.1, read as the reverse complement.
TACTGCATCGGCCGGCCCTGCGCCGACTCAAGCACTGCTAGCGGCAGCGAACGTGAGTAGTTATGGTATGGATTCGGCCAAGTCACGCTGTCCCAATTTTGCTCCGCCACGTACACGAGTCCATGCCGCAGGCGTGGCTTTGGCGATGCGGCTTCTGTGTCTACGTAGGAGTCATCCGCCTCAGCATTCGTGGTCATCTCGACCCCTACCACCACGGCGACATGGCCGTAGGGAAATGAGCCATTGGTGTCCCGAGGGTAGATGAGCAAGTCTCCGACGCGGGGCGCGCTGCCACCATAGCTAAGCCTCGCACCATTCCTAAACTTTAGTAGAGGCGCCGTTGTTATATTGTCGAGAAAGGTAACGTGGGTAACAGAGTCCCAAATATCTGCGGCGCCTTCCACAGCTCCGAAAAACGCGGGAACGGGCGTGCCACGCAGCATCCAGTACCGCCGGGCGTATTCGACGCACTGCCACTTCATCCCTGTTGTCATGAGGTGCGTCATCGAGCGTGGCGCCTCCTGAGCCATCCGCGTCCCTGATGGGATCGGAATCGCTATCTGGTACTCCAGGGAAGAGATACAGGTAACGCTGTTGCAGTTACTGTAGGCGAAGACACCATCATGGACTCCTAGGACTGCTCCAAAGGGCTCCCTTTGGCCGCCCTGCGGACATGAATGACCACGGCAGCTTTCTGGCAGTTGCGAGAGTGGTGTCTCGACAGAAGTGGCCGGAAGTGTGGCAAGAGGACGAAAAGTGGAGCTGCCGAGCCTCACATACACGACAAGGCCGATCGTCGCCCAGATGAGCAGGGCAACGAGGATACTGGAGGAGCAGCGCGCACGCCAGTGTGGCTGACGGCACTCCTCCTCCTCCGTTGCTTCCTGTAGAAGCCTCATTGCGTACGCATCGCACATCTCTGCATTGCTTAGATCCAACTCCTTTCGAGAAGGTTGTAAGACCTCATCCTGCAACAGCGACGCCCCCGCCCTGGGATGGGCCGAAGATGATGATGAAGGGGAGAGAACTCTCGAAGAAGCGACGCTGGCAGGACCTTCGACGCAGCCAGATGTCCGCCGGCGGCTACGCATGGGGATGAGAAAGAGATGGTGAGAGAATGATAAGGCGACTGCTTTCGCTCCTTCACGGTTTTCTATGTGGTATGTGCGCGTTGCTTCAGCGAAGTATTTTCATGGCAAAAAAGAAACACGGAGGCGTGTATGCGAGTGACATGGACAAAATCAGTTCGTTTAGGGAGGGTTCTGGGGACAGGGGCAGAGGGTGCCTTTCGTACAAGGCACCTGAGCTCCATCACAGCGCAGGCACGTGAGTGATCATAGACCTTGCTGAGAACAATGCTTTTGCTGGTCTAGAGGCGGCGCAAACACGAGCAACGATTGTGGCCCATCTGCACAACGCACAAAGTCACTCTCCGCTTTGTTCCGGACATGTACAACTGTACTAAGAGATACGGCCCCCCCCCCCAAAAAAAAAAGGCAACGGTTGGCAGTTCCCATGATGCGCTCACATCGTTCAGACGCCACGGCACTACCACCCATCCGTATCCCATATGGTGTGTATTTGGGACATTCGATTCTAATGCGTGCAGCGAAAGTCTGGGCTTGCATACATTCCCAGGCACAGAAAGAAGTCATCGATATGCATGCGTGCTCCGCCGCTTCAGCCGCTTTTGTCCGCGCTAGAGTTTACCAGACAGCGCATCGCTTATCGTGCGTACTCGAGCAGAGAAGACCTTCCATAGCACGGACGCACGTTTTGAAAAAAGCTCTAAGGGAGCACCATGTTCATGATAAGTGTCTCAGCAGCACACCTCCTTCCCCAGACACACACACACGCAACACACACAAAATGTACTAGTGAAAGATGGATGCTCACACGCCCCCAACAAACACCTAGGAGGCGAGGGTATCACGGCAGAGGGGGGAGAGCCAGGCACAAAAGGGGGGGGGGGAAGGAGTCAGAGACAGCAGTAGGTGATGCATCCCACCAAAATATTCGACCACTTCTGGGCGCTTTCTCGTTTTCCCTTTTCAAACGCGTCCCCTCCTCTCCCCCAAAACTGTACCCCCTCAAGATCCTGTGCAAGGAACAACGAAAAGTGCGCAAAAGAGAAAGACGGGGAGAACGTTGCGTTCCTGCAACAGATGGAGGGACGCTCGTGCATGGCTGGACTTCGAGGTACATCGGGTTTGAGATGTGGGAAGGTTTGTGACACCTCTCCGTGAGAAGAATCTACAGAATAAAGTTCGGGCAAGCATGCGTGCACAGATGGACGTATGGACCCGTGGGGACCCATCAACAGAGCGGACGTGCAGGAGTAGTGCTACGGAAGAGAGCGCAAAACAAACAAGCAACAACGGCAAAAATAGGAGAAAGAGACGGCCAGCTCAAAATTCCACATGAACAGCAGGTATCTACTCTAGCATCACCTCATGCAGCTTCTCGATGTCTTCGTCGGTCAGACCCATGTGTGACGTCGCGTACTTGTAGATGCCGCCCATTTTGCTTAGCTCATCAACTGCAGCGTCAAGGTACTCATCAAAGGCCATCCACAGGGCTGTCATCGCCTCCTCACTCATTCCTTCTGCGCCGTCGTACTCCCACGCGTCTTTTGGAATACCAACGAATGTGTTTGTAAGGAGGTAGTCGGCTCGCTTCTCCTTCTCCGTCACATCTAGGAGTGTCAACAGGACGTAGCAGCACCACCCTGTGCGGTCCTTTCCCGCGGTGCAATGAATGAGAGAGGCGTTGTCACAGGATGCCTTGCTGTGGATTATTCCCTTTATTACGAGGCCCACTGTTGGCGCGTACGAGCGCACAAATTCTCGGTAGATCTCCTGCATGAAATAGTGTGCTGTGGCCACGTGCTTGAGGTCATCACCTTTTTTCAAAAACTGATGGGTGTTGCTCATGTCAATCGGCAGAGAGGTGCGTTGCATGTGAGGCAAGCTATATGGCCTCGCCAACACTTCGTTGTTATCACGCAGGTCGTACACATCGTGGATATGCAGCTGCTCGATGAGCACCTTCTGCACCACGTCTGTTGGAACGCGGGAAATCTGATCGCTACGATACACAACGCCCCACTTCGTCGTCTTGGTGCCGTTCTTCGTGTGGTAGCCTCCGAGGTTACGCAGGTTTTCGAGACCTTCCACCTCAACACGGCGCAGGCGCTGAATCACAGCGGCCATCAGTGGTACCACCTATATACACATATAGAGAGAGGCATGCACACGAGCTCACTTCACCACACGCCCCTACGCTTAAAGCACACTGCTACAGCATCTCATGACACGTGAGCGATGCAGGCGGTGACAAACAAACGACCAAAAAGAAAACAGGAGAAAGAAAGCGATCTTCTCAGAAGATGGGAGGGGAGGCATGGTAACAGCACAAAACGCATCCTCAAACCTCCCGGCATACCTGAGTACAGGACGTGGACGAGAAGGCCCAGGAGAGGGAGGCAGTAAAGCGACAGAGCGTGTTCTCAACACACGGTAACTGGGAGGGCCGTCTTCTGGAATGCGGCGTCAACCTGCCTTGGCGTACAAGCACTTCTCAAGCACCTAAAACACACCAACTTCTTGTGCAACCCGATACGCGCGACTCTCAGAGAATACGTTCCTGCACCCTTGCCCCTCCCATGGTTCTCCGTTGATGATCAATGGGGAAAGGAAGGGATTACGTAGCAGCAACCACCCTCACCTCCTCACATGAGCGCGTTTGCTTGCGTGTCCACCTCCTAGCGCAAAACATAGCACGCCGACACTCGAAACATAACACTGCTCCCGCAAGCGCAACAAAAGCATTCCAGTCAGCGAGACAGGCACCGTGGGCGGGTGCGTTCGCTGCAATAGACGATACGGGGAGCGCAACCCTGCGGCAATTGCTTCCGATGAGTGTGCACAGACAGCGCCCACACTGTCCTATCCCTCACAGCCCCAAGACGCCATGAAGACTTCACTCTCCTGAACAACCTCGTCGAACTACAAGAGCGACGTGCGCTGCTGTCCTCCCCATTGATTGGAACACAACCGATGGCATCAGCAAATCCGCTTTTCTTGCTGAAGCTGCACCCAGCGCTCATGCATGGAAAGCTCGAAAAACCGCTTGTACACCTGCACGGAAACGTCCACATTGCTGTCACTGCTCTGCCTCTCCACAACGTTGCCAACGTATGCCCTACGACGTCGGCGTTGTAAACGCCGCCGGCGCTTCTTCCCACTATCAGACTCGACGCTTGAGAGAAGAAAAAGATCTTCAAAGGAAAATTGGCTCGCAAGTGAGGGAAGTGGTGACAAGGAGCCCCTACACCTATCGCCTGCTCTAGACGATGTGCCAACTCCACCACCTAACACACGGTGGGAGAATAACGTCCTTTCCTTTACCTCCGAGATACGGCGTAGACACACATCTCTGTCATGTAACGATTCACTACTTGAGCGACGAAAAGCGAGTGAGGAGGTCGTGGCGCATCCTCCCAATGAAGAACCAGAACCCATGATGTGAATAGGTTGCACAGGGAGAGGATGTCCCACAGTTTGTGCTGAAAAAAAAAAAAAAGATGCACAGGGAGAAGACAGAGAACCGAAACAATAGAGGGAAACAGATGTCCAAGGAGTGCCGTGCACCGTCTTCGTCACATATACACTGTGAACACGACGAAGCAAATGGAAAGGCGGCGTGGCACTCTGATGCTATGCAATCAGTTCATCCTTCTAGTTCGAGGACCGTACCCCATTGAAGGCCTACATAGCCACCGCTCGGCTGGCTTTGCTGCACCAGCCGCGGCTTCCTGGGCCTCCAGAGCGATCCGTGTGCCCTGCAATAGAGGTCATCGGCGCAACGGGGTCTCCCTGTCCCTAAATCGCTCATTCTCCGGCTACGTGCTGCGCGCGAGGCGCCCGACGGACACGGGCGCGCCCGCTGTGCGGGCGGTACGTGGCTCCCTGGGTGCACGTCCATTAAGCTCACGGAGGGAGTCGGCCAGCTGCAGCTCAGGGCCGTCGGGGACCGTGTACCCGCTGGCCAGCATGCCACGCTTGGCCCTCCGCCGCCCCCGGCTGCGGCGTCCCATTGAACGATTTCGTGCCCCCCCCTTTCTCCTCTTCCCCCACGGTGGGAACCGGGTGACTCGGTGGTGGCATCCGGGGCGCTCTCGCTGTGACCCCGGCATCTGTGCCGCCTCCGCGTCCCCGGTCAGACGTAGGGAATGCTGCATTCTGTGCACACGTGCGTCTCTGTCGCCCATCACTCCCGCTCTGCTGACCTCTGCATGGCTTGCCCGCATGCGCCGCCACAGCTGCGACGCTGCCATGAGTCTGTGGCAGCAGCGGCGTGTTACTCTCTCCCGAGCCTGCACGGCTGTGGCTGAAGCGGGTGCGTCGAGCAGAAGGGGCCCGTGGATAGGCATGCGTCTGCGTGCGAGGAGTTTTCATCGCCTGCGGTTCTGAGGGGGCGCAGGGAGGACAGCCGTATACACCCGACGGTGGAAGCCCATGCAGCGCGAGCGATCTGTGAGTCGCGCGTGGCGTACCGGGCACGATGCCTGGTCGGGCACCCCCGTAGCCACCGCAGGCGGGGGTGGAGGCTGCGATCCGGGAGGGGGGAGTGGGGAGGCGGCACGATGCCAGCCGAGAGGTGGGCAGCACACCATCTGCGCTCTGTGTTATCACTGCCGGTCACCCGCCGTTTCAGGTATCTGAACCACCGTGAGGTACCACTGCGGGACTGCACGAGCACAGTCTCCTGTCGTCTCGTACACTCACCAGCCGCTGTCTTGCCTGTGGGGACGGCTGCCGCTTGGAACCTCTTCTCTGGATGTTCCGCATCCTGCTGTGGAGTCTTCTGTGTTGTGACTATGGCGTCATTTCTAGTGAGCCACCACAAACGAGATCTGGATTCCATACCCGTGTCATCGCCATAAAGGAGGCACATGTGCCCTCATTCCCCTGTGTGGGAGCGGGCAATATCAGGGAGGGAAAAAAAGGTGTCGATGATGGGAGAATATCGTGATGAACGCTCTCCAGTGCATTGGCAATAGATTCGTTGAGGGTCCGTTGGTTTCAGGGACTCGGGTGTCATTTTAAACGGCATCCGGTATTTTGCGCGGTCATGTGCACGAGGGGGAGAGTGGAGGTGATGCGTATGACTTCAACACACGAATAGATACCGTAGCTGGCATCTTTGTGTTCCTTACATGGGCAACGCCTCTTTAGTTGAGCTTTCTAGTAAGCTGCAGCCCCCCTTTCGGTGCGCAAAGCTCGGTTTGTTTGGGAGAGAGGAGGTTCATGAGGAACCATAGCGTGGAAACGAAGAAGGAAAAGAAACGAAGGTACCTGTCGACGGGGACAGAAATAATGGCGTAATTCAATGTGCTGGTAAAAACGGAAGACACGGAAGCCTCGGTCACACGCACTGCCGCGGGTGCGCTACGGGTGCCCACGCGACTAGAGAGGAAACAGGAACGCAATGAAAGAAGACTCTCCCACACGAGTTTAGAAAGGGTACTTGAAGGCACTCGAGATATGCCCACCGGAGGAGAGAAAGAAGTACGAGGCCAACGAATAAGAAGCAAAGCAAAATAATGCAAACCAGCGGAGTGGATGAGCTTCTGTGTCTGCGTCAGGCACAGATGTGGTAGCAGTGATGCCGACACGACAGTAGAAGAGGCAGTGCCAAGTGAGCAAAAACACACGACTCACACCCGCGGCAACGCTGGGAGCGAAAGGGAGAAAGGGGGAAAAAAAAAGGCACAGCAGTCACGTCGGTGATGCTGTTCAGTTGGAGGAAGAATATGTTCACATGCCGCAGACGTGGTGAGCACATCACATCTATTCGTGCGGTTCCTTTCCGTTCTTTGGCGCTTCTCCCTTTTACACGCGTTCCTATGAGAATAACGAATTCCTCTTGACATGTGGCTGTGCCGTGGTCGGTGGTATGAAATAAGTTCCGACATGGCCGGGTTGTGTGGCAGCAGTCGCGGGGTACAGCGAGCTTCTCGTATTTACATTCAAAGTGTCGGTTGTGGAAACGGGGGCAAAAGAGGCCGCAGTAGTCCCCGATGCCTGATCCAGGTTGCCTTTCCGCGGTGACTCAAGTACGGTCTTGGACTGCGTTGGGACCTGTACAACCACCGGCTCGATCGAGAAAGATGAAGACACAAAGCGTTCATCTTTCGCGGTCACCTGGCGGTGCACCATAGTGGTGAAAGAATCAGTAGCGTCGCTGCTGAGGTTTGCACTGGTACCTCGTACCGCCTTGGTGACGCTGTCCCTCCGTTCGACGATGATGTCATAGTGGTCGCCGGTGCCGCATGACGGATGGGAAACGCCTCTCAGTTCACCGCCGCCGGATGGGACAGCGGTGGCCGCGTTGCTCGGTTCCATTCTACAGTCGACTGCATCGTCGCCGTAGAGCATGGTAGAGCGTACAGATTGCTGTGGCGTGAACGAGTTCTGTTCGCGACGACGTCTGGTACCATTTTTGGCCAAGAACAGGCATGCTGGTAAGAACTGCCGCTCACTGTGCAAAATGATGACGGTGATGAGGAGAATGAAGATAATTACGAAAAAGGTTACTGTCATACCCATACGGTCATGAGCCGCCGGAGGGACTGTGGTCACTGTCTCCGTTGTTGCGGGTGTGGCAGTGCTAGTGATCGTGCTAGTCATGGTGCTGGTCATCGTGCTAGTCATGGCGCTGTCAGGGACAGAGGTTCCCGAGTACAGTTCTTTGCTTGCCTCAGAGGAAGAAGACTCGGGAAGGGGATGCCTGTTGCTTGAAGAGGACGTCGCGTCAGGCTCAGAGGTGGAAGTTGTAGTCTCGGAACGGAAACTGAAGCTCCCTTTCGACATGTCGGCGTTACTCGAATCTACAAGGAATGACGAGGAGCTCTCAATAGACAGCTTACCCTTCGTCCCCCAGAGAGGAGACGCCACACTGTTCCGAGCCTCCGATTGAGCGCGAGCCTGTAGATGTGTGTGGTCAAAAATTCGGTCAGTGCCCACAGCTTTGTCGACATCGTAGCCACGCCCAGGGGTGTCGTCTACGTTGAGATGGAAACCTTTCTGAAGTTCTGCACGTCCACGCTCGTGATGCTGAGCATGGGCATGGGTAACGCTGAGATCAATGAGAACAAAAATGACAGCTAGGAATACACACATCGCATTCGTGTAGTGACGGCCACCAATACGTCTCTGCTTCAACGGGTGCACCATTGTCCTTGTGAGCCCTTGTTTCTTGTGGTGAGGCAACCGGAGGAGCGCATGGCACCGAGTGGAAGCAAGACCAAAATGGATTTGGTGCTATGAAGCCAGAGAGCATCAATATCCACAGGCGTGCAAATCAATTGAGTCACTTGTACAGGTACCTATGAGAACAGTACGATGGCCAATACACATAAACAGCAACAAGAAAAGAAAAACTACACAAAGGCAAGTGCGCAGGTCAAGTGCACACACCTTCGATAGGTTATGATGACTACCTGTGCACCAGAAGCGTGACATATGGCCATACAGGAAGCGAACACAGACGCGAGAGATGGGCAAAGGGAAATAGTCGGTGAGTGAGACAAGGTAAGGTGATGAGTTCCTTCGCACAGGCGTGCGTGCACATGCACGCAGGTGTCTGTCCACCGGTTCATGACACACTCGCTCTCTCTTTATCTAGTGCGCACACGCACATATATGCGAAGGAGACTGAGAGAGTGAAAAGCAGCGGATGGTGCGGTGTGACAGAACTGAAAGGGTCTGATTTCAACATGCGAACGAGTGCACAGTGCGGTCGATGCCAGTCGTTTTCGAAGTGACCGGCCTGTTTCCTCGAACAGAGCTTCCGTGAGACTTTGCATCCATGTTTGCATGCGCATCAGCGTTCGGCAATGACCATCACCACCGACACAGCTCCTCTCTTCACCCCGAAATTTTCGCTTTCCGCCGCTATCGTTACTTATCGTATGCTGTTGTTTTCCATCCTCTAAAAGAGACTCTCAACTTATGCTTTACTCGGTATCCCCCCCCCCCTCTCGTCTGCACAGCGCGAGTATCCTTGTGGTCGACCGTAACGAGGCCAACGAGAAAAAAAATGCACAGACAACACTCCGACAGGTTCCTGCACAAGAGCACGCGCCGATGCCCCATACATACACTCTCAAAGAGGTGCCGTCGCAGACGTACATTAACGTGATCGAAACACCCCATGCGTGCACGCAAAAAACAATGAAAACGTGCACGTGAACAGAAACATAGGCGCTGATACAAAGGGACAAGCAGAAAGGTGAGAAGGAGGAGGTCAGTCATCGATGGCTGTGCCATTGCACACACAGCATCCAGCTATCTCTTGAAACAGATATTAGCGGTATGCAAAGAAGTAATTCAACACCTGCAATAGTAAATAACAGAGGAAATTATGCGTTCGAGGTCATGCTGAGTGTAGTGCGTTAAGGGTTGCACATTGTGTGAGCCAAAGGGAGGAGGAAATGCACAACTGGAATGCGAAGGACACACCTGTCCGCCGGACCCCACAGGCGCCCCCCCCACACACACGACCCGACAGAAGAGAGGCAGGTGTAAGACCCAAGCAAGAGTCCACCGGCGAGAAGATGGGGAGGGAAGAAGAGAGAACGAAGCACGAACACGGGTGCAATGGTACCGAGTGCACAATGGATGAACAACATAAAGGGATTCTCGTCCTGCACACATCTGCAAACTAATGAGTGCCAATGTCAACAGACGTTCCCCACGCATCTATTAAGCACAGTGTCGTTTTACCTCCCCCATACCCCCTCCCACCTTCCCACCATAAATGGATGACTATGCGTACCTTGCTCACTACAGAGATACATTGTGCCTGGGTCTTTATCCCTTCGGTTGCACCCATGTCTGCGTGTATGTGGAGACATTAGGACTCCGCTTGCTAGTGTACTCCTCACTTCCCAAAATGAATGTATATACATACATACATATATATATATATATATATATATGCAACCCAAGATAAGCGACAACATGAGCAAAGAGTGCACGGAGAAGCACCGGGGGCCTCTGCGTCAAGAACATGAAGCAGAGCGTTATGATACCGTTGTCAGGCTGAGCGACCACCGTGAAAATGTAGACAGACATACTTTTACAGGCACATGCGTATACATCTATATATATATATATATATACGTGTGTGTGTGTGTGTGTGTGTGTGTGTCTGCGTGTAAAAGTAAGCTACGTCGAAATACAACGGAGACAAGGACGAAAAAAAAGTGACACACGCGTCAGGCACCACAAGCTCTCCGGCAGGAGCTCAGTGTGTGCACAGACGCAATCATGTACGAAAATTAGGCCTTCCTAAACCAACGCAAACGCAAACGCACACACACACACACATACACAGACAGACAGACATATATATATATATATATATGCAACGCCCAGCTCCCTAGAGACGCTGTGTATTCCAGCTGCACTACTACACCAGGTGTGTATCGCTACTCTTGCGTTAGTGTCTCACGCTACCACGAACTAGTTAGCCAGTAGATGCACACCATTACAGTTCACTTACTTCTGTTGCACCACGGACACGTCTAGGAGAGGAGCCTCTGACACGGTTTGGCGTTGTTGAGTCCATTGCGATTACGATGCGCAAAGCATAGCTTGGTCCCCCGCATCACGCCCAGCACCCCCGACATGCAGCGGGAGCACAAACAGCACACTTTGTATGAGCGTATTCGTGCCGCCGCCAACACGGTTTGTAGCCAGATCACTTAGACAAGATTATGATTGCAGATCCTCGCAATCTCCGCACCGTGCGCACGAGAGCCTGGCACTTAGTTGTGTGGCAGGGGGCGCCATCAGCGTCCCTCGATCACATGTAAGGTAGCAGAGTCACAGGCACAGGGGAGAGACGAGTGAGCTAACACTACGTGCTCTTCAGTGCGTTTTGCTTCCTCCCATCTACGCTCCTCTTTCATGCATGTGGAATCGTACAAAAAACGCACCGCTATGCCTTTTCAGCGCGTCAACAGAAACAGATGCGTATGTGCCGCCACGACAGAAACGCCAGTGCGCGCGGGGTGGGGGGGGGGGGCGATGCTTTTCTTGCCTTCATATTCTTTTGTGCTCACCCGTACCGCATCCATCCCATGATTTTGCCGTGTGGGTCATCAAGCGTGATCACGGAGGTAAGCGAGTCGTAGAGCAAAGGAATCCTTCTGGTGTAGTTATGATGCACGGATGACCACACACCGTTAGCCCAATTTTGTTCGGCCACGTAAACGAAGCCTTCCCTTGCAATTTCCACCTTCACAATGACGGCGACGTGGCCGTAGGGAAAGCCACCATCCTGAATGGGGTATATGATGATGTCACCAATCGTCGGTCTTTGTAGGATGTCCGTCATGACACCGCCGTTCCTGTACTTGTGCAGCGGGAGCCTCGTCGATTTATTCGATAGGGACCTCACAAAGGTGAGGTTCCAAATGTCTGCCGCTCCCTCAACGGATTCGAAGTATGCGGGCTGCGGAACACCGTTCTGCATCCAGTAGCGCCGCGCGTACTCCACGCACTGCCACTCCAGTCCTGTATAGAACTCCTCAGAGGTGTAGGTTAGCTGCCCCGTTTCGTTGTTCACTTTCGGCACCGTCACGTTAATATACCTCTTTTTTGTAGACACGTAGCTGTCATTACAGTTGCTGTAGCCGAAGACGCCGTTGGAGACCCCAAGGATGCTGCCGAAGGGCGTGGCGCACGGCCCGGTTGGCTTTCCTGCTCCATCTGAAGTGCCACTGCAGCTCCCGCCATAGCGTATGGAGCTGTATAGCATGCCAAAAACAATGAAGGCAAGGAAAAGGAGCAATAATATTGCCAGGCTCCACTTGATGATGCCGTGGAGTAGCGCATTGTGTGTCAGTACGAACCAGCGCCGGTGGGCGGAGCCAGCAATGCGGCCGTCTGCGCTCTTGTTATCACATGCTCTTATTTGGGCACTTTCGCTGTGGATGTTGCTGCAGTTATTGGGCGGCGAGGTGATATCGCCGTCACTCAGAGACTGGGAGACGAAAACGCCATCATTTTCAGCGCTGGGGGCGCTAACGGCTGGAGGAGGCCCAGGTGTCGCATCGCTCACCCAGTAGTCTTGCTGCATGCGGTCATGATTGTGAGACATCGGGGAGCCCGCGGGGTTTTTTTGTGAGACTTTGGCGGGAAAAGGATCCGCAGTCAGGGTGCTCAGATTCGAGCTTGGCTCTACTGGCAGCAACTCAGTTGAGCTGGTACACTTACGCATCGCTTCAAGCATCCGTCTTTTGTGATAAGTACGCAGACAGGGATGAATGAGGGAGCTGATGCGGAGGACAACAGAGTACTCTCGAGAGCGCCGGGCGGCCGCTCAGAAAGAGGGGGCGACAGACAGCGTAGCGGTTGTGGTTGTCACACAAAGAAGCCGCGGCACCAACGCTGCGTGCGCGCGTAGGAAACCCTGGTGCTGTGAGATTAGAGAGCGGAGACGAAAGGGGCAAAAGGATGCATGTACGAAAGCAGGGTAGAGGACACCGAGAGAAGCTTGTCCTTTTGCAGGGTGGCTGCAGCGCCGCAAGTAAATCACAGCGATAGGAGGAGGCAAAGTGGAGAAACTAATTTTTTGTTTTAGGGGGATGAATGGCGGGGTGATGGAAGGCCGCGACAGCTGCTGCGACGTAACTCAGAGGCGTATGCAATGCTGAGAATAGATGCGCACAGAACGTGTCAACCACAGAGGAACGCAGAGATTATCGAGTGCGCTCTCGCGTACCGTCCTATGCTGGAGCCATCCGCAATGCCCCCATGTGTGCATACGCTTCCTCTCCGCTCTCTGGCACGATTGTGCGCTTTATGAATGTACGCCTGTAGGAATACAGTTTGAGCTCAAAATGACTGCAGGCGGCGACTGCCATGACGTCGTGGGTGGCGTGTGAACGCGTTGGCAGTGGCACTGTCGAGAAACATCTCAGAGATAGCAAAACGTAATAAAGAAAAACAGAAAATAACGTTAGTATCCTGCATCATGACTCTTGGACATTCCGTTCCCGACTAGACGCACACACACAGACGCACACGCGCACAGGGTACAGTTGCCCTGCATTCCTTGCCCAGCAGTCTCTCTCCATAGCCCAAGGCTCTTTTCCATCGTCTCCACTCCACCAGGGTCTACATATACATATACACATATATATGTATATATATATATATATATACGTATATATGTGTATGTGTGTGTGTGTAGATGTATGTTGATTGATTGATTGTTTGACTGCACATGACAGACACAACGCATACGTTCCGCGGTCTCACGTACTCGATGAAGAGAAGATACACACAGGCATACACATCACCCCAGGGTGCCTGCGCGCGTTTCTTCGCTCCTGTATCTCTGTGCTAGAGCCCATCTGAACCGTGGCCGTGCCTACCTTTCCCACCCCACTAGCCGCTCTCTCTCTCTTTATCTTTAAAGCTGCGCGTGGGGGAGACCACCGCCTCGCAGGGCTTTTTTTTTTTGGCGAGTCGCCGTTACAGTCCTCCTTATTTCCGCGTGAGTGCGGCTTTCGCACGGAGGAAACTCACTTTCATCATCGCATTTTTGTTTTCTTTTCCGTCCCATTTCCCTTTTTGTTTTTTGTTCCGTCTAGCAAGTGTTGGTCCAAAGTCTGCAACGGATGCACACCGCTCTTCCCACTGAAAAAAGGAAGCCACACACACGCGCAGGGGCATCTCCTACCCACCACTCCATGCGTCCAGGCCTTGGCAAGCAGCGTCTCCCTCCCCTTTGCCGCCATCTGAGCGGAGACGTTCCGATATTGCATCGTCGCGTAACGGACGCACCTGCACAAGAGCACACAGCACCAGGGATATGATGACACTTCTGCACAGAAGGCAAGTCTCACGCTCACGTACCCGCTTCGCTGTAGAATGAGCGGGGCTCCAGGACTACTGAATCGCCCCATTCCACCTCTGCCGACACTTCTTGCAGCACAACATGTCCCGCATGTCATTGTGCGGCTGTATCGAGTGGCTGCTCTGGTACACGTCGCTGGCACCACAATGGGGACAGCTGTAGAGCGCAGTGGTGGTGATCACGCTGGCGAGTCGAAGGTGGGGCTGCCAGTGGAGCCGTTGTCGTTGGGTGAGAAGGTCTCATAGAGCGAGGACGGTGAATGCACGTCGCTGCGCCCGTGTGACGTAGGTGAGGTGAAGGTGAGCTGCATGTTCGGAGGGCGGCGCTGTCGTGTACGGATGAGCAATGGCAGATTTCCTGTGTTATTGATGATGTCCTCCACATAAATCTTTCCCTCCAAAAAGAGACGGCGCAGTGCCTTGCCGGTGTCGCCGGTGTTGCCAAAGGCAGAGAGCACTAGCATCTGCGCATCGGTGTCGCAATGGCGCTCGAGCGCATCCTCCATGGCGCTGCACAGCGCCATCACATCCACACTCGACGGCGCATCGTTGATCTCCTCATTTGTGAAGCAGCTAAACAGGTTCACACCAATGCGACCGAGCTCGTTGTCGGCAGCTGCGTCATCGGGGCAGGTGTCGATGGAGCATCGGTCCACCTCGTTTTCCGCGAACAGTTGCTGCTGTGTGTTCTGTGGCAAGGAATGAAACCAGTAGTTTAATATTGCCTGCGCCAGGTGCACCACAGGAGGAGTGAAGAAACGCAGAAGACTGCCGATGGCAACGCCGACACCCGTCTCTTGCAGCTGCGCTACCGTCACGTCGACGTTCTTTAGCTGCCCTAGGACGTTGAGAACGTCTGCCTCAACGTCGACGGGTGTCGCAGCACCACTCAAGCATCGCGACATGCAGCCGCGCAGCTTCTGTGTGCAGTTCTTCAACTCCATGGATGACGCCGCGCGCCGGGCCCTGTGCACCTTGCGGTAGTAGTATGCAGGATCATGGCGTGCACTATAGTCGGAGAGCGTGGCTGGCCCACGGTCGTACTCTTCCAGTTTGCTCTGTCGCTCGTATTTGAGCTTCTTCATGGCCGATCGGCTCGAGGATGCCTCCTTGCGTCGCTGGAAAGTGTCCCCATGGCTCTCGCTGTCGTCGTCACCACCGCTGCTAGCTTCTGCCTCCTCTGAATCTGAGTCACCACTGCGGTGACGATGATGATCCCTAGAAGACTTCCGTTTCCGTGCCTTGCGTGTGGCATCGCGATCAGCATGCCCATCACCACCATTGCCGCCGTGACGATTTCGCTTCTTGTGTTTCTTACCCTTTTTGTGCTTCTTCTCGTCCACGGCACTTAGCGGCTGGGCTAGGGCCGCATCCGTCTCGGTAGGCGGCGCCTCGTATTCCACGCCATCCTCACCATAGAAGCCGTGATTGCCCTGCTCCCCTGCGGTGCCAGAGACAGATGGTGAGGTGTGTGAGACCTCTTCCCCAGGCGCGGTATCAGTACTCGCTACGGCGGCAATCATCTCTTCGATGGCGGCAGCACAGCTCTCGTCGCTGCGGCCAGCTTCAATGAGTTCCGCATCTTCTTCTGCGCTTCGGTAGGGGCGCAGCTGCTCCGCATCAGTGGAGTTTGCAAACATCAACGTCGCCGAGGCGCTTGGACCGCAGAGAAGCAAGAGATCGCTGCCTTCAGGAGGGTCTTGTCCCGCCTGAGAGGGGTCTAGCACGATCGCCGGCCACCAAGGGTAGTCCGGCTGCTTCACCCACACCCATGAGTTCACGGGGTAGATGAAAGAGGTGCTAGCGCTCATGATGCACGCACGAAGGCCGTCTTCCAGAAGACGAGGGAGATAGGGTGAACGCCAATGACCTGCTGTCACTGTGCGAGCTGCACGGTCATACGAAAACGACGATAGTGCACCCACAACTCAGAAGTATCACACAGTGACACTTCTTTTGTGCTGGCTGTTGCTCCGCTGGGGCCGCACGCCGTTTCTTACTGTGGCTGCTGAGGGTGCTGCTGTGTGTATCTATATGTGTCGGCGTTTGCTGAACAAAGTGAGAGATCAAGGGGATGAAGTGGGGAAGCGAGACAAAGAGACGGAGAAGAGGACGCGACGGCGGGAAACCCTGGAGGACCTTAGAGGAAAGGAAAGGGCGATGAAGTAAAACCGCCCCCTCTCCCCTCTCTCGCTGTCGAAGCTTTGTGCACGCAAGTACGCGCACGCACATGGACATCACGACCCAAAATTGATCACCAACACCTCGCACTTCTGCTATGGTGTCAGAAGTCTATATGCGTGCGTGCACGTGTCTTTGTCCACTGGAGAGCGCGACGAGCATGAGAAAAAGAGTGTAAGCGTGACAGAGAGAGAGAAGGGAACGGGAGGAGGGCCTCCTATCGGGACGGTTGCAGGGCATAGTCTGCACGCGCAGAGACACAGATGCACAAGAGTTAGACAAAGACAACTGGGTGAGTCACATCACAGCGTGCGCTCCCCTGGATTCACCTCCTGCTTCTTTGTCTGCCTTGTGTACAGCGGGGGTGCTGACACATCTCATAGTGACTGCCACGTTTTATAATGGCCAAACCGATAAGGAAACTTTAAAAAAAGATCACGTAGAGATGCACCACAAGAAGAGGTTCACATCAAGGCCTCACAGCGACACACCACACCTATATGCACCATCTTTCGCGTCTTCCTCCTCTCTCCATCTCTCGCCAGGCCTCACAGCATTAAAAAAAAAAAGAGCAAGCCTGTCACCAAGCGACCGACCCTCTCTTCCCACGTCTAAACTGACCCGTTTATCCATCCTGACACGTGCGTACTGGAGACCGCCGTCCAACACCAAGAATCACTCGCCACCCACAGAACGCAGGGATAGAGAGGAGGGGGGAGGGAGGGAGGGGCGCTCGACACCATTGCCCTCAAGATCCCTCGCCACCCTACTTCACTCCCTCCACGCACACGCGCACACGAACACACGCTTCTGACTTTCCCCCTTTCACTGTGTCGGTGAGTTGTGTTTAATATGGGCAATTAAGCTCACGCACTGGGGAACACAACAGCAACAGTATTCGGAGTGGCTCCTTACCACATCGCCATCACTGCATACAACGCACACCCTACCGCAAAGCATTATGTACCAGAAAGAGGCGTCCAGGTGCTCCTACGCGTGTGTGTTGACTTTTCCACCGCCTCCGTCTTCGCACCGTCATTCTCTTTGGCTCCACGTCCCATATCTGCCTGTCGGCCTCGACGGCACAACAAGTAACGTGTGAAAGAAATGGGCTGGCTTGGAAGGGGGACGGGGGAGAAGAGGCCAGACCCGACACAGCAAATATGCCTCGCAACTGCATGCTTCTCCGTGTGCCTACTCCTGCGTCCAGGTGTTTTTGCAGTCTAGACAAGTAATGTACTTCGTTGTTGGCTCATCAGCGCTTCGTGTTTGCTGCTCATAGAAGGTGCAGTGGCGCTTGCCGCATCGACCACACTTGAAGAGGGAGGTGATGTTGAGCATGGCGTTGTCGGCGGCCTCAATCGCCTTCATCTTTTCCTCGATGCGCTGCTCCTGCCGAGCCTTTTCACTTTTGGTGGTAAACACTTCGTTTGGCTGATCCAAGTACTTCTTCGGCGTCCATTCCCCAGAGAGCAGGTTATCCCGGATAAAAGAAAGCTCCTCCTCGCGAAGTCGAAGAAGCAGCATCTGACGCTCATCGCGGTCGGTGATTTCGGCTGCCAGCTTTCTGGCCACCTCCTCGATAACGCTCTCGTCGTAGCGTGTGATGCTCAAAGGACTGTCAAGGAGCTGGTAGACGTTTTCGTAGAAGGTCTTGCGCTGTGAAGGCACAACGTCACCAGAGACCGGGCCTGCCGCTGCTCCTGCTCCAGCTCCGCCGCCTGCTGCGGTGGCTGCGGATGACGATACACTGCTTGCAAAAGCGCTTCCACTAGGAAAGGCAGGAGACGCTGGCTGCTGCTTGTTGAGCGAGCTAGAGGGCTGTGCTGCCGCCGCTGCACTGGTAGCCAGCACAGGCAGCTGACGCTTCTGCACGCTACGGATCGCTGCGAGAGTTTCCGGAGGCAGGTGACGTGCCCAGAACGATATCATGGCGCGGGCAAGGGGCCAAAGTGGTTTCAGCACCGGCTGGCTCAGGACTGACCCGACGGCAACACCAATCTTGGTTTCCTCCAGCTCTGTCAGGTACACGTCCACGCCATCTAGTTGGCACAGTGCCGCGCGCACCGTCGTCACGTCAGCCGCTGCCACTGCTGCCGAGATTTTTCGTGACAATGCATCAAGTTCATCGCTGCGTAGGTGGTGGTATCCAGAAACAGATCGTGAAGGTGCAACATCACCGCCGTAGGCGTCCATGTCATCGTCATCCATGTCGCGAACGCGCTTGGCCGCGGCGCGATTGACGACTGCGGCACCCATGCTCCCAGTGGCACCCGAGCCACCAGCTGAGACTTTGGCGCCACTCACGATTGCCGAAGCCGACTTTAAGGGGTTTGCATCTGCATCTGCACAAGCAGCTCGGATCGATGCCTCCAGCTCAGGGTTTCCTGTCACCGCCTTCTCAGACGACGTCTCGAAGAAGCAGATATTTGCGGCGTCGGAGTGGCTGTTCAGTTCGTATAGAGTCGCCGGCTGCTCAACTCCAGCGTAGAACTGCACCGCCAGATCGAAGCCGGGCGTACGAGTGCCCATTTCTTCATCGCTGAGAACGCGCGCCGGCCACCAGCCGTCACCCTCTATGTACACCCATACGCGATCACCTGGGACATAGGTTGCCATTGTGACTTGAGCACAACGACACACTAGGAGAAACAATTTGTGACACTCTCGATTCAGCCGACTGCCTTGGCCGGAGATTGCGTCGTCTCGCCGTTGATATGTCGACACTTGTGAGCAGCTAGTAGACACGTCTCCGAGCCGGTGTGTGAGCACCTGCCTCTGATCGTGCAGCTCAATATATCGTGTGTGTGTGTGTGTGTGTGTGTGTGTGTGTCCGCGCACGGACAAGAGGCAATCTCTCACGTTCTTTCGACGAGTGGAGGGGGTATGTGGTGCGAAGCTCCAGATGACGAGGTACCAACGTTCCCACAGCGAAACTGCACGGCAGAAAGAAAGAAGGCTGCTCCAGATAACAGCAAACGAGCCAAATACCTACGCACAGAGATGAGCTGGCATGCGTTGCGTGCGCGAGAGTTTATGGTGCCGCGTGTGCATTGTATGTATAATCCAGAATAATTGCGGAGGCAAGGAATCAAGGAGAAGCGCGGCCCAACCAGAAGGCATATTCACAGCAGTGGGGTGACGAGACAAGGTGACGCACCATCATGTAGAGATGTACGCGTGAGCCGTCCGTGTTACCGACACATTCGCCCGGTCCAGAAGACCGTGCAGTCGTGAGGCGACGTATGGGGGATGCAGAGCGGCTTGTTTTAGTGCACACACTTCAACGACGACAAAAATGAGCCACACACAAGTCGTGTCGCTCACTTTGTTTGCTCCAGCTGCGCGCTTTCTTTTTGCTCAATAGTCAGCACGCTGACGAAGAAAGCCACACGCACACAAGTGCACAGGCGTTCCTGCGCAACCTCGGATAGGGAGCAGTTTCCACTGTTGGCGTGACGTCATGAACGCCGCAACATCCACTTTTCTGTGTGTTCCACCTCCTTCTCTTTTGAGCACTCGTCATTCGCTTGTTTTGCTTGCATTCATTAAACTAACGCCACAGTACAGATCCACGTGCACACGTATACACGCCCACCGGTGCACAGGCGAGGTCACGTGCGCGTACGCCAGAGCGTGTGCAAGAGACCGCTGTCTCTCTCTTTTTTTTTCTCCACTTCCACTACTACGTCCGTGGGATCGTGTACCCACACAGACACCCGCACATGAATGAAAAAAACCAACGAATTCCCTCGCGAGTGCGTGTGCTGTGAGACGCCCGGTAATGTCCGATGCCCAGGAGGCGGAAGGACAGGACGAGGGTGTTCACAGAAAGGAAAAGACACCGAGGGCGCACCCGTCGTAGGCCGCTCTCTTTCCACCTTTCCTTCCCCTGACACCCACACAAGATGCCTTTCTCCTCTCCCCTTGCCAGCAAAGTCAACGCACGCAGACACACACACACACACACACACACATGCACGCACTCGGAACGTTCACTAAAATGCTATAGTCTCACACTTCTGTTTAGCTGCTGCCAAGGGCGCTTTTCATACCCACATCCGTCTTATGCTCTTTCTTGCTTACGCTTGGGCTGCCAGTGCCTGTAGAAGGCAAGATCAGCACAGTAACCCCTCCTCATCTTCAGCGCGAGTGTGCACAGTAGTGAGCTGGGAATGGGAGGTGTTTGCCAAGCGCTCGGACGAGGAGACTGGTTTGACAGAGGTTGATAGCCCGATTTAGTAGTTGGGGTTTACCTTGTGATCAAGAGCAATGGCCAGGGGGCTGTTCGGGGAGATGGGTGGATACACGGAGCGGCGGCCGACCATGACTGCCATCAGGAAGATGAAAAGTGCTTGCGTGGCGAAGCGGGTGTCCTGCAGGAAGCAGCCGATGTTGTAGTTCTTGTAGTACTGACCGGAGGCGATATAGCGGCATTCTTCAAAGAAGCGGACAACGCGGTAGCTCATGAGCTGGCGCTGCTCGCGCAAGAAGCGCTGACGACTGATAGTGGCAGCATCGGCACCAGCAGCTTCCTGAGCCTTGATCCACTCTGCCATGGAAGGCTCCATGGCCTGCATCTTCTTGACCGAGTGGACCTCGATCTTGTGGGCAATGTTCATTAGCGGTTCCACGATCAAGGACTGAAGCGTGCTCGACGACTTCTTGGCTATGGCGGCCTGGGCAGAGGAGGACATGATGGAGACGCTGTAATTGGTGGAGGGGGGGGGGAAGGAAGTGAGGTTTGTGCGACCTGGTAATGTGAGCTCAGGGACTGCTATTATTGGTGCTGGTGGTGGAGTGAGACAGTCGGTGTTGATCGGAGTACGTAAATCAAACGCGATGGAAAAGTGTCATTTTGTTCGCTAGTCCACCACGTCATGACGTTGCTGCATGGGCGCCGCTCCAGGCGCGGGGGGGGGGCACACAGCCAGGTAGGGAGGAAAGCTCAAACGGACCCACTCCAATAGGACGTGAGACACAGGCTACAAAGAAACGCCTGTACAGCCAACGCTCCATCGCATCCGCTGTTGTAACCCGCCTTGTTTGAAACACCGGCTAGGGTGAAGGGTTGCTTTCTACTACGCAATTTTCTGTTGAGGATACTCAACGTTCGCTTTCTTTTCTCAGCACCCCTTCATGCACACTGCGACTTGCAAGAGCTATTACAACAACACAGCTCGGAAACCTTGTGTGTATGGATGCGGCTACCTTCCTTTTCGAACCTTCATATTCGATCCACAGCCCATGCCCACACATGTAATGGCGTTTTCAGAACAGACGCGGCGTTCTCTTCAAACATGTCCCGTGGCTCAGCGGTGAGGACTGATTCGAACATGAACATGAAAACAGAAAACACAAGCGTGACCGCACAAGAAAGCATGTCTCGGCACAGAGACAACGAAGCGCTTCTTGACTCTCCACAAGCCTGTTTTACTTTCCTTCTCAGTGGAAACACCTTACCACACCCAACTGTGCATAATCCCTGAAACGGCGGGTGACCGGCAGTGACAACACAGAGCGCAGATGGTGTGCTGCCCACCTCTCGGCTGGCATCGTGCCGCCTCCCCACTCCCCCCTCCCGGATCGCAGCCTCCACCCCCGCCTGCGGTGGCTACGGGGGTGCCCGACCAGGCATCGTGCCCGGTACGCCACGCGCGACTCACAGATCGCTCGCGCTGCATGGGCTTCCACCGTCGGGTGTATACGGCTGTCCTCCCTGCGCCCCCTCAGAACCGCAGGCGATGAAAACTCCTCGCACGCAGACGCATGCCTATCCACGGGCCCCTTCTGCTCGACGCACCCGCTTCAGCCACAGCCGTGCAGGCTCGGGAGAGAGTAACACGCCGCTGCTGCCACAGACTCATGGCAGCGTCGCAGCTGTGGCGGCGCATGCGGGCAAGCCATGCAGAGGTCAGCAGAGCGGGAGTGATGGGCGACAGAGACGCACGTGTGCACAGAATGCAGCATTCCCTACGTCTGACCGGGGACGCGGAGGCGGCACAGATGCCGGGGTCACAGCGAGAGCGCCCCGGATGCCACCACCGAGTCACCCGGTTCCCACCGTGGGGGAAGAGGAGAAAGGGGGGGGCACGAAATCGTTCAATGGGACGCCGCAGCCGGGGGCGGCGGAGGGCCAAGCGTGGCATGCTGGCCAGCGGGTACACGGTCCCCGACGGCCCTGAGCTGCAGCTGGCCGACTCCCTCCGTGAGCTTAATGGACGTGCACCCAGGGAGCCACGTACCGCCCGCACAGCGGGCGCGCCCGTGTCCGTCGGGCGCCTCGCGCGCAGCACGTAGCCGGAGAATGAGCGATTTAGGGACAGGGAGACCCCGTTGCGCCGATGACCTCTATTGCAGGGCACACGGATCGCTCTGGAGGCCCAGGAAGCTGCGGCTGGTGCAGCAAAGCCAGCCGAGCGGTGGCTATGTAGGCCTTCAATGAGGTACGGTCCTCGAACTAGAAGGATGAAGGGAAAAGCAGGTGCATGGATCCACTCTTTTGAGGGATTTCATATCCATGATGAGCTGCACGCAGGTGCGTAGACTGCTGTCGGGTTGAACGCATGGGCTTCCGACATGAGCATGGTAGGGGAACCGAGAAGTGGCAGAGCGAGATCGTTTGATGCGCGCCCCGGTGCGTCTTCGTACCACCTTACATCTTAGGCATTGTCGGCCATCCTTCGCGGTCTCCACGGAAAGTGGCTCACTTGTGCCCTCCCGGAGCATGCAGCTTCTCCTGCATCTTCTTGCGCTGTTTGTTTTTCGCCAGCACCAGCTCGTTTGGCTCACAGATCAGCTTCGTTACGATGCCGATACCCTTCGTGCGACCTTCGCGAAAGATTAATCGCTGTCCTTCTTTCATGTACTCAGGACGGTAAAGAAAATGAAAGCGCGCGAGAGACTTGTCACCGGTGCGTAGGACTTCCTGCGCGACGTAGGTGATGCGCGCTGACTGTCGCACTGTTGTGGAATGAATTACTGGCTCGTAGTTGGTCGTGATTGTGGTTGAGTGATAGAGGATGATGATATCGGCTTCAAACTGCCAGAACGCCTTGGGTGATTGTGCAGCGTCGACCAGGACGTTGCCCTTGCGAATGGCGCTGCGCTTTTCCTTCTTGAGACACAGCGCTGCATCGCTCCCGGCCTCGGCGGCGATGGAGTCGACGCCTTTGATGTGAATGGATTTGATAACCACAGGCCGGAAGTTCCCGAAGCCGTCGGGCCCCAGCAGCACCGTCTCGTTCACGCGGAAGACACCTTGCGTGACAATGCCCCCCACAACAGTTCCGACACCAGTGACAAAGAATGTGCTGTCAATTATCATCTCCTTTGGCAAGCTGCGTGCCTGTCGCCAGTCCTTCCGAGTCGGGAGCAAGTTCAGGAATTGCAGCACCTCAGGGATACCGATACCGGTGACGTTGCTGACTTCGAAGATGGGAGCAATACGGTCATGGTGCAGGTTCTTGGCCGCAAGGGTCACCTCGTCGTGTCGCCGCACCGGGTAGGGAAGCTTGCGCACTGTTGGTATCTTCAGCAGCCTATGGATGTTTGAAAGCGTCTCATCATGAATGTTCGACGGGGTCGCATCGATACGAGTGACGACAATGAAAAAAGGGAGCTTCAGCGCCAGGCACAACGCCAGGTGCTCCTTCGTCATGCGCTGAATGCCGTTGTTGGCACTGATAACAATGCACGCATAGTCAGGCATGTTGCGCGTCATGCCCAGCACAGTAGTCTTCAGGTACCGTTCATGACCCGCCAGGTCGTACAGCGTGACCACCTTCGAGCTCCGTGTAGCGAGCTCTTTCGGTGTGTAGTGACGCATCGTATGGGATCCACTGCTGCTCATGGTACTACGTACCCCACCTGAAGTTGCTTCTGCCGAAGCCATCAGGTGCTGCGCCACCTCCGATGGCGCCAAAGGTCGCAGATCGGCCTCTGTGCGGTGCGGCTGCAAGAGCGCATAGTTCACTACCCCACCCTCGGCAGAGAAGCCCAGGTGATTCTCGCTGACACTGGATGTGCGGCCGGTCATGAACTCCTGCTTGTACTTGAAGACGAAGGCTCGTGCCAGCCCACGACCATCGTCACAGCAGCCGCGCGTGAGCACAGAGGTAAGAGTGCTCTTGCCGCTGTCCACGTTGCCGCACATGGCCACACGCAACTCCAAGAGTGCAGCCGGAGGGCAGCGATGGCGAAGCAAGAATTCCTGTGCGACGAACGTTGTTCTAGAAGACGAGGAGGCAGCGGCGGGCGGTGACAAGGAGCCTGCCACTTTCTTGTTGCACCCGGAGTTCACGCTCATGAGAGCACCAGATGTACCTGTTACCCCGTGTTGCACATGCAACTCTCGCGGCTCGATCATGACCGACGCACACCCAACATCGGCCACTTCGCAGTTCTCCTGAAGGGTCTCGATCTGCCTCGAAAGACCACCCAGGTCGCGGTCGCTCAGGAGAAAAAACGTCTCGCCTTGGCCGTTGTCGACGGCAAGACGAATAGCATCCACAGAGATGTTTGTCTCGCCCAGTGCAGCTGCCGTGACTGCTGCTGCCACTGCAGGCGGTGACGAGTCACCGCCGCTGTTTTTCGATTCCGCGGGTTGTCCCTTCAACGAGGTCTCTGTAGTAGCGTTGGGATCCGCGTACCTTCCTGCTCTCTGCACCGCACCCTCTCGCCACAACCCCTTCGCCGCCATGGTGGATGTCTGAAGCTTCTTTCGCAAACTGGTGACAAGTGCAGCTTTGTTGTTCATGATACTCGCAGCGCCGCGCTTTACATTTAGCGCCTGTATCAAAACTTCCACATGCTCCAACCACAGCGGCATGTGCGATGCCACCCATTTTGTATCGCCCAGCTGCTTGAGCTCTGCAAGGGTAGCTCTGCTAGACTCTGTTTGGCCGTCCCAAAAAACTACGACGACGAGGCACAGTAGAAGCTGCTTCTGCTGCTCCTCACCGCTCCTGGGAAAACGGTCACCGAACCCCTGCTCTGCTGACAGCTTCTTCTCTATCAGCGCCATGGGGATGTGTTGCATGGGTGACATTGTGTGTGCGCTGGCCAACCGCTCACTGCCATCACTTTCCTGGGGAATAGCGGCTGTGACCACGTCGTTGATGTCACCCTTTAATCCTTGACGCACCGCATCGGATGCCACCCATTCCGCGAAAGGTTTTTCCGCCTGTGGCTCGAACAGAACAATGCACAGTGCCTCGGCCATTCTGGAAGCCGTGCAGTCCAGTGGTGAGGGGGCGTGAGCAGCCCAGTCACAAAGTCAGCTGGAATTCCTCAAATAAAGCTAATATAACATGAAGGACAAGCAACGACGCCTACCGCGACGGGTGAAAAGTGGCTACTCTACACGATCTCTCAAACATGTATAAACACACGCAGACACACACCAAAGCGAGATCAGCAGGTCAGTATCAGAAGAGATAAAAGATAATGGGAGATGCGCTGGCACTCTGCATCGGGCTACAGCCGCGGCAGAGCGATTTCTGTCTCCCTCCTCCCCCCAACCTCCGACCGGAATCCTCCCTCCTTCCCAAAAAAAGACACACCGCCACCACACCGAGGACACTCCAATACGAGAGAGTTTGCGCCTTATTGTTCTACAAGACGCCGCGATGGTAGCAGGAGGCGCGCAGGTCAACGAGAGACGCGGAAGAGCAGCCCCTGCGGTATGAGAGAAAATAATAAGGAGCGTAGGGATGATGAGGGCGTATGCGAGTGAGGTTTGCCTAGGTGGACTCGTCGGCAGTAGATTGGGGATTGCGATGAGCTTCACGTTTGCAGAGCAGTTCCGTGGGCACCAAGAGGGACACAGAGAGAGAGGGAGAGGGAGAGGGAGGGATAGAAACTGCCCGCTAAACTCAGCACCAGATGAGTTCACACAGCTGATCAGTCACAGTGAAGTCTCACGTGCTCGCTGACGCAGAAGCCAAAGCGCTTAGGATTGATGTTTTTTTTTTTTTTTTTGTGGTGGTACCCTCTTTAGCGATCGCGTAGGTGGGAGAGAGAGAGAGGGAGATTGCGGGAGATTGAGCATGAGGAAACCCATGTGCACACACACACACCCACGCACACACACACACGCACACACACACACACCCACCCACACACACACACACACACACACACGCACACACACACACCCACACACACGCACACACACACCCACACACCCACGCACACATGTATATCGATGGCCATCTGTAGGGAATGTGGCGATGCAGAGGGTGGAAAGAGTTCCGTGGTGACAACAAGCCGCTGCACAGATGGGCCCACCACCTCACTCACTCAGTCATGGAGGGCGCGAGAGAGAGGATGGGACAAGAGAAGAAGCGTGTCATAGGCTCTGTCTCATCACCCAACAGGTCAGGCGAAAGCGACAGACGCAGGAGCGCAAGGCTGGTCCGGGCATTCTCGTTTCTCTTTGCGTTGATACAGCAAGGGCTGTTCCTTTGCTGCGTATATCCGTGCAAAAAAAAAGCACGCTTTCTCCCACATGGTAGCCCTAATAGGTTTGCCATAGTGGGCGATTATGCCATGCTCCGTTCACCTTCACGTTGCCCATTGTACCTGCCAACGCTCCGCACATGCACTGGCGTGATACATCGTATCAGAAAAGGACTTCGTTTCAGCCCCTAGAGGAAAGCAATACACCCGCGCACATTTGACCCCGCATCCGCACACCCCCAGCATACGCGTCTGCGACAGCGTCTCCACATCAAAGGCCCCTTGCTGTGGCCTTGCCTTCCTTTTGCGGTTTTACAAGTTTGAGGATTCACACAACCCTGTCTGTTCCTCCCTCTCAGCGCCAACCCACACGCACCGGCACGCTGCACGGTGCACGTGCGCCTTCCTCCGCATCAGCGGCGCTGATTGGAGCAGTCCCCTCCAACTCTGTTGCCTCCGCCTGCAGCGCCACCGACGCTACCTGCCACATAAGCTAGAGCAGGATCCTCAAATACAAGCTGTCGCACACTTCCGTTGGCATAGCCGACCATAAAAGACGGCACCTCGACGTTCTCCTGATGCAAAGCCGTCACTGGACAGTTCGTTGGACCAGAACCAGTGAAGACGGCTGATGCACTTGGGGAGGCATCACTGGTGACGCCGCGGCTCCCGGCACAGGCAGCCAACGGTGCCACCACCGCATCCTGCGACCCACCCATGACACTAACAGTGGCGGATGCTTTTGGAGCTACTGTGCCGCTAAAAAGTCGAGCGTGGAATTCAACCATGACTATCCTTCCGGGGGCCACTGCGTGCGGCGGCAGACGCGTCGTGCGCCACGCGGCGAGGCTGCCATCCTCGTGCCCGGTAAGGAGCACCCCCATGCCAGAAGCCCACTCACTTGTTTGATAGAAGGCGACGGCTGTCATGTTGGCCATGCAGAGAACAGGACGGCGCACCACCACGCCAACGTCGCCGTTGTCGTCCTCGAGCGTAACAGTGCCCACTGGGCGGAGAGACGTTGGTGACGGCAGCGTGCCCACGCCGAACGGCTCACCGTTGTTGTCGAAGAGCAGCAGCGAGCGGGCCGTCACGAGTGCCACATTCCCTGAGACGGTGTCGATCGCGACGTCCGCCACGGTGCTCGCTCCCGAAGTGTTGGCTGAGGTTTCTTCCGTCGACGTCACAAAGGCATGTGCCTGCGTCTGTAGAAGCTGCTGGACTTGGAGGCGACACACAAAGGAGCACCCGCTTCGCTGCACGCGCCACAGAATGGGCTCGTCATCGCCAGGGGAGTTCGTGACGGTGACGGCTCGATGCCTCCCGGACTCTAGCAGAATCTTTGTAACAGGCGAACGGTGGTAGCACAGCGTCCCCTGCACGTAGAGTGCGCCATCGCCGGCGTCGTCGGGAAAGAAGCAGTACACAGTACCGCTGCTGAGAGCCACAAGAAGCACAGACTCACGTGGGCCAACAGCGACAGCGCTGATGTGAGAGCCGTTCTCACATCGCGCATCAAAGGAGATAGTGGAGTGAAAAGTAGCCTGGCCGGCCGTGTACCGCATCAGCTGCGCTTCATGTTGGTGCCAGCAAAGGTAGTGGTAAGTGTCTCGAACAGGCACAAGCTGGGCGTACGTGCACACGAGTTTCTTGAAGGCGCGAAGCATGCTGAAGTCCAGCACGCGCTGGCTGCTGAAACAAAATTTATCTGTCAGCGCCGGCAGCGGTGGGTGCTGCAACACACTGATTGGCGGTTCTCGCAGGACAAACCACGTCTGAGTTTCGTCCATTGCATGGATCAGCATCCAAACCACCTTTGGCGCCTCGCGGCAGAACGTCTGCGTATATGTCTTCCCGCTAGCGAAGACGCCGGGA
Source organism: Leishmania tarentolae (assembly GCA_033953505.1). Classification (NCBI taxonomy): domain Eukaryota; phylum Euglenozoa; class Kinetoplastea; order Trypanosomatida; family Trypanosomatidae; genus Leishmania; species Leishmania tarentolae. The sequence continues at coordinate 1,159,436 of CP119857.1, read as the reverse complement.
GAGAGGAGATTGCTGGAGATGCCTCCAATGTGAGTTCCCGCCCCCACCGTCGCTGCCGTTCCTGCAACCGACACTGTAGCCGACGTGTACAGACCGCCAAGCGTTACCGCGCTGATGTTATTCACGGCCGACCACGTGGCAGTTGGCACATCCCTGCCTCTTCCGGAGCTGTCTGAACATGCGACAACGCCGCTGCCAACGCCCGTAACACTACCATCCTCTGGTGAGGCCTTCACGACAAGTGCCAGCTCATGATGAGAGGGGTGACGCTCCTGGAACAGCTGCAATGGCGCCTGACCGAAGTTGTCCACCTCGGCAACAATGACATCGCAGTCGTGCGGTGTCTCGGCGTTTTTCAGAGCCTGCGCCACCTCTTCGCCGTAGGTCATGCGCTGAAAAACGTTGTACCGCTCCAACGCGAGGGGGCCACGCCGACGCACGCCGAAAACGAGGTCGATCCACTGGTGCAGATGTGCAACAACATATGGGCACTCCAGCGCGTATCGCATCACGGCAATGAAGACCTGCGGTGAGTTCTTAGCCCACGGAGGGAGAATCACATCACCAACTGTCTGGCCGTCTGACTTGGTACCGAGGCTGAGGTGATCTGCGTTGGTCAGGAATCCGCTGTTCACGTAAAACTCTGGGATAAGCTCCTTGCAGTCTGCAGGACCTGTCACACAAGACATAAACGACGCGGTGACAGAGTCGAAGAGCCGCGTAGCTAGGTCGAAGTCACCGCCTTGCAAAAGGCGCGCGTAGGTTGTGAAGGGCTGAGCTCGTATAAGGAAGTACAGCACCCCACCGGCAGTGGAGTAGTGAGTGCCGTGGTGGAACGGGTAAGACTTGCCCGTCTCCGCGTCACACAACTCGCGTGTGCTCTCGAAGAGCCGCGCGACAGCGGCGCGTCGCGTGTCCGTCTGCGCCCCCATCGGGTATGCGAAGTCACGAAAGGTCGAGGCGGCTTCCAAGTCGAGCGTGGCACTCGTGTAGTCAGCCAGCACCCACGGAAAGACGGGGTACTGATTCAGATCTCGGTTAGTCCGCCCTGCCACCTCGTTTAAGAAGCGAAGGTATTCGTAGTTCGACACCGACCCCGTCGCCCACCGCACCAGGTGCCCCCGCACGTTCGCTGCTCGCTGGCTTTCGTCGATAAAGACACACTGCTGAGTGCCCACGACATCTTTCAGCACCCTGATGAACTCCTTCCTGGCAGACGGGTTCATTGACTGCTTCGCATCCACCACCGACAGCATTGGCCCATTGTCATAGTAGAGCTGCAGTTGCACAGCAGTATCGAGGTGCAGGTAGTGCAGAGAGCGCACCGCGCAGATGGAGCTGACGAGGTAAGTCCAGTAAATATTCTGATAGTTGCAGCCCATCACCTGCCGCACTGCCTGTGCAACGCGGGTGCCGTCTTGCTTCTGGCGCCGCTTTGTTGAGTTGTCAGAGAACAGCTTCTGCAGTTGCTTTGTCATCGAGGCCACGCTGAATGGATTTCGGTGCGTCGGCTTCGACAGTGACAATTTGCTGTTCCCAGAAAAGCCTCCAGCATCCTTTTGATACCGCAAATTATTGTTGATGCAGGTGCTTGGCTCGCTGGCCACACCGCGGCATTGCGCATCGTCGTCGTCAACTTCGTGTTCGCACAGAATAATGTCTCCGGCTTCCGTTACACGTGAAAAGCCAATCACTTTCAGGGTCACGTTCGTAAGCAAGATGAGGCATGGAGTGGCGTGCATACCGTTGATGCGGAAGCCATTACTGAGAAAGCGCACCGTTTCGTGCGGTGACACCAAGTAGTGCAGCAGCGTTACAGCGGATGGCGTAAGCATGATCGACAGATCCTTCAGCGTGGTACGGAAGGAGTCATCACCGATGTAGGGCCGGAAGGGTGTACGAAGAGGTGGCACCAGCAGTGCGATGTGCTGGGGAAGCTCCTCGCATTGCGCGGCATGAATCAAGTCGTTCTTCGGTACATACTCCTTCGTTGTAGTTGTCGCTTCTTCTGTCGTCACCTCGTCGACCATCTTGGTACGAGTTGAGGCGCTGCGAGCGCTTTTAGGAGTTCCAGCGCTGCCCTTCCCTATGGTAATCGTCATGACGTCGACACCGCTGCCGTCACCATGTGCGCCAGACGCCGTCATGATTTTTGCAGGTCCCTTTGCTGTCGACGATTGTGAAGCGGACTTTCCGCCCCATCGCATACTTTTCAGCACACCATAGTTCATCTGCGGATCCATGAAGTGGTACTGCATGAGCGCCTCACCTTCACTGGTTCTCGTTGGGCTAGCGGCCGTCGCAGATGTTGACCCCACCTTGTGCCGCGGCATCGAACACGATGCGAAGCGGTGCTCGGGCAGCGCGCACGTGGAAGAAAGCAGCCAGTGCAGCTGCGATGAGTCTACGTGGGGCGTTGTGGCCGCGTACGAGGAGAAGCGGGACGTGTAAGTCCTACGCAGGGCAGCGCGCCGATAGCACTCCGGCAACTCCATGACCTGTCTATACTGACTCTTGAAAATTTTGATGCGCTTGATGTACTCACTACGCGTCTTAATGCTCGCTTTAAAGGCAAGATCTGCCTTGGCTTTCAGGCTGTTAGACATGAGTATATCAATGGAGGAGAGCTGCTCCACACAGTACTGCTCAAAGGTCTCGCAGCAGTCGTTATCCTCGTTCAAAGAAAAGATCATGCAGAAATCTTCGTATAGAGACAGGCGCTGGGTCAGCGTGCGCACTGTGAGTGCCTTTTCAAGCTCCTTTGTACCGGCGTACGTCTGCACAATGTGGCGAAAGACGAGTGTAATGAGACGTTTGCGGTGGCGCGCGTCGGCTTCCGGCATCCACGCAGGTGGGAGCGACACAAAGACACGGTACAGCACCCGAACAAATGACTCTAAAACCCCCTTGTGCTTCCAGCCGCGCCTTAGCACCAGCGTCGACAGCGTGTAGACACTCTCGATGAGACTCACGCTTGCGTCCTGCGTTGATGGTCGATTCAGAACCGCGATGCACGCCCGCATCACCTTCCAGCTGAGCTGCTCTACATAGCGGTGGGGCCACCCCTGACAGAGAACCAGCAAAGTCAGGAAGAAGTGCGTCGTCATGGGTAGATCCAGTACATTGATGGCGATCATGTCTACAATCAAGTCTGTGAAGTGACTGACGTTAAACAGAAATACGTCCGAGTAGACACCCGTAGCCGCGCTTGCGCTGCTGCTTTTGCCGTGATGCAGTTCATTTCCGGCCCACGCATTGACAGGGCCGCGGAAGCTCTGCGGTCGAGGGCCATTATACTGAGCCAACGACGCATCTGAGCGCGTGGAACGGTGCACCTGCACAGGCTCTGTCGGTGATGGAGACGCGCCACCGTACTTGGAAGAACACCCACCTTCACCATCACTGCCTTGAGTACCAACAGGGTCGATGGGGAGGGTGCACCCGGCTGTGCAGGGGACTGTGGATGACGGCACGCCTGTTGTATGTAAGGCGTCAGATGCAAAAGGTACGCTCCTAGAAAGCCCCCCGCCGCTGACACACATGGACGCTCCTGCAGCCCCAGTGGTGACTGACCCGGGAGACTCCGGTAAAGCCAGCGCCTGGCGCCCCAGCACCCGCGGTGACACATTGCTGCTCGGTGCATACCTGCCCGCTGTCCGAACATCAAGTGGTTCTCCGCCGAGTCCCGTGATGGGTGCGTTTGGGGAGAGTGCCCCCTTCAGCGATGACGTCGCCTGATTGTGGTTTGGGGCGTGCACGATATCTCGATCTCGCTGTTCCTTGACCGCATTGCCGACGCACAGCAAAAAATAGCGAACAAGTGTTGTCGCTGAGTCGCCAGCAGTCGTCTTGGCGGAGACGATAAAAAGGAGCTGAAAGAGAAGCCCGCCACAAGAGCCGTAGGTGGAGCCGCCGATCCAGTTCGGCATAGGAAGCGTGTCGAGGGAAGACCGAATCAGGGCGCCAAGAATCCTACCAGCGTCGCGACACAGTACCTCACCCACGGGCTCAATGGTACTCGCGACGCCCATGGTGTACTCATCAGAGAGGCCGTTGGTGCACGGGGGGGCGGCCACCCCTGGCAGAGTCGGCACGGACACGACCGGGTGGGAGACTGCCATCTTCGCATCTGCAGCCGTGGTAAGCCGTGCCGAGGAAGCAGCCACTGGAATCGAGCTCGACGACACCGTGGTACTGTGTGTAGACAACGAGACCGCCGGAGATGACACAGAGGGTGTATCATTATGGTCGCCAACGTTGTCACCCTCATCTAGTTTCATGGAGGGCGTCATGAATAAATCCCCTGGCCCCATCGTCACCGCAGTTGCCGTTGTGAGCGCTCCGGTGGTCACGCTGCTGCGGTTCTTTTTGCTGTGGTGTTCTGTGTATGTATGGTGCGGCGACGCTATGCTGCTCCGCTCCAGCGAGTGTGGTGACCGCTGTAAAACGCTGTGGCACTTCAGTTGCTCAGTAGCCGACGTGGCAAGCGGCAGCCCCGCGATTCCAAACAACTCGTTCGTAACGGTGCTCACGCCACGATCCTCAACGGGAACGGCCCTCTGAGGCGGAGCTTCGGCCTTCTGTGCTACCGCTTTGCCCAGCTCCTCACTGCATAGGGCTAAGATGGGGTGCGGCGACTCCAATACCGTCATTCTGTCTCGCTGTACCGACGACGCTCCAGCATTAGGGAATTCCACGCAGCTGGGGCGAGTAGCGCATGGCAACACGGTCTCCGGCATGCCTGAAAATGTTGACGCCACTGCTGTGAAAGCATCATTGCTGGTGGCTGCGCTGCTGCTGCAGCTCCTACTGCTCGGGCTGTGATGAGGCCTTGTCGAGTTTGCCGAAGCAACTATGACCGGGTGACTGCTGGGCATATGTCGTGATGAAGCATGTAAAGCGGGGTCCTGGTAGCCGACCGGGAGATGTTCCAGACCATCCGAACCCCGACTCGTGTCCTCTGCAGACTTCATGCCTTCGTCGGCTGGTTCGTTCGAAGTGGGTGACACGGGTGTCTCCTCCTCCTGCGTCCGATGTGACTGAGCTTCATCTGCGGTCGTTTGCATCCTCGCTGCAGCAGCCTCTGACACCACCGCAGGCTCTCGCGCCGGTGCAACCAACATCGAGCTGACCATTTGTTCCCACATGTCCAGCTGGTCTAGGAGCATGGAGCCTGAGATGTACGCCGCAAGCGAGCTCAGCGCTGCTGTCTGCATCGGCGAACTCACAAGAAGATAAAAGTAGTTCGGCATCGACGCAAATCGGTGAAGCACGCGGATGCAGAATTGCGTCCCGGCATGACGTTGGCGCGAGTCCTCCTCGTACAGCTGTACATGAGGTGTGGAGACGCCTCGGCACCGCCTCAGCTGCAGTGAAAGCCATAGCAACACACAGACGCGCAGCACTGAAAAGGCGCGTCGGTGCTTGCGCGAGTACACGCGCAACCCAGGCGTCCCCTTCAAGTGAATATTGCCCATGTTGACACACACCGCTGCTGCATCGTCATTAGCGGCGTTCTCGTGACCAGGTGCCACTACGTGCAGATGTTCCTGCATCGGGCACAGACTCTCCGAGGATGTGATCTGTGCAGCGGGGACCTGACACGTCTTCTTAGGTGCGTTATCGGCGGCCTGTCTGGCCACCGTGCCTGTCCGCGACACTGGGGCGGCGGTGAGCTCATGTGCCGCTGCCGTTGCTGGCACCGTCGTTGTCGAAGGCACCGAAATCCCCGCTGTCGCAGCGGGCGGAGAGGGTGCTGGACTGGAGCACATTTCCGGAAGCAGTACCGGCGGTTTCCACAGCGAAGCACTGCCAGAACCATCAGCACTGCTGCTACTGTGATCATCACCGCCGATATCGGGCACGTGGGCGGGTAGCATCACAGGAGACGGAAGGTCTGCCACGCAGTGGAACCGTGATGAAACCAGTGGCAGAGCACTCTTGTCTCCGCAGACGCCAACTCCACAACCATCCACGTTGCTGCACCCAAGCTGGTATTCCACATAGTGCGACTGCGACTGAGGCGGTGGTAACGCTACCTTAGTCACCACGTTATCGTCATCGCCGCTGCAGACGTCGATCGTGGCACCAACAGTAAGCGAACTGTGCGACAAGGGATCGAGCGGTGCGCGACTGTGAGTGCTAGAGACAGCGGACGCGTTTGCCAACTGTACATTGGCGGCAGGGGCCCCAGCGGTGACCATCGGTCCGCTGCTGCGCACAAACCTTACATTCTGGCTGCTGCTGCTGTTCACGGCTACCGTGCTGCGCCACCCTGGGTGGTGAGCACCGCTGAAGACGTTTTTTTCGACAGAGGAAGCTCCTGCTTCAGGGGAGCGGCTGCAGATCAGAAGTGTCCTGTATCGGTGTGCCCTAATGAGGATCATAAGTCGACTACATACTCGCACCAGGCTGAAGTAGCGCCGGACTCGGTACGAGAGCCGCTGCCCGTCCTGCAGCACTGCTTGCTCCTTTAGACGCCGCCACGGCGACTGCACAACACGGTGAAGGTGAATGATGAGGAGTTGCACAAAAATAGGTGCAACGACTGCGTCCGGCTCAGGGCTGAAAGTGTTCAGAAAACTGTCGAGCTGCTGCCGCAGTGAGTGCTTGCTAGAAAGAACGTTGATTCGACGAGCAGCCCCCACTGTGAACGCCAGAAGCAGCAGAATGAGATCCTCGTGCACCGCGTGTTCGGTCAGAACCTCGACGACAGTAGACTGATGTTGTGCTACTTCCTCCTGCAACACAGGGTTGTGGGCTACTGCCTCGAAGAAGATGCGCGTGGCGTACACCACTGCGATTGGGTCTGCAAAGCGCGATGTACACACCGCGTACCACGGCAGATCTACTGTGCGCGACAATGCCGATATACAAAGGCTTTGCGAGGAGCAGTCCACCAAGCTCAACAGCAGCAGCGTCGTCAGGTGATTTGCCGTGCGAAGTGGCATCTCTGTTCCGGGGGTCAGGGACTCCATCACTGGCAGCTCCACCTTGATGTTGATGGTGCGCCGGCAGTTCACCGTCATCTCCTCCGGCGTTAGCAAGGCTATAAGAGAGATGAAGATTTGCACTAACCCATCCTCCATGTCACATGCCACAAGCAGTTGTTGTGCTACCTTGACCACAGCACGGCAGAGCAGCAACGGTGTTCGCGCGGCTACCCCGATGAGGCTGTGTAAAAGTCGATCAATGAAGCGATATGGCGACACAGCGCGCGCGTTGTGCTTCGCGTAGAGACACTGCGACGTCTGAAAGAGGCAACTGACACGCTCCAGAAGGTACAATGCCGTTTCCAACTGCAGCGCGGCATAGAAGCGGACGTCTCCCAGAAGGTGCTCAAAGATGAGTCGGTTAGTTACCACCCGGTGCTCTTCGTCGAGGATGTTGACGTACGAGGAGGCAAACTCAAAAAGATGGTCGCATGCAGTTTTCGTCATGTAGCAGGCCACCTCGTTCGTCAGCATGTAAGCGAAGAGCACGTACGTTCGCGGGTCGAGCGTGACCGCCAGCGTTGTGCGCTGCATGCACTCTAGCGTGAGCTGCAAGAGGTCCTCAAGCTCCGCGGAAGATGTAACAAGATGCATCCAGTCCAGCATACGCACGATCCCTCCGCGGGACGCCCACAGTAGCGGGTAGTCTACCCACGTTTTAGGCGGGGTCGCGTAGCAGCCGACGAGTTTCGAAATTACCGGTAAGCCGGTAGGGTGAGCGAGCACATTCAGCAACATGTCGTCATCGTTTTCGAACGGCACAAAGCAGGCTATGCGAGCGGCAGAGAGCGAGCATGCGTCATTAGAGTCAGGGACCTTGTCATCCTTGCTGTCTTTTAGCGCCCCCGCAGTGATGAGATTGGTTGCTCCAAGCGAGAGTCCAGCCACGCCACTAGGGCACTTGGACTGCGGCTTCGAGCTCATAGGCGTTCCCAGTCCGCCGCCGATGCCCATGTGACGAAAAAACGTCATTTCGTGAGCGACGCCCTCTTTCAGAATCTTGGCAGGAAAAGTGCGCGAGAATCTTTCAGTCACCGTCCCACCCCGAGCGCCATGGCCGCTCGCGAGCTCCGCCTTCACCTGCAACTGGCTCAGAGACCGCGCCCACAGTACAATGTTGCCCATCGAAAAGAGCGGGCGACTGTCAGTGCTCAGAGACGTAGCGTGGTACGGTACGTCATCCGTACAGCCGACATTCACACGCACCTCTGCACCTGCGGCGAAGTAGGGAAACGCTGTTGTACCCGCCTTGAAGCCACTCACGTAGACATCCAAAGTGTGTGTTGTGTGCAGAACAGCGCAGACGTGCATCCACTTCTGCGGACTAAAGTTCGGCAGTGCCTGGTTCTCGTTGATCGTGACACGTTGGCCGTCGTTGGTCGTCAGCTGCATGCTGTCCCCACCAAACACAAAAAGGGAAGCAGTCATGCTCGAGCAGCGTAGCGGCAAAGTGGTGGCGCTGCCATCCTGGAGGACGCCATGGAATTCGAACAACGGGGTTGTGAGGTACAGCCGGTCAAACTTGAACCACGCTGAAATGGTGAAGCCCGTGTCCGGCCACAGCCCCACACTCACCTGCACACCGCCATGCGACGTGAAACGGAGTCTGCTGCGCCGCGGCGCGTGTAGCAAGAGCGGCTTCCAGAATTTGTGCAGGTCCGCTGCGGTGCCGGTGTAGGGCAGTCGCTCCTCTAGGTGGAGTTTCGACAGCTCCACGTAGGGAAGTAGTCGAGACAGCCCATGATCGAGAACAAAGCCGGTAAGTCGATCTGAGCGGACCATACTCGTGCACTCCAGAATGCGGAGGAGCACCTCAACAAGGTCTGTGAAGAGCTGCTCGCTGTGACTCTTGGCGAAGTTCAGAAGCGATGGAAGCAGGTCCAGGAATATGGGCTTCTCGGCTGCACAGTTGTGGAGGGCCACACGGAAACTGCCAATGGCTTGCGTCGTCGTGGAGTCTACCCCTGGACCTTCGGCGCTCGTATACCCATCATAGACCCTGTCATATGCACCCATAGAGGCGTCCAAGACAGCCTGGGTGACGGTAATGAAGTACTCAACGCCCTCCCACGTCTCCAGCCGCTCTGTGACACTCGCGACGAAGTTTGTAGCGGACAGGCATGCCGGCTTACAATCACCAGACTCGAACGCAGAGAGGAACTGAAAGAGGTGAGAGATCACCTTCATAAAGTTCGACGTCGACTGAGGTGCGTCAAGTACGCGTACAAGTACGCGTATGGCCGCGTCGACGCAGCCATAGCGCTGCATCCACAGCCGCCTCTCCCGCCGAGAAGCCGGCGTTAATGCTAACGAAGTCAAGTATGTCGAGAGCATGGAAAGCGTCTGTGTGAGTAAGAAAGTATCACTATCCAGTATCACGTCTGCGTAGAGCGGGTATACGGACGGGATATCTAGGGAGCGTATCATGCACTCGCGGCCGAGTCTCGAGAGGTTGCCGTCGTGACTTGTAAAGAGAGAGAGCAACGTGCATAGCCCGGCAGGAGAGAGCAGGTCTTGAGAGCGCCCCAGGAGAACCCGAAACACCAAGCTGAGTGCCTCGACAGTGCTGTCGCACTCCGCCAAACCTGCTTCCGTGCGTACCGAAGTGGTAAGACCCGCGAGCTCGGCCGCGCACAGGGACTTGTTGAAGTGGCGGTGGTACGGGTCCGTCTCCGCATCGTGCTCGGTGGCACCGAGACCGATACTGCTGTTCTGCAGCTGTGAGCCGGAGCGTAACATAGACATCCCTGCAGCTGTGGGGGCTCGCAGCTCCGCTGGTGCCGGTGCCAGGCGGGAAGCGCTGGTGTTCGATGCCATCATACGTGACGAGGATACGACTTCAGTGGCGCTCTCGGCCGCAGAAAGTGGTGCTGTGCGGTGAGCGTGGCCCCAGTTTGCAGAGAACGATGTCTCCCACATGGTGGGACAGCCCAACACTGCTACACCAGCCGAGTTGCTGCCTTGAACTATGGTAGCGGGTCCGAAGGGAGTAACCGTGAGTGTTGTGCTGCTGTCCTTCGGTAGCGATCCCCGGGCAACAGCGCGGCTCATGAGGTGCAGCAGCACCTCCATGGCGCGACGGTCAATGTCCTCGTCACACTGTGCTCCCACAAGGCCGATCAGCCACAGAACAACAACCCGTGTGAAGGAGCCCTCTAGGTCGGCTGTGAGCGGGGAACCGTAATCAGCGCGGCAAAAGAAGAGCGGCAGCTCTGTTAGAGACTCAACTTCACTCTTCAGAGCTACCACGCCGAGTACTTTAAAAGTCTGTTCAAGCGTCTGCATCACCTTCGGCACGAAGGCGATGAGCTCCCGCTGTGTTAGGTGTAAACGACCGCTCATCATGCTGCTGCTGCAACTGCTCCTGCTGCTACTTATCTGCTCACGGTTCTGTGGTGAACATGCGGTCACCTGGTGAATATCTGGCATGCTCTGCTGCTGCTCCTGCACTTCGTCAATGTACGCGGGTGACACGTCTGCTCGGTGTATCGGTGTCCTCGTTGACATCCCAGGTTGCTTGATGTTGTACCGCAGCTCCCGCAGGAGAAGATTTAAGTAGCTCCGAATGAGTACCCGACCCTCATAGAGACGAAAAACATGGATGTCACGCAGTACAATGCTTGGGAGAAGCAGTCCAGCACCGAGACGGATGTCTACACTCAAGTCTGCATCTGCCAGCACGAGGTTAAAGATGCGAACTAGCTCTCTCGCAAGAGCCATGTACGATGGTACGTCACGCCACGCCGAGTATGCACCGCTCTTTCTGAACCTTCGTCGGCGATGACGATGGTGGATAGCTCCTTTTATTATACGACGACTGTCGTTGCAGCCTTGCTGTACTGGAGAGTGGGTTCCACGCGTGCCAAAACTGCGCGTCAAATGTGGTAGGCCAGCGAAACGTCCCTGGAGAGGCCCCCTCTCACTCCTGAGACGGTTGCTCTTGTCGTTGGCGGTGCCATTACTGCTACTGCTGCTGCCGACTGCTTTGCTCTCGCAGCAAGAGGAGCAGGACAAGGACCCCGACGATCCGCTCCGCGAAAGCTGCTCCGCTGTGTCGTCGCTCTCCTCATTCGAAACAACGCGCTTGACTGTGACAGCGCCGCTGCCTGCATTTTGATTTCCAAAGCAGGACTTGAAGAAAGATTTTGCAAAACTCCCGCCACCACCGCCGCAGGTATTGGTCACTGCGTTCTTTTTGCCACCGCCTTTATCTTCACTCTGCCAATTGTACTGCTGGTGTTGCGGACTCCAGAGTTGCTCGCTAAACCGCTGCTGAGTCGAAAAAGAGCTCGCCTGAAGAGGCGCCGTACAGAGTGGGGCAATGGTGCCAGATTCCTCCATCCAGCTCCGGTGGACGCTGACGGCCCCACCACCATGTCGAGAGGAGCTGAGGCTGCCTGCATTGTCAGAAAAGCTGACTTCAACAGTTTTGGCGCATCCCACATCCATTGCGATGTTGCGCAGGTCTCCAAAGTTCGATGTGAACAAGAATCTCTGGCCGGCATCGAGCGTCGGCTCACATTCACCCCCATCCTCCGTCGTAAAGCCACCTCCCCGTGCTCCGGCAGTCAGGGATACGGTGGGCTTGTGAGATGCGCCGCCCACGGTTTTCAGTGAGTTCCGATCGCGTCTTCGATAAGCTGCACTGGTGACAGCACCAAAACTTTGGTCCTTGAACCTTTTCCCGTACATTGCTTGCTCCGCTGAGCGCGTATCAAGCAAACAAAAAGAGTGCAATACACGAAAAAGTGTCCGATCGCATTCCAGCACACGCGTCATCGCCTCGAACACGGCGTGCAGGTCAGTCTGCAGAACCATATGCACTATCTGCTGTGCTATGTACTCTCGCACCTGCGCGATGTCCACGGCGACAGCCTTGCCGCGGTCCTTCACTGCTGCAATGCCCGGAAGCTGATCCACCTCACACATACCTATGGTAGAGGTGCCTGTTTCACGGGGCTGTATGGACGGTGACGGTCTGCCGCTCAGTAAAGATAATTCTGGAGGCGATCGCGTACCTTTCTCGTTCCCTTTCCTTCCCTCCTTGTGCGTCCCGACGCGAGCGGTCGTCGTAGGCCGTAAAGAAGGGCTTAACTTGGATCGCGCCCGAGTTTCGAAGCCAATGCCTCCCATCACTGAGAATAGGAGCTGGAATAGCACTATGATGTTCTCATGCATTGCCACTACTTTTGATAGCGGTGGCGACACCTCCGAGGCGCTTGCGGAGCTCTGCCCCAACGATGAGGCTGCCGTTGCATCGTGTGCCCCGATGTTTTTTTCGCTGAGCAGCAACAAATTGGCGACAGTAGAGAGCACCATCCAGTGGCCGTAGTCGCGTGTCACACGCAAGACCTCGATAACAATATCCAGAGCAGCAAAGAGAAGCGAATCAAAGGCGTTCCCACGTCCCCCAAGCAGAAGCGTTTTCAATTGTGTCCGTGACAGCTCTGGAAGATTAAACGCCCACGACGTGCTTCCGCTGCAACCCGTTGTAGAGCCGTTAGTGGGGCATACCAGCGAGGCGACGGCGCAGGTGTTTGCAGGATGACTTGTGGATACTTCCGGCATCTGCTGCTGCTTCTGAGTCAATGAAGGTATCAATGCTGTAAAGTAGCGTGTTTTGAGGTAGCCAGCACCAGGCGGCCGCTGTGGGACGGAGCCCACCGGCATCACGGTTCGTTCCGGCTCATCACAGGTGGTGACCCCCAGAGAGGTATCCCCGCTGTTGTCATTGCTGATTGCGAACAGTGCCCGGTGCTGCGCTGTAGAAGTGTCATCAGCAGTGCCTTCGACGTTTTCGACGGTGCGGTGCGCATGCTCGTACGGTCGTAAAGGATCACCTTCAGAGATGCGCAGCTTGAGCCCGTAGAACATGTACTCGACATACGCGACGGGCTCCGAGTAAAGAAATGCCTTCGAGCACTCCTCGTGATCCGTGCAGCAGCCAAAGATGCAACGTAGTGCATCGTGAGTGACGTAAACATAGGCGCTGGGGATCGAGCCCCCGCTGCCGGCTACCCGCGCTGCCTCATCACAGAACCAAACGTAGATCTGTGACATCCAGGCGAGATGGTTGCCCGAGACAACGCTGTCGCAGATGGCGTTGTACGCCTTCAGCGCCACGCCGGCATTCTCACCGCCGCCCGTGTCGCTCAGCATGACACTGCAGTTCTTCAGAGAGCAGAACACTCGTAGAAGGTAGACCAGGCGTTCCTGCGCGAGCAGGGCAACGTGGCCCATCCTGACTTCTTTCTCACTCCGTGCAACCGTGGCGCAGCTTTCCTGCAGGAAGGCTAGAAGCATACGGGCGAGAGACGTCACCATCAGGCCTGGGTCGTGTGTGACATACGACATGAGAGATAGCTTCTGTGCCATGACAACACGATGAATGAGAAACGCGAGCTCCGTCCACGTTCGACGCTCTGAGGCGTCGGTGTGGGCGCTGACGGCGCTCGCCGCGGGCACCGGTGTGGCGGCATCTCTGATACCTTTTTGGTTTTGGTACTCACGCAGGATAGACGATGGGGCCATCATCGCTACAAATGCAGAGTCACTCGAGTCGGCCCCCATTGCGACTGCAGATCGTCCATCTCGACTGTATACCTTGTCGTACTTGAAGAGCGTGAGGATAACATTGAAAAGCTTCTCTACAAGGCTGAGGTCACGCTCTGACAGCAACGGCATCCTGAGCTACGAACAAAAATGACGAGAGCGCAGGTGTGGGTGGGCTGATGTGTAAAGGAGGCGAAGAAAGAAGCGCGGTAGATGAACTCACGAGCTCTTTTTCTTTCGCGTGTTGGGCGCCCCGTCTCTCTTTGCGTTTGCTTCTTCGTTGGCCTGCTTTATGGCGCAGATGATCTCTACCGTAATCCCCTGTGCAAGACTGCATCTAAATGCTCTCACGGTGAGACTACAGGAGCAGGAATTACGCACCCACTTGTTCACAGAGCTTGCCCAGAAATAGCCCTAATGAGGTGTAGCCACGCTTCCTGCAGTGTGTGGCCGCTGCGTGTTTCGGATGTTGGTGTGGAGTTGTGAGGTTGTCGCAAGCGTTGACTTAGTTCGAAATCTTCACGTAATGGTGCAAACAATCAAGAGAGCCACCCTACTGTAGGAAGTGTGTGAGGCTTGGGAACCGTGGTGGCACACGCGGAGAGGATCCACGCAGCCCCTACGAGCAGTGAAAATGATGGCGGACAGCGAGCGAGCCTGCCCTTGGGTAGCCCTTTTGCGCTCAGTAGTTTAGGGCCAAAACATGACAGACAAAAGCGAGCTCGAACAACGACGCAGCAGCAGCAACAGCACAGATCCGGTACCGAGAACCGCCACAAACGTGGCCACCAAGAAAAAGGAAGGGAAGGGGTGGCGGCAGTGGTCTTGAATACGAGCGGCACGAGGAAGCGGCCAGCAATCTAACAGGAGAGAGAAGACGCTCGGGGAAAATAATGAGACACGAGCCGACGAGAGAAAAAGCTGAACTGCTTGTATGACCCCACAACAGAAGAGCTTGACTGGAGGGATCACAGCAGAGGGACGACTACAAGTACGATTTAGGAAGGGAAACACAACCGAATCGTTACCCACCTTTACACAACGCACAACGAGGTACACACGCACACACAAGAAGAGCACCACCGTGGAGACAAAAAAAGGGAGAGAGAGATGATACGGAGGGTTGAAGGGTGTACCACGGCGGACGCAGCGAACCCGCACAAACGTCTAGTCGGTGCGATAGAGTGCTTGCGGAGAGAGACACAGACACGAAGACACACAAGGATGGGGAGAAACAGGGAGCAGCGGTGTTGGCAAGTCCGTTGAGGGAGAGAAGAAAAGGAATCACGGCAATCGTCTTTTCAGCCAAGCGCGCATACACAAACAGAGCAGCGTCTGTCAAGAGGCCACACAAATGAGAGCACACAGTTGCGCACGCGCGACAGCGCCGCCACATATGGAGAGCGCGGGATTCCTTCTCTAAGTACGGGCCGTTCCACGCCCCCTCCCTCCCCACGCAGGGACGGTGACAGGAGTCTGCACACCAACACACACACACACTCACAAACACAGATACAGATAGCTGTTCCGAAAACTTGAAAAAAAAATAAGAGAATTAGAGACAAGGGTGATAGAAAACTCAGCGATGGCCGATCTATCAGTCCCTCGTTCTTCTCCTTGCGACGAGGAAAACCTTGTCAAAGTGAACGCACCACTACGAGAAACAAAGTGGAAAAAAAAATGAAACACGCACGCGCACACCAGTGTTGTCGTAGTTGTAAACCTTGAGCTTTGTTCTGATTCGTGATAAAAGAATCGTTTCAAGACTAGAGCAGCTTTTCCTGACTTCGCGGGAGAGAGAGCAAGCAGCTTCAGTTTATGTGCCACGGCATGCGTACGCACTCGGGTATAAACCTTTGTCGCAGTGAACTAATGCGCAACATTCACAAGATCGACAGTACGAGAGGGAAGGAGCGACAGAAAGCCTGCGCATAATATATATATGTATGTATGTGTTTAGATGGTAGGAGTAACAGCAGAGGTGATTGGATGACCGTTTTCTGTTTGTGTACGAATATGTGGATATGTGAGTGTCGGCAACGACAGCAAGAGAACGACAAAAGATGAGGGGGAGTGAGAGAGCCCTTGATCCACTATCCACGCCAGTGGAGGCTGAGGCACCGAAGAAGAGGGAGTACGGCGCTTAACCAGGCAAGGTCAACATGTGGTGGGGTATGAAAAAGAATGACGAGAGAGAGAGAAAGAAAAAACACATTAGCACGTTGATGCGGAACTCATGGCGGCACGTGCACATAGCTGATTCTTGGTGTCGTCCAGACAACTGGAGAGTTTCGCCATAAACTGCACATGATCACGAGACATATATTTTTTTCAGTCGTTTGGGATCGCATGGGTGAAGTATTAGATTGAGGCATGGCGGCTTCTCGACAACGGCGTGACGCGTGCCCGGCAACAGGTAGCGAAGAGGGTGACGATGGGTCGCAAAGCCAGGCCCATCCGCTTCGCCTTCATGTGTTGCACGTTCGTTTTGATTTATGCTCGACGAGACGTAGTTGCGGCAGCGCTCACGGCGTGCAAAAAAAGAAAGCGATGGAAACGATATCAACTAAAACACAAATTGACAAGAGGGAGACAGCGCAGTAAAGTAGACCCCGCACGCTTGCCCTCTCGCTCTCTCGCTACTACGATCACGCCACGCTAAACGTGAGGACACATTGCACAAGTGTATGCGTGTCTATGGCTGGGCGGGGGAAGAGGCAGAGAGAAACAGAAAGCGCACAACGACACAGGCAGAGAATGGACACACACACACACACACAGACACACACTCACACACATTCGCACAGGGAGGAAATAACGGCAGTAAGCCCAACAACATCGGCCCACAGCCAGAGGAGGAGACACGAAGCATACACACCAATGCAGAGCTCTAGAAAATCAACATCAGACCCCAAAGAAAGACATCAGCAGCGGCCGCTCCGTCCCTCTCACTCCATTCGCCCTTCCCCGCGGAGAAGCCTTGAATATCACGGCACTCATCGGAGCGGGAAACAGAAGGGGGGGGGGAAGCCAAAGATAATCAGCAGCGAAAGGGCACGACCCTCTCTCCCCTCCACTTTCCCAGACATGGTTGTTCATTTCTGTAGGTTTTCCCTGGCGCCCGTCCCTCGCTCTCTCCTTCACATGCAGGTATCTCATACGTGTGGAGCAGACGCCTTTGACGTCGTTCACCTCCCTACGCGGCATACGCACAGATGCATACATAGAGACACACGAGCGTACACGAAGCCCACCTTGTCTGCACGCACGCACGCACACACACACACACACACACACACACACACACACATGCACATCGAAAGAGAGACACCAGGAAAAGCAAAAAAAAAAAAAAGAGAGAGGCCGAATAGCGAAAACCATCACTACCACCTGGAAAGCACGCGGAGGGGGACTGAAGAGAGTGGCGTTGACACGCTGTCGTGAAGGGCATGCACAAACAATCGCCCCCAAGCACAGTGCCACGCCCATCAGGAAATAGAAAAACAAACAAACAAAAAAATGGAGTGGCGCGTCCCTGTTCTTTGTTTTCCCACGCCTTGATATAGTGCGGCATGCACATGTACACAGATCCAAACGTACAATGTTGAGCTACATCATCTCAGCAGACTGACATACATAAAGCACCTAGATTCGAGAGCGTTGGATTTCTCGTTCAGATGCGACGCAGTGCCTTCTTCTTCGACTTCTCCGCCTTTTCAGCAGCTGTGGCCGAGGCCGGGTGGCAGTTCGTTTCAGAAGGGGTCAGTCTGCGTGCGGCAGGCGATGACGCACCCCCGTTTGTCGTTGACGATGCTGAAGCAGCAGTGGTTGTGGCTGAAGCGCTGCTCTCCGCATTTACCGGTGCCGAGGCATCGGCAGTGCCCCGGCAGGAGGTCTTCTCCTCCCTCGCCTCCGGAAGCGTGAACCGCGGCACGCCGTTTGGACGTGCGGCATTTATAGAGGTGTACATGACAGCCTTTCGTTCGTACACCGCGTAATCCTCCAAAATCAACCGTCCAGCCTCCTCATTCAATGCGCTCTCCGGGTTTGGCTCGATCAGAAGGCACCGGATGACGACAAGAATATGACGCAGCCCAAGTGTCGGAGTCCAGTCACGCTTGAGCGCGTTCACGCAGATGTCGCCACGCTCGGAGATGTTGGGGTGGAAGATCTTGTTGCGGAAGTATCCCTTTGGCGGCACTTCTGGATACTGTTCATCGAATATGAGAACAACATGAAAGCGACCAGCCGCAAACGGCGTCCCCTCCGGACCATCGAGGTCGAAATGGTACTCGTTCATCGAGTCCGACGGGCGCACTTGCACCCCGTCGACGGGGTGCTCTCGTACCTCCTGCATCTGACGCATCAGCGTCCGCATGCCAATTGCCGTAAGAGGCATTATTCGATTTTAGTTCTCAACGATGTGTGTCTGTCTGTGTATGCAAAAAAAAAAAAAAAAATGTAGCAATGCAAGAGGGAAGAAAAAAAAAAAAACGGCTGAGGCACGGCAACGATTCCAGTGGAGCTTTGTAGTAACAAAAATGGAGGTTCGATCGTCGCCTGAGGGCGTGTGCTTAAATGCAGTTTTCTTTTCTAATATATTCCTTTCTCTTCTCGTTTGTGTATTTGTGCGATGCCGCCGAACAGCTGCGCGAAAGGCGAGACTTCTGTGATGGGCTAAAGAGGTCCATAGAAGACAAACATAGACACACAGAGACCAAGGAAAAACAGGCACAGGTGTGTGTGTCGGGGGGGGGGGGAGGGGGAGATGGTGAAGACAGGGAAGGAGAATTGTGCGAGCAGCTGGGCAGTAGGGCATCTTGCCGCGGTCACACGTAAGTGCAATCTACAAGTGCCCAGTATATGAAGGGAGGTACATTGTCACGGTGGAGCTTCTAGAAGTTGGGTAAGGTACGTAGGTTGTGAAGAGACGGAGTAACCGGGGTTTGGCCATCCTCCCGCCCTGTTGGTGCCACCATGCAGCTCATGTCTGCAGGAGAGAGTCACTCACAACTCCTCCTTCCCCTGCATCACTCTCGCTCACCTCCGGCCAACTACTCCATAGGCAAACCTGTGTATTGGTGCACATTCACGGGGCGCATGTGTTTTTGTTCTTGTTGGGTGTTTGGTTCTGAGGGCAGGGAGACGGAAGCGGTGTGCGTTTCGAACTTCTTTCTGAGCGGCATTTTAGCTGCTCCATTTACTTGTGTGTGTGCGTCACCCTCACACACACACACACACACACACACACACACGTAGACGCATACAGGAAGGTAGGTCTGTACGCACACCCAGAAACCGCCGCAAGATCAATATTGATAGAGAGGTGGAGATATGTACATGTGAAATAAAGTGACATGGAAGGGACGCAGAGAAGGACGGGCGGCCGCCGTGGTAAGTCTTCCTGGAGAGCTTCCTCGGCAAGAAGAACAACATCAACAGCAGGGGAGGGCCCGCGATGCAAAGGACATCGAGGCAGTAAACACACACACATACAAGTACAAACACTCAGGCACAGAGAGACGCACACATACAACCCACATACTCATGTGCGCCACATCACACACAACGGGAGCTATTTATGACTGTACATGACTAGACGGCGTGCAGGAGTGTGTATGTGTACGTAAGCAGTTGCGTGGAGCAAAAAAAAAAAAGATGGTGGATGACCACCTCTTTCATCGTTCTCCACTCATGCATCCTCACGGAGTCGCCTCCGCCGAAACCACCTCTTGAAGTAGGGGATGCGGCGTTGTGTTCTGCGCGACACAATCAACGCCTCCCTGCATTACCTTTTTTAGCCAGGATTGACGCTCCATGCTCTCCTCGATCTGCACCTCCCGGATGCTGTAGTGAGTCTCCAGCGCGCTCACCACTTGATGCATCGCAGAGCGCTCGGCGGCTTCGCAATCGACGAGTATTGTGAGTGCCTGTGGCTCTTCCAAGAGGCTTACGAAGCGCATTTCGAGCTCAGTTGGGAATGCACTGC
The DNA here is from genome assembly GCA_033953505.1 of Leishmania tarentolae. Lineage (NCBI taxonomy): Eukaryota > Euglenozoa > Kinetoplastea > Trypanosomatida > Trypanosomatidae > Leishmania > Leishmania tarentolae. The sequence continues at coordinate 1,139,903 of CP119857.1, read as the reverse complement.
GTTGTTGCGCTTCCTCGCCGCAGATCGTGTCGCGCATCGCCTGCTCAGCGAGGGCAAGGTTGGAGAAGAGGTTCCATCCTTTCAGCCGCCCACATAAACGCGCTTTACTCATGAGGGAGCCGAATGCAAGGGAGAAGCACTCGACTTGTTGCTGGAGGTGCAGGAACACAACTCCGGTCCATGCCGCCGTCTGCGTGTACAGAAGCTCCAAAGAGCAGCGGTAGTAATGCTCTTGCTCAGCGAGGGCCATCATCATGAGCTGGAAGCGCCGATGCAGTGTCTGGCTCGTTACATATAGCGCAACCCGGGACTCCTGTTCCAACTCCTCTAGCTTCTGCCGCTGGAGGGTGTGGCGCAGGTTTCGAGCACGGTGAATGCAGATCCAGCTGCGAACAAAGTGCTCCAGTGGCAAGGTGCCAACTGTGAGAAGTCGATGTTCGTACTTGAACGGCTTCTCAATGTAGGCATGAAACGCTTCTTTTTCCTCAGTTCTGATTCGATCACCGAGGATGCTCTCCAGGAGCTCAAGCCGGTAGGCAGCCATCGCGAATGCCGGGTGTGGTGGAGGTGGAGGTAGTTTCTTGTGTTTCTCCTTCCCTTTCCCCTTGTCCATACAAGGACGTTGTGAAGGGGAGAAGCACTCAGCCTCATCACTGAAATTGTCCCCACCACTCGAATCAAAAAGCATCCTCGTGGACGAGGATAGCGACGTTGTCAATGCGGTGGGCACGCCGGAAGACAAGGATTCACCCATGCCCGTGTTGCTAGTCCGTCGCACCACCCCGCATTTGGTGCTGCACAAGGAATGACAATAGTACATGCGCCAGACCGCCCATGATGCTGGCAGACAACGCAGCGCCTCACTTGTTTCCTCAGCCTCAAGTAGCTCGCGAGCTAGACGTTCCTCGCGGACGAGGAGGAACACCCATGTCCCGCGCTGAAAGTGTCGTGTGCTGTATTCGCCGCTCACCCACAGTGTTCTTCCCTTGGGAAGTGCCGCTACAGAAGGTTGATGAGGTTGTCGATAGCGAGGGTTTTTATATAATGGAGAAACTACAGACACAAGACAGGGTGCTGCGGCCGCACTTATGTTCCTCTCCTCGTCGTCACGCGGGTTGCAGACGGCCAGGGCAGATGACAGACGTTTATGCGACTTCCCCTGCTGCATCACCGCGTAGACCTCTTCAGTGTGCCGCGTAGACGATTCTGATTCCCTAAGCTCTGCTTGCACCTGATCATCAGAAGGAGAAGCTACAGACTCCAGTGGTGCGAGAGAGGCAGGCTTGTCGGGTAGTGACCTATCAGGCTTCTCTGGAAGCAGTGGCGCAGTGAGGTTATGGCGCCTTGCTCCTTCTCGCATAGGATGCATCTTCATCGCCAGAGCAGCCAATGCTGGTTTACATAGAAATGCCTCCACATCGAAGGTACCACGCAGAGACGTGAGAGGCCGTAAGCATGGTTGCGAGGTCTTGGTCAACAGTGTGTACTGGAACGGGGTGTACGCGTGAAGTAATGCGCCCGATCTGCACGTGGCGTGTTTCGGAAACAAGATGTGTGGTTTGCTGGTAAACTGCGGATGCACCATGCGGGGTAGCACACGGTGTACCGTGTACGACGTCTTGGCGCGCTGCGGCAGGAACACCTGTTGTGCGGATGATGACCGGCTCTGCATGTGCTCATCTCCACTGATGCTGTACGTACGTGTCAGGTTCGGCTTCTCTAGGCTGTCAGTGCTGCAGAGAAAGCATGGTCCCTGGCGCGCCTCCAACTCGCTCTGTCGCCTATCCTTCGTCATAGGTACTGGCTGTGACGGCAGCGGCGTCGAAGGCACTACAGGTAGCGGAAAGGCTAATGATGGCGACTGTCTTGGGACACCTTGCCTGACGCTTGATACACCACTACTGGCACAAAGAGATAGGCCCGTCTGATCCACACCGCATGGAAAAAGATGAGGCGACAGCTCTCCCTGCCCCTGAGGAAGAGCAGTACTTGTGGAAGGGGAGGTGTGAAGGGACTGTCCATTGTCCACACTGGGGGAGTCGCTCGCACGGTCCACCTCGGCACACGAGAGTGCCACCAGCGGAGACCCCATGACGACAGCCGCCGAATTGGGCAACAACATCCTGGGAGCTGCATAATCCCTGCGGAAATTGCATTCATCGTCCCCCACCGGCCCGGCCCGGCATCCGCCGGCAGGAAGATCCGCAGTGCTCAACGGCAGCGGACCATTATTGCTTCCCTCCACCTCTGCCAAATTGACCGAGACCTCAGAAGATATCGACGTGGCAGAGGACGACTGTGAGGAGGTCATCGTCGCAGAAGCACGCGCTGGACTTCCGTACGGTGGGAGATCCATCCTCGGCAGCTGTGCATGCGCACACCAGGGGTAAAAAAAAAACCTGCGCAGGTTCAGCGCAGAGGCCGATTATGCAAAGGGGCGGCGCACTACAGAAAACATCGTGTGACCCACGAGCAAGAAGAGAGAAGGAGTGACCACAAATAGCGAACAAGGTGGCACATGAAGAGATACGAACACCATGCATAGGCATCAGTGACCGCTTCGTCCGATAACGCGGTGGTGTTGGCCCTCCGTTGGTGCCACAGCGTCTCCCCGCTCTCCCTAATCACACGCAGCGCACCGGCGTAGGGAGCACGCTGTGGTCCCACACCATTCTTCACTCGTGCATGTGTGATTGCGTTGTCAGGATAATATACCCCCTCTCTTCGTGTGCCGATCTCTTTTCATTTCGGTGCCGCATTGTCAAACGTCACTGTGAGAGGCCCGGACAACCCCTCCCCCGCAGCCCTTCTCTGTACTCGTAAAATGGTGAGGGGCAGGGGGAGCTACAAAGACGGCGCATGCGGCCTAGGCCCATGAACGCCATGCTACAGCCCCTGCCGCGCACTTGTCAAGGGGTGAAAGCAATCTCATTCCTGGCTTGGTGTCTTGTGTGTACAGGGAGCGAACAGGGAACGAAGAACTTGTGCGGGTCTGAGACAAAAGGAAAGAAAAATGGGCACAGTAACGTGTCGGCGATTGTATCCAGGCCCTCCCTCTCTGGTGGCCTGCTCAATCTATGATGTGCAGCTGCATCTAGTCGAAAAAAAAAAAACAAGGAAAAAAGCCAGTTCACACACACGGAACACACGCGCTCACCAACTTGCCTGTGTCACGGGCACGGCGTTTTCCCCGCACTTGTTCGCCTTCATCCACCCCAGCTACTTCGTCTAGTCACGCAGAAGAGATCGCGTGGCCTTGGAAAGCGCTGCATTATGATCAAGGAGATCCTGTAGTCTGGCGCCATGAGCCGCGGCCTCAGCTATTTCAGCGTCATAGTGCGACTGCACCGTTCGCTGCGTGTCAACAAGTCCCAACGCTGGTCCACTGTCGATCGAGGCGTCGCAAGACAGCACCGCATGAGAAGCGCTGAGGCAGGCCCGCGGAGGACACGTCGGTCCATTGGGTAGTGGATGGTATTGTGCCTCCGAATTCACCTCTGAAACACCAACGGTGTTGCGCAACACCGTTGCAAGGCGCTCGTCATCGTCAACAGCAGAGCCGAAGGAAGTGGCTAAGGAGCCCGACAGGAAACTTGGCAGGAGACATTCAGACTGATCCAGTAGCGCGGGTTCCATAAGCGACGCCTCTGCTTCCATTGCGGATATGCTAGCCAGTGACGCAGAGGCGTTGCCGTAAGCAATGGTGTGATCAACCCTATCAACCACAGTTGCTCTGGCACTTTCCACCTGTCGCTGCTGCGGTTGCTCTTGTGGCACAGTAGCGTGCATATCACTGGTAAGGGCCCCAAGATATTCGTTGTCCATGACAGCCGGTTCCAGCGGGTGTACCGCTCGCCAGTAGACGTACCTACGAAACGGGAGTGCATAGGCCAAGTAGCGGTGCATTGCATGTCCCGGGTGGCATTGAGCTGCACGCATCGTGCATCGTGTGGCATTGCGCAGGACACACGTCGCCAGCAGTTGCTCTTCGTCTACCTCGTTCACACCGGGGATGAGCGTAAGGAGGGTGCGGTCGTCAAAGTGGACACGAATAGTGCCGTTGGTGAGCGCCGTGAAGGTGCCAATACCGTCCAGTCGACTTGTTAGGTAGACGACAGAGGCAGCGGAAGCCTGACGAGAGGTGGCCGCCGCCGCTGATAACCGATTTGTTGTGCCCGCGAACGGTCTGACGTACGGGAAGGCACCGGGCCCTGACTGTTCTACGGACGGCCTCGCAGCATCAGACGCACGGTGGGCGGCGCAGTTCACCTGGGATAACTGAATGGCCACGTCGACCACAGAGGCGATGTAGCGGCCAAAGGACAGGTGACGCACCGCCCTGCCTGCTTCCAAAAGTGTTGTTCTTCTATAGTTTACACCGCTGTCCAGAGATGCAAGCGATAGTGCCCTGGCAGCTGCGTTAAAGTGCACATCTATGTTTTCTGTGATAGGTGGCTCGCTTGACACGAGCGTTGCGGTGAGCGATGCCAAGGCAGAGCACACACATGCAGGGGTGACTATGGCTGCGGTGCGACATCGTTCTACATCGGCAGTCCGGGATGCGGGCAAGCAGTGGAGGCTTTGAGGGTCAATGATGACGACAGCCAGTGCCCCCTGAGAGACCGTCGCTGCGGCAGCGTCAACTGTGGCAGCGTTCTTTTTTGCTTTGTTGTCATTTGGTGAGTACCCTGAGTTTGGGTCGCCGCGAAGGTGGAGCGTCGCGCTTGGAGAGAAGGCTCGGCAACTTGGCAGCTCTTCACCGCTCTTCTGCACCTGTGTGGACGCTGGCTGAAGCGGCATGTAAATCTGGCAGCGCAATGGCGTCACCTTTGATGGAAGTCGCTTGTCTACTGTCGTCATCGCTGCTGCAGTATCATGTGCCTGTAGTCGGTACACCGCCGGCGCAGATGGCCTCGCATAAGGGGAAGATAAGTGAAGACGATGATGTCTGATCGTGTAGCCCTTTCCCTCGAGTGTGGTTCGCACAACGCTGCCATCCTCGGCCACCCACGCCACAACTTCGGTGGCTCGAAAGGGCGCCGCTACGGGAGTGCTTGTCTCAACAACAGTGTCGCCGACGTTTTCTATGACGGACTTGTTTACAGCGGAGCCCCGCAGACACCAGTAGACACCCGATGGGGTGTCCCGAACTGTACTGCAACGGTTTGCCTCGTACAGCCAACATAGCCGCGTTCCAGGAGCGTGAAGTGCACGCATCGCGTCCATGGCTCGTACCGTCCGCGGTGCAGCAAGGTGCGTCGCCTGAGGTGCAGTCAGTGGAGAGAAGCGGCAGGGGTTGGTGTTACGGTTCTGATTCAAGGCACCACTCCAACGATGCGGTGCAGGCAATACGCCGTGCCAGGTAGAAGAAACACTGGCACTGTTGCCGTGTTTGGTGCTTGTTGCACAGGCAGTGACGTGAGACGGTGACACTGACACGAAAGGGGCTGTGCTGCTCTCTCTCTCCGCTTCAGAAAGCTCCGCATCAAGTTCTAGCGCAAGCTCCAGCATAGTTCGCCACGTGTCTGGAGGGTCGCGCACTGGGAACGTCTGCTCCATGTATGTAAAGAGCAGTGGCACGGATGCAGAGCTTGAGGGGGATATGTTCGAGGACCAGCCGGGGGACGCAGGTGAGCGGTGCAGTGCCGCAGTGTCTCGCGCGTGAAACGACGGTGGTAGTCTCGATCCGTCGCTGCGGGTCACGGGCGCTGGCCAACGCACCGTAAAGGTTTCACGGTGCACTGCCACCGTCATACAGACGCGGCGCAGAGCGCACCATAACTCCAGTACTGTGCCGACCGGCACCTCCTTGGATGGTGCCACATTCGAAACATCGCTATGGCCCGCGTGTTCACGTGGATGCGTTGTTACTCCCATAGCCGCCGCAGTATCCACCGTAGTGGGTGGTGTGGCCATGACATCGAGCACAGAGGACTGCGAAAGCGGCAGACAGACGTCGGCAGAGGTTGGATCCACTTCCTGTTTCTGCAGAGGCGCGTCTACAACAGGCATGCACTGGAGCACGGTGCCGAAGACGACGTGTCGCTGGAACAGGTCAGTGTGCCGCTCCAGCAGCAGAGTATCGATCGGCGGCCCCGGCTCTTGCCACACACCACAACATCTCTCCACTAAAGAGGCCCGTGCCATTGCAGATGTGCTGGCGGTCAACAAGGAAGATGATACAAGAGACGCAGGGCTTTCCGACGGCAGCAGCGGCGCCAAAAGCCGTGGTTTCTCGCTGAGGCTGTTGAAGATGTGGAGGGCGGCCCGAACCTTACCCACGTCCTTACTGAGTGTCCACGCTGTAAAGCACAGTTCTCGGCTATCGTCATCGTCGTCTTCGGTGTTGCTGATCGAGTCGACATATTCACCTGCTAACGCTGCTGATGTGCGCGACAACACACGCTGTTTTTCCTCTTTCAGTGACTTGCGAGACGCTTGAGTCGCTGCCTGCTGTGCGTCGCGAGTACTAGGATTGCCGCGCAAAGCTACGAACGTGTTCATATTGTCTACAAAGGACATGATGGTGCCATCGGCAAAGATGAACTCCGCCCCGCCATCATCCCATGCGGCAGCGCGAATAACAGCATCCGCAAGGGGAGACGGCATCAGCGTAGTTGAAGGTAGGCACACTAATAGACGGTTAGAATACGATGTGCATGGGGGCTGATATCTGTGCCGATGGGTACACCACACACAGCGATTCGTTGGGGTTTTAGGGACCTCTACAGGCTTCCCCTGTCCTTCCCTTCCCCGCAATGAAGCAATACGCGTGCGTCTGTCTTGCGGGAGAAGACGAGTCCAGTACGATGAAGAGAACAGAAGCCAAAATACAAGGGGAAGCGCCATGAGAGGAAAGAGTAGGAAGCGTTAACGCGCGGCGGCGGTAGAGCTATGGTGTACATACAACGGTTACGTTAGTTTGATGAGTATGATGCTGGTCTATATGGAGAGCCGTGTTTCCCTGCATGCCCGGGTCCACACAACTTCTGATACCCCATCGGGTCGGAGACATGGCACTGTTACCCAGCATCTCCACTTGTTCACCTTCGTGTTTGCCATAACGTCGCTGTGGCTGCCGTGCACACTACTACCCCCACACGGCATACGACATCAGCGATAGTTTCCAGGGGATGCTGGTGAGGAACGGGGGGCGCGCACAAGAGCTATGCACTGGGTGCCACTCAACATGTTCCTCGTCTTCCTCCCCTTTTTTTGCTGTCGCTCTCAGCCTTCCACAGAGCAGCACATGCCCCATGCCGAACTGCAACAGAGGGCGTTCTCTGTGCTGCTACGACTTTCCGCTACCATCTCTTGTTCGTTTCTTTATGTGGTGTGTAGGAAGACTCACGTTATCGTATGCGCAGTAGCGGCTCCCCGCACGCCGCCGCCGCTGCTGTATATCTTCTTTTACTTCTGGCCTTATTTCTGTCGATGAGAAAAATCATCTTTACCCTTCACACCCCCTGCCGCCTGCCTCTGAACTGTTTCTTTCCTTTTTTTTTGGGGGGGGGGTGGGAGGCGGCTGTGTGTTCGCGTAGCTTGACTGGTAAGCGCAGGATTGGGGAGACGGTTCAGCAGTATCACCCACATTCATACAAATACGCTGCTCCAAAGGAAAAAAAAATTGACAGCGCCATAGAATTCACATCCTCACGTTGAAGAGGCACGTTTTTCATGCTTATTTTCCTTGTCTAATCGCAGTGCCCTGCGGGGTCACGTGCGCGCACGAGCAGGGAGAATAAAGGAGAGTAGCGTTGAGGTCTAATCACTATCCGACAGAGAAGGAAAATGGAAGGCAAAAGGCTACCTGCACTCCTATTCATGAAATATAGTTAACAAAACACGTTTAATTGGGGAAGAGAAAGATAAAGACGCGGGTTTGACGCTCTTAACACGTACACACACACACACACACACACACACACACACACACACACACCTCTCCCCATGTGTCCACCTGCACCATCACCATCATCGCCAGCTGTGGACATCAAGGCGCCGGTATCAACACGATTGGTTTCACAGAACAACATCGAAAAAAAAAAAGAAAACAACGACACGCTCAGGGAGAAAAATCAAAATCGGCTGCGATGCTCCAAGAACGACCAGAGGCGTTGCTTACGAGGCGTGTTAACCACATATAGAACGCAAAGAAAGAAAGCACAGGCGCGTCTCAAAAAAACGACCACCGCCGCCATCAAGCGCGTGGAACACGCAGAGTGTGCGCATAGAAGGCCAAAAGGGAGATGGCGGTAGCTGTGAGAGGCCGTGCGTCTGCGCGCGCGCGCGTATGTGTGTGTGTGTGTGTGTGTGTGTGTAAGAAAGGGTGGGTAGATGGATGGCTCGTCGAAGACACCAGAAAAAGTGTCACAAAAAGTACAGAACACGAAGGTGAAAAAAAGAGCGAACGGTGCGCACGTGAGCAGGCGGAGCACAACGTCAGTAAAAAGAGAAAACGCCAATGCGCTACATGCAAAGGACAGGAAAAAGGTGTCATCCCTCACGCACGGGGGATGTGCAGAAACGTCGAGGCATCGGGGCAGAGGAAGGGATAAGCGAGATGGAGGCGCAGATTGCTGCGTTCCAGAAACGTTGCCTGCATGATGGGGGTGGGGAGCTGTGCAGTCGAAAAGGGAAAACATGAAAGAAAGGTGGCACCGGCGGGGAGGTACACCAAACGTACGTGTATGTGACTGCACCGTACAAAAGTCCCTACAAGACCAGACAGAGACACACGCACACGCACCAAAGATAAAATCAGGAAGACCGTTACTCAAATCCAACGTGCACTTACACACACACACACACACACACGCACACACACACAAGCACACACACACACACAGACACACATGCAGAGGTACATACGAGCAGGCGTGTGCAACAAGATCATACCGCGCAGATGTGCGACGGCATGCCGTGAACGAAGCACAGACGCACGCGCTCCATCTCTCACCCTATCCTCTCTTTCCCCGCCACCGTCCTCCCTCTGCTGCTATCTTGTGTAAGCTCCGTTTAACCTTCACATCTCCCTCTTTCCTTCTCATCCGCCGCCTCTTTTTTTTTTTTTTTGGAGGGGGAGGGGGGCTGATTTCTTCTCTTTCTCGCGCTGCTCCTCGCGTCGTGTGCTTACTTGTTGGGCACTTTCAGAACTTTAATGAGCGAGGCCAGTAGCAAAACATCGTCCGCCTTTAGCTCGTCCTTGAACTTCTTCACGGCGTCCACAGACTGGCGCGTGATATGCGACACAATGATGTCATTGCTGTCAAACTGCCGGCCGACGGTGACGCCGGACTCACCGGAGTTGATCTTTACAGCCAACTCCATGCCAGGGGTGCCGATCTCCACAGGACGATTGTCACGTTCCATCGACATGACACGGCCAATAACGACGATGCTGTCGTCCTTTTTGCGGATGGCACTCAGTGGAGTTCCGGGGCGCAGCTGACCACGTTCCACCGTGACTGGGATGATGATGGGATCGGTTGAATGAATCGGATCGGCAATCATCTTCAGCTGTACAGGAAAAACTGCGACAGACCGCAGACGCTCCTTTTCCCGCTGCTCGTACTCGTTGATGTAGCGCGTAAACTTGTCGAAGAGATGGTAAATGATGTTCGCCTCAAAGATTTCAATGTCATTCTTTTTCGCGATCTCGCGCGCCTCCTCGGAGACAGGCACATCAAAAGCCAGAATCACGGCGTAGCGCGGCTCTCGCCGCTTCATCGATAGAACCTGATGCATGTGACGCTTGTAGATGGGGCCAATGGCGATGCTCGCGACAGGGATTTTCATGCTTTTTAGGAATGAAAGCAGAGCTTCAAGAGCACCCAGGGTGCTGCTCTGCACACTCACGCCCAGGCCGTCGTCGTCCAGGTACTCGTTAATATTGGTTGCATCCTTCATGACCAGTTCGACGATCTTCTCCTTGTCGTCGTGCGCGTGCACAACAAGGAGCTGGGTACCGGGGATCACGTACTCGAGGTCATTGCCGGAGATCTTCACACCCATCGCCGCCTTGATCGACTTGTGGTGAATATAATCGCCACGAACACGCATCTCACGCAGGGGCTGGGGTGTCAGTAGAGACCGGATTTGAGTGAAGATGGGGCCGGTCTGACCGCACAAACAGATCTCGTCACCCTCGTGCAACTCACCGTTGATGAGGATGACGTCGATGGTGAAGCCATACCCCGTGACTGGCTTCACCTCCAGCACAGTACACTGCAGATCGTCCTTGTAGGTTACCTTGCCTTTCATGAACTGCTGCACAAGCTGAATCTCAAGCAGGAGTAAGTCGCATACGCCCTCGCCAGTGCGAGCCGATGTCGGCACGACCGACACAACGTTGCGCACCTCCTTGTTGTCGTAGTACAGCTCCGAGTTGAGTCCCTCAGCGGAGAGCTCGTTCTTCACCTCGCACCAACGACTGTGGAATTCGCTGCGGACGTGGGCCTTCTGCAGCTGCAGGGACTGCTGGATGTCCATGTTCTCGTGTGGCTCCCAGTCGAAGAGGCGATCCACCTTGTTCAGTGCCACAATGAAGGGACATCGCCTTTCGCGCAGCAGGCGGATTGACTCGCGCGTCTGTTGCTCCAGGCCGTGCATGATATCCACCACCAGAACGGCAATGTCGCACAGGCTGCTGCCGCGGCTGCGCAAGTTTGTAAAGGACTCGTGACCTGGTGTGTCGATCACCAGAAGACCCGGCACGTTCAGATCACACTTGTACTTTTTCGCCAACTCCTCCGTTGCAGACACGAGGGACTCGCGAGGAAAGAAGGTAGCGCCAATCTGCTGCGTAATACCACCAGCTTCCCCCCCTTGAACGTTGGTAGAGCGAATACGATCCAGAAGGCTGGTCTTACCCGTATCTACGTGGCCGAGCACACAGCAGATCGGTGATCGCAGGTCGCTCACCTTCTCGAGAACGTGGTTCTTGGCCCGAATCTCTTCCTCCATCCTCCGCTTTTCCGCCTCGCGGGTCATCTTGCGCTCAGCACGCTCGGCACGAATGCGTTCGTTCTTCGTGCGCCGGGTGGCGCGACGTTCATCGCGCTCCATGACGGCTTCCCAGTCGTCTTCATCGATCTCCTCTTCCGACTCCGTCAACTCCGTTGGTTCACCCTCGTCCTCCTCTTCTTTCTCCGGGGGAGGCGCGGCGGCCACGACAGGCTTGGGCTTGGGCTTGGGCTTGGGCTTCGGCAAAGCGTTCTCATCCACCTTGCGCACTTCCTCATCATGGCGAATACGATCTACATCGGGCAATATCATGCCAGCTGCGCGCATGCGATCGAGTGCGTCGTTTTTCCCAGCGGCCTTGCGCTCCTTTCGGGCCAGACGCTCCTCCTCCTTCTGACGCTCGCGCTCCTTCTGGCGCTCCGCCTCCTCGAACTTGCGCTGCTCCTTGGCCAGCTTTTCCTCTTCACGGATGCGGCGTTCCTCTTCTTCGGCCTCGAGGCGCAGACGCTCCTCTTCCGCCTTCTGAAGCTCCATCTTCATCTTGAGCTTCGCCAGCATAGCGTTCGGCGGCCCCTTCTTGGCCGCCGCCGCCTTGGGGGCTCCCTTGGGCGCCTTTGGCGGCATGGCTCCTGCGGCGGGTATGTGGTCGGTTGTGGGTGTTTGAGGGTGGGCGCGTGATGAAGGGTACACACAACTAGCAAGAGTGAGCAAAACAATAGGATGCTTCTTTCAGCTGCAGGGTGATCGCTTGTCTTGTCTTCTCTTGCTCTTTTTTTTTCTGCCGTGTGTGTTATGCGTCTAGGGGCGGCGCTTCGTCAGAAGGGGACGGCGGCTGCTCAAGCTCCCTGCACTGATGTACATGCAGACGTCCTTGTTGTGTCGGGTCGTACGTAATTTTCTTGTTCTTTGCCGTCTTTGTTGCTTCTGTTTTTCCTTGACTGCGTGTCTGCGGCTGTGGAGGAGCGCAACAGAAGAGAGAAGGAGCTGAGACAGAGGGAGAGAGCGGTGATGCGGAATTCTATGCATTTAGTGCGGACACTCGGGAGGTGCGCACCATGTTAGCAAGATACGCGATGCACAACAGCTCCAAAAAAAAAAGGGGGGTGGGGGGTGGGGAAATAGAAGCACTCAGAGAGAGAGAGAAACAAAACTGATGAGAGATGGGATTGTGGGTATGCGGGTCAGCCTTTTTTCAAGGATGCTGCTAGTTTTAGAAATAAGGAGGGGTGGGGGGGGCGAGGGGGCGAAGGTGGTTAGATGAGTGTGGTAGTGGCCGGTTATAGGGTTGGTAGTGGGTGCCAACGAGGGAGGTGTTTGTGTTCGATGTTGTACGATGCAGTACGCAGGAACACATAGGTGAGAGAGAAAAAATGGAATATAAGGTGTTTCAGTTGGCGTACTTGGACGTGGCGTTATCCACGGCTTGTACATCTTATGGAGGATATTCATGGAAAGTTTGCATGGGTACATGGAGGCACGTTCGCCTCTGAGTCGATCATAGTACAGAACCTTCACCTGGATGCGCAAATACACCATGCGGAGGTACGAAACGAGAAAGAAAGAAACCCGAGAGGGGGGGTTGCCTTACTCCTCGCCGTCCCTGACGCTGATACATGCGCCCCCGCATGGTCTTTGGGCTCCTACTAACTTCTCCATATGGAAGGATCGATGAAGAACATGTGCTGGCACCTCGCACCAGCGCATTGACCCAAACACGCACACACTCACAGCCACACATATCCCTTGCCTGCCAGCAAGACCACTACTGGTGGGTTAACGGGAAATGAACACACCACATACTCACACACACACACACACACACATATATATATATATATATATATTTAACAATGTACACCCCGCACCAACACATTCTCATACACAGCCACGCACAGGCGCTTTGACCTCTTACCCCTCTCCAAAAGAAAGCAGCACACCCTTCAGCTACTCACGTGTTAACCCGCCCTAACACGACTCACACGCAGATGTGAGCTGTGCGCGCAGCAGGTAACCCTGCGGGCGTGCGCCTGCGGATGTGATCACTGAAACGCAGGGGGTGAGCGGGGCAGCCCTCTTGTGCTTCTCTTCCATGGGCCAAATCTCAGTTCGAATGGACGCGCCTCCTTTAACGTCTTTCTCCCGCCCTAACCCACCTGAGCTCTCACAATTCGTGTGGACACACTGACGCGCACGCACGTCGACCTATGCATCGCGATACAACTCCCTCTCCAATTACGATGCCATCAGTAGACTGCTACACCTTATAAATAAACCTACTGCGAACGACTTCGGAAACGGTGTCGCCGTATCCTTAAGCAAGAGAATAGGGGAAGGGGGCCAGGCAGGGCGGGGAGAGGGAGAGGGGAACAGAGCGCTGACGGGCAAGAAGAGATCTGCAGACTCATGCGTAACATCACACATGGGCAAGACTAGAGAAGCCACGACAAAAAAAAAGAACAAAGTGCACTCTGTGACGCAACAAAAGAGAGCAGGAGACACGCAAAGCAAGATCATGGCCGGGGGCTCCACAGTGCTGCTGCTACATGTCGTCGCCTCCTCCCTAATGGAGAGCGGGAACGCGGTCATAGGAGGTTCTGGAATGAAAACTAGCCGAATATCATTTTCACAGCGAAGTCGCTCCCATCCCTTTTCCTACATGCCTCTCGCTGTCGCCTCTTTTCAAAGTATAGAAGCAAGCAGCAACGGAAACCGAGAGTCGCCTTAGTAGGAGGCTGTCGCCGTCATGGTATGAGACAGGAACTCCTCCATGCCCGGCTCCAGCTCTTTTGCCAGCAGATTGCCGTAGCTCCAGAGCTCTGCCGACAGAGCTGCGATATCAATACGCTCCGCTTTGTGAGGGAGCACTACAATCCACTCGTACTCAAGCCGTTCGCCCTCGTCCCCAGCTTTGGTGATGATAAGCGGAGTGCGTCGTGTCTCTACCAGCTGCAGCGTCACACCTGACTGCGTACGCATGGCCCATTTTCGAATAACGCGCTCGCAGCAGTACAAGACTTCACCAAGATCCGGTGAGAGCACGGACTGCACCGAGTCGCGAGTGCTTCGGAGAATGTCGGTTTCCAGGTACGCGTCCACAATACGCTTCTTGATCGGATGGCGTGCACGCACGAGAAACCGCAGATCCGGCATTTGGGAGCGAACATAGTGTGTGACGAGAAACCTGTCCCACGGCCGGTTCATCTTTGTGCACTGCAGCTGTGCGTTCAGCTCTCCATCGAGGAGTTCACTGGAACGGCGGATGTTGACCTTGTAGCTCCTTGTCGCGTCCTGCACGAGCTTCATCCCCAGTCGCTCCGCCAGCTTCTCCATCGCCTCAGCGTTGGCGGCGGACGCAATGGCAAACCATACGTAGGGATGGTAGGCATAGAGGTGTCGCTGCAGGGTCCACAGAGGGAGCGTGTTGCGGTTCTGTTTTGCAATGGTGCGGTAAAAAATAGCGCGACCAGCGCCGATGTTCAGCTCGCCGTTCATGTTCGTGTTCCACAGATTCGCAAGGCACCACTCCAGACCACGGCGAAAATGCTGCTCATTTGCCTTGTCCACATTTACTTTTGAGACAAGGTAGGCCAGCTTGTGTTTGCCTTGCCCAGGAAACTTGGACGGGTCCAACGCCGTCAGACCGACATCGGCGGAGAGGTCGCTATGAAGCAGCTGATAGGCGCGCGGGACGAGCGGTTCATAACGTTCGCCCATGCGCAGCGGGCTGAACTCCATGTAGTCGATGTGACGGCGCTCCTCAAAGCCAGGCTCGGCTCCCCAGTCGCCGTACTCGTCTGCCTCGTCCAGCGTTTCCTCAACACGGTCGGAACCGGTCATCACCATTGTCGCGCCGGTGTCCTGCGGTACCGCGATGCTCGCCTGCTCCGCCGAAAGGACCTCTTCCACTTGGCGCACGAGTGTACTTTTTTTCGCCTGAGGGTCGATGACGAATGTGATGTTGCTGTCGGGGCGCTGCTGTTTCTGCTGCAAGTAGTACGTGAGCTCTGCCGTGGAGAGAGAAAAGAGATTGCCCTCATTCCATAGTCCCCACACGAGGTCGTGGGTGATGTGGCTGAAGTCCTTCTGTGGGGCAGCTGACGATTGCCAGCAGCGACTATGCACCAAAACTGTGGTCCGATTCGCTGAGGAGGCACAATGAGGCTGCATACTGAAGGCACCACAATGTGAGGTGGGCTGTTGGCGAATAGCGCTGCTAGCGACGGTGAGCATCGACCGAGCTACAACGCTCCTAAGGACCAGAGAGTTGCCAGGGATGACCTGCGCTACCGCCACTCGCCACATCAGACGATAATGAGTCGAACGCAGCATTGCTCGGCCTCCCTTTTGTTTTTTTCTTGCTGCTCAGAAAAGAGGCACGGTGAGAGAGGAACAAGTAACAAGGCGTGCCTGTTCGTGTGCACTTGTATGAGGGAATTTGGTTATGTGTGTGTTTTTGTGCCTCCCTCTCTCTCTCTCTCTGTGTAGACCAGTGGTGCTCGTATGCGCCTCTGTGGGCCTGCGGTGGTCGGAATCTTTTCCGATCCGAAGACCCGTAACAAGCGAAAGAGAATTCTTTCCCAGCGGTGCTGGATGCGATAGCGCTCCTGCCGCAGTAAGAGAGACGAAACGCGATCGATGGGCGACTGTGGAGCAAAAACGCGGAAAGATGGGGGGCGATTCGAGAGGGGTGAAGGAGAGACGAAGAGACCGTAAATTGTTCTGAGCTGAGGAGGTACTCTCCTGATTGCAGAGATCCCACAACATACACAGCAGCGATGGGTAGCGAAGGTGAGAGTAGAAAGACGGGGAAGCGTAGAAGAGAGAGGCAGGAGGGCAGCGGAAACCTCACGGTAGACACACGCGCGCATAAATTTATGCAGTATCCAAACATGTAGGTGTGTGTGTGTGTGTGTGTGTGTGTGCCCGAAAGGTGGTAGCGTTGCGCGCTTTCCCCGCGTTAGTGTAGGGAAATCAGCACAACATCCACGGGTGGTCTAGTCCTATACACGCTGCCTTGTTATTGTAGCCCTCCCCTTCCCCTCAATCGGTTTCTCCGCCCTTTTCAGCACTTTCCCCTCATTCTCTTGCTCCCCCTTCTCGTGCAACCGCGCTTCTCATTTTCCTCTCTGTTGTGAGTTTTGCCCCGTCTACTGTTTTACTGTCCATGGAGCACCTTATCCTATGGGTTACTTCCAGCACACTCTCCATGGCCCACATCGAAAGTGTTCCGATTCTCACCTAGATACAGGCAAAGTTCTGTTCAGGGGCGTACCTTCTACGAAAAGAGACGTCCATCTCTCTCTGTTTTTCCTGCTGGAGGGGTCGGGCGATCCTTCTACTGCTTGGCAACAATAAAGAGGCATGGGCAGCGTCACACGAGCATCATTATGAATGTGTGGGTATGGGTATGGCGGCGTACAAAGTCTGTACAGGAGGATGCACGAGGGAAGAAACGAGCTCGGCATACATGAGCGCAATGTAAAATGGAAAGAACAAAAGACAGAGAAAAAAGGAGCGGCGAAAACGTACAAGCGGTTGACGGCACATGCGGACGTGGGAGGTTTGAGAAGCGGGGAGGGCGTGCGACGTGTAGCACTACATTTCTGAGGGGGAGAATGGGCATCCGCTTCGAAGCGCGTTGCCCTATGGAGAGTGCAAGATAAGGAACATAAGAGCAAAAGAGTCGAGCTCCAAAGTCCATCATCTGGTGTACACGGGCGCACCTGCCTCGTGCGCTATGCGCTCCTTCTCTTTCCCTTCCACTTTCCGTTTTCTTTTTTGCCCCTCTCCCTCTCCCCGCGCTCCGCCACCACGTCCACAACTTTGCATGCGCTCCGCAGCCGGCTGTGCATCTGGCTGAGCCTCATGCGAAGAGCAGGAATGCCCTTGATCTCCACGCTCTTGTGCACTCCATCTTTTGCGTACGTGCGCGCGTGCGTGTGTGTGGGTGTTTTTTTTTTTTACTGAAGAGACACACCACCAGACTCCGTGTTTGTGTTTTGTGGCTTTTATTGTATTCTTACACGCAGTGCGAGACAAAATCCCCCCTTCCCTCCATGTTGCGGTGCAAAGTTATACATGTATGCGCATGCATATACATATATATATATATATAGATGTATATTGATGTACATAGATGTATATATATATATATGTTTATTTGGATATATATAATTACCAGCGGCGGATATCAGACGACCACCCTAGTGCACATCTCTCTCCTGCGATTTTGCGTACACCCCGTGTCAGCCCTTTTTTATATTGCGCTCAAACAGGGGAAAAGGGGGGGGGCGAATGTTGTGTCTCCACTTCTGTTCGGCAGCTGCCCCTCTCCGCTAAGTGATTTCACACTGCTCTTCGCTTTTTTACCCGTACTGGATTTGCCCTTGCTTCTTTCTTGCTTTATATATATATACATTTGTGTGTGTGTGTGTGCAGAGCGAGGTATATTGCTCATTTTTTCTCTAAGAGAGAAGTCGCTTCTCACCCTCTCTCTCATTTTTGGGCTTTTCACGTCGAATCAAACGGTAGCGCCACACACAACATGACGAATTCCATTCTCTTTTTTTTTTCGTAGGGACGGCTGAGTAAAAAACAAAAGTTGATTACCCCCACAGACCTTGTTCGAACGTAGGAACTTGGCAAGACATAGGCTTTTCGTCGCTTCTGCAACGACGAGTGGGGATGGGGTGCGGGGGGGGAGGCACGAGAAGTAGAGCAGATACACTCCGTTCAGCTCATACACCTCTACGCGTATTGGCACACGCACTCGCGCCAGCATACATGGTGCATGTGTGTCTCCCAGTGCTTCCTTACCTAGTAAGTGTATAATCAGAGATAGGGAGGTAAGGGAGCCACCAGCAAGTCGTAACCGATCTAGTGTGGTGCCAACCCATTGCACAGCCTGCGAGTAGAGGTGTCAGAGACCTTCTCGATGTTGCCAGATAAGCTCACCTAACGTGAGTACTTCGCACTTCATGAAGTTCTCGTAGCCTCTTCCGCTCTCCACTACAAAAATGTAGCACCTGCTCATTGCTGATCCATTACGTCTCGCCAAGTCGCAGGCATGATTGAAGGCTGCTGGTGGGGACAGAGGCAGCTGCATTTGGTAGATCACGCAGTAGAATCAGTTCCAATCTTGCTCGACCTACGAAAAAGACGCAACCACATCCACAAAAGCATACACGCCTACACACACATACACACGCACAAACAAGGATCCGTGTATCGCGGTCGTGAAGTTGCCCAAAAGGTAAATCGGCAAGACCTCTACCACGGGGCCAAACAGTTTGCTTTGGTTGCTGCTGAATGACAAGAAAATGGGTCGGGAGGAAATAACCCGCCTCCCCCAGAAAAAAGATGAAGCCGAAACAAAACGATACACATACATCTGTATATATATATATGTATATATATACATATATACATACATGTATGCATAGGTATTTGTATGCAGCTCCCCCAATGCAAGAATATCAACTCCCATATCGCCAGACGCTCCCATCGAAACAGATTCTCGACTGCGTTTTCCGTGTGAAAGTGAAACTGGGTGGCGCTTCCTTCACTAGTACCTGGATACGGGAACAAAAGGGGGGAGGGGGGAATCACACGAACTCATGCCCGAACTCTCCTTTTCTGCAGCGCACTCCGTACAGTGAAACGGGGACGACTCTTGAGTAGATCGGCAAAGGATGGTAAAAAACCCATACGCACAGAAGTAAAACGTGCATCATATACAACATAACGCAAACACCTCCCCCCACACATATATATACATACATATACATACATATACATATACATACATATACATATACATACATATACATATACATACATATACATATACATATATATATATATATAGATATGGAGAGATACATGCATAATTAACAGTGGGGAGAAAGGAAGTGACGCAATAAAAACAATTTTTTTTTTTTTTGAGAAGACGCGGCGTGGTGTCGTTTTCTGTTTTTTTTTTCAAAGTGGCATTCGATCCGGTGCACGCCCCCACATAGACGCCCACATCACCACAGCTCGGCTGGCTTTGCTGCACCAGCCGCAGCTTCCTGGGCCTCCAGAGCGATCCGTGTGCCCTGCAATAGAGGTCATCGGCGCAACGGGGTCTCCCTGTCCCTAAATCGCTCATTCTCCGGCTACGTGCTGCGCGCGAGGCGCCCGACGGACACGGGCGCGCCCGCTGTGCGGGCGGTACGTGGCTCCCTGGGTGCACGTCCATTAAGCTCACGGAGGGAGTCGGCCAGCTGCACGTCAGGGCCGCCGGGGACCGTGTACCCGCTGGCCAGCATGCCACGCTTGGCCCTCCGCCGCCCCCGGCTGCGGCGTCCCATTGAACGATTTCGTGCCCCCCCCCTTTCTCCTCTTCCCCCACGGTGGGAACCGGGTGACTCGGTGGTGGCATCCGGGGCGCTCTCGCTGTGACCCCGGCATCTGTGCCGCCTCCGCGTCCCCGGTCAGACGTAGGGAATGCTGCATTCTGTGCACACGTGCGTCTCTGTCGCCCATCACTCCCGCTCTGCTGACCTCTGCATGGCTTGCCCGCATGCGCCGCCACAGCTGCGACGCTGCCATGAGTCTGTGGCAGCAGCGGCGTGTTACTCTCTCCCAAGCCTGCACGCCTGTCACGGGAGCGGGTACGTCGAGCAGAAGGGGCCCGTGGATAGGCATGCGTCTGCGTGCGAGGAGTTTTCATCGCCTGCGATTCGGGAGAGGGGGAGGACAAGGTGTCTGCTTCAGGCGTTCCCGAAACGATTTTAGTTACTCCATGCAAAGAGGACCCTCGTTGCACAATTCCACAGAAATGTGCCGGCGCACTCCTGCGCACGAAAACAACACACAGTCGGCGGACGTACCCCAAATCGGCTTGCATCCCGTGGATGCGGCACAAAGTGTGTAGGAGATGGCAATAGGAGGTGTGGTACCATGCGTGAGTCGGCAGGGTAATGGAAAGAAAAGGGCGCCAGAGAAAAAAGAAACTAAAGTACGTGATGTAGTAAAGGCCATGAAAGTGGTGACGCTGGTGCCGCTTTGAAGGAGGTGGTGGGCAGCGGGAGGATGGGGGGGGGAGTGGACGACGAGGGAGGTGGCACTGGAAGGGACTGAGGAGAAACACAGAACCAAGTGGCGAGAGTAGTGGATGCTACACCACCCATTGGCAAAGAGAGAGAGAGGTACGACAAAAAAAAAAAAGAAGCACCCGTCAGACGCGTAGAAGAGGGAAAGGAGCAGACGAGAGAAGGGCACCGCTGGCGAATACCACCTGGAGAGGAATGCTGAAGCACAGGCAAGGAAAAAACGAGAACACTCTACAGCGGAGAGCACATTCAACGGGCAAGACACGGAAAGTTGATGGGGGGGGGAGAATAAATAGAGTACGCCAAGGGAGGTCAACGGAAGCAAAAGAAAGAAAGAAAAAGGACACAAAGATAACAAAAGCAAAACCGAAGGGGAGAGACTCAGGGGGAGCCGTAACCAGCAACACCACGTGCACATACCCGCCCCATCCACAGAAAAAAAAAAAAAACAGTTGAGCAGCAGGGATGGAGGCCAACGATATAAATGATCTCTGAGCAAAGGAAAGAAATGAGGAGAGAAGATGATAGCTCACAAATACACACGCGCCAGAACGTCTCCCCTCGCAATCCACACACACACACACACGCATTTGCACACGCACACGCACGCAGAGACATCGACATAGACAAGCAGGCAGTCAAAACAAAGAAAGAAGAATCTAAGTAGAAAAAAAGAGGAAAAGGAAGGCTAGAAAAAAAAAGAGAAGACACATCCAGCCAGGAGGAGCGTGTGCCGCTGCATAGAACGAAGCGGAGCAGATTTTTTTTTTTGCTTTTCGTGAGAGACAATATAATATGCGCATCCTCCTCGCTGCATAATCCAGTGAGAATGTATACGAGGGGAGGCCCATATAGTGCGCATGGGTTATCGAAGGCAATAGCCAAGCAAGGACATCTTGAGAGAGAGAGAGAGAGAGAGCACGAAAATCCCTCCATGTCTCATGTTTCTCTCGTTATCGCCTTTCATGCTGCTACTTCTCCCGCTGTAGCTACTACCGCCGTAGCACACCTCTCGCGGTCAGTGTAAGATGAGTGACCAAAAAACAAAATTTCAAATTGCCAAATAATTATAACAATAAACAGGAGAGAGAGATGCAGTGATGAAGAATGCGTCACCCTCTTTAGCGCTCCGCACTTTTATTTTGCTCGTGGCCATCCACATGACGCATAGTCATGCGAGTTGAAAACGGAAGCGATGGGGTAGTCGTGTTCGTTACACTGTTGTGCCTGTGTCGATACCTTTTTCTCTGCATTCCTTTACTTAGTGTTTCTACTGAATCTACCGCGAGTGAGCAGGAGCGCAGATAGCGAGAGAGGGAAACAGGGAAGAAAAAGCGGCGTGGCGAGCCGTACGAGCATCTGCGTGCTTTTCCTTTGACGGGAAACGATGGAGGTGCAGAGGAACCGGTGTTGAGAGAGGTGGTACACTAGCGTGTACAAAAACGAAGGACACACACCCGCACACGCACACAGACACAGACGTGAACACACTCAAGACGGGTTCTCGAAAAAAAAAAAGCACAGGAACAGGTGGGAAGGTTGTACAGAGTATCTGTTCAGATGTACAGAAAAAACAGGCGTACGCAAATATATATATATCGCCTACATTGTCTCAACGACACGCACGCACACACTAGGAAGGGCGCACTTACAAGGCGCCGAACTGAAGAAAAAATAATGCTTAAAAAACAGAGCTGATAGGAAGACTAAACAGGTCCAGACGAACAAGAGAAAAAGAGAATGGCATGAAAATGTACACACGCACACACACACAGACACAGACACACACACAGACGCACACACACACACACAAAAGAAAAAAACAAAAAAGGGTACAGCACCCCGAAAAGAAAATAAATCAAACAAACAAAAAACAGGTAATGATGATAGTAAACCACAGGCAAGTGCAACATACATGCGCATGCTCGAAAACAGAATCAGGAAGAGGAAAGGTGAAAAAGAAAAAGGAAGAGGGGACGGCGAAGCGGCGCGTCTGCGAACATATTAAATTTGAGGATGTCCGGAAGGGCATCAACACCAAATTTGCAGCGAGGGAGGGGGGAGGCGAGGAAGAATACGGAAAAAGGGGAAAAACACACGAGAACGATCAGTCGCATACGGATTCACACTGCACATCATCGGCACCGCCTCCCTCTCTTCCCCCTCCTTCACGTACACAGATGTACACACACCTTCCACCGCTTGTAAAAAACAAAAATGAAAAGAAAACATTCATGCTGGGGACAGGACAACCGGAAACCAAAAAAGAAACATTTTAGAATAGGAAGCGCAGGCATGGGGAGTCATCATAGACAAAAACAATAAATGAATGAAAAAAAAGGTGAGGTTGGCAGTACAATCGAAACGGAGCAAGAAAACTACAGTGGCACACGCTGCGAGACAGCGGAGGCGGGTACAAGAAGAACACAAAGAGGGAGTAAAAGGGAGGGGGGACGGAGGGGAACGAAGGAAAGAAACAAAACGAAAAGAGAATAACAAGACGTTGAAACCTCCCGTCTGTATCTGTGTGTGTGTGTGTGTGCTTTTGTGCTACTGCTTTATGTGTTGTCGCTGTGCGAAGGAAAGACATGCGCGCACGCTGCCCATGGAAGGCGTACCACCGCAGCCTAAGAGCAAATAAGCCAATAGGCCAACAAGCAACAACAACGCGAAAACAGAAACGATAGGCGGACATGGAGAGAGATCGTGCACAACCTCGTACTTGAGAACGCCCATATACCCTTACTTCGTCCGCTCAGTGTCAAACAGAAAACTACAATAAGAACCCCAGTGAAGTCTGCATGTGGAAGAGGCGAGGAAGGACGGCGTCCACGCCATAGAGCGAGAGATCACGCAGCTGCAATTATGCACATCTGTGATGACGGGATATACGGCACTTCCTTTGTTGCTGCTGCGTAGTCCGTTCTCCTCCTGTAAGGCGTTGACAGACGGGGTTGGCAAGAAGGAGCATGGGAGAGTCTAACGCGTGCAAAAAAAATGTACGTGCGCCCAAATGGGTGGAGGGTTTGTGGGAAGGCGGCAGAGGGGATCGTTGACAGAAAATTGTGAATCAAGAAGAACACGAAAAGAAAGAAACAAGCGCACAGGCGTGCGCACAGAGAGAGAGAGTCAAAAAGACAAGAGGAGACGAGAAGAAGATGTGAAGGATAACAACGACGGCAACAACACACGCACACGAAAAAACAAAATACGAAAAACGGAAGACATTTACACGCAAAAAGAAAAAAAAAAGAAACAACGAAACAAGAACAAAAAAAGCCACACAAAATGAAACACGAAGAGGACCACCGCACACGGGGGGGGGGGAACAAGACACCATAGAAACCAAGCAAACAAGCGCACATACGCGTGTGCGCAAAGGGTGTGGCAGAAAAAAGGAGAGGAGGAACGAGATGGCGTACATTTAAAAAAAAGTGGCGATGCAACACAAAAAGAGATCTCGCGTGTGTATCTGTATGTATTTGTGTTTTTGTGTGGAGTGCCCCCTGAAGAGGCGGCGAGACATCATCCTCAGAAGCGAGAAAGGGGAAAAAAGGAAACCGGATCATGATGCTCGAGAGAAACACAAATGAATCAGAAAAAAAGCCAACGCAACATCAGAAAAAAAAGGAGGTAGAAGAAAAAAAAACGCTCGAGGAAAGGCTGCAAAGAGGGCAGAAAGCCGTACTCACGAGGATGCTGGCATACACAAGCATACACAAACATATTAACACGAGAGAGAACAAGATGGAAGCATAGTACCAATGAAGCGAGAGCACAGAGCAAAAACAGTCGCGGAGAAAACAAAAAACGATGATCATGAGAGGGATGCTAATGAGAAAGTCCCTTTTCCCCCCTTTAATGTTTGTTGTTGTGTACACGTGGAGGGAGCATGCGCTAGTACACGGCACACACGCACACACGTATACGCGCAGAGTATGAGGAAGGCCAGAGGGAAGAGAAAAGGCACAAAAGGTAACGGAGAGCTGGAGGAATGGGGGAGGGTAGAGGAGGCAAGGAAAATAATTAAAACAAAAAATGAAACAAAGAAAACGCACCCGCAGAAAGAGAGAGGAAAGTCCAGGGGAGAAAAATGAGCGTTTAGATCGGAGCTAAACAACGCGGGAGAACGAAAAAAGAATTCGAGAGATACGAGAACGGAGGCGCCATCTGCAGAGAAACGCGCCGGCATAAAGAGGAAATAAGAACGACGACAGAAAAAAAAAAAGAAAAACTTCGTGGCTATGAAGCAAAGCAAGGAAGCAAAAATGGAAAGGGAGGGGGGGGGAGGGAGGGAGGGAGCCCAAGAGCAAAAGAGGTGATCAAGACGAAAGCGAAACCATATCGCTTGGGCAATCAAATATTGGGAGAGGGTAGAGGATCGGTGACCGATAGAGAGAGCGCGCACAGAAGTGTTGCGGCTGGGGGTCGAGAGGAGGGAGCCGGGGAGCGTGCGCCTGCTGATGCTAGGACGCATTTTTCATCTCAGGCCGGTGTAGGACTAGAACGGGGGGCCAACACACACAGACACGCGTGTATACGCGTGCACACGCACATAAAACAAACGGAGAAACCAAACAACGAAGCAACTGAAGACGCGAGAGCTAGAAGGTCGCGTTTGTGCTAAGCAAGACCAAAACCGAAGAAGGGCGGAGGAGACCAAACATCCGATACAGCAGAGGAAGTCAAGAAGAAATAAAACACGGAAGCACACGACAGAGAGAGTACGTGGCGGCAAAAAAAAGTCGGAAAACCGCATTCAACACGCACGCTCACACACACACACACATGTATATCCATACCTATATATATATATATAGATAGATAGATACATAGATAAATATACACGTGTTTGTGTGTGTGTGTGTGTGTGTGTGTGTGTGTCACGCACCATGATCGTGCCACGCTTTTAGATCTCCCGATGGCCTTCAGCGGAGATGGTAGGGATAGGGAGAGGGCTTCACGAACTGCTGCTCCTGAAATAGTAATAGCTGACATGAGCGGCTGCTCGCGTGGGTGGTAATGTCGTCACGTAGTAAGTGTTCCGCGCGTCAGTTACCGTTGGAGGAGAACCCACTGCAGTAAAAACATAGTAAGAAACATTCGGTGCATTGTGAACGCGCTGCGGGTTGCGGATCTTGTGCCTGGGGAACCATGGGAGTGGATAACGGGTAGAAAGGCACACACTCTGAGTTCCTTCCACGCATCGCATCGCTGCCCTCGACATTCGGGAGACGCACCAACGGCAGTAGGCTGGAGGAACCCACAGGCGCTGCCTGTGATGCGATAATGTGCGGCATTGTCATCATCCACGGTGAAAGTTGAGGTGTGCTCTGCTGCGGCTGTCGCTGCGCGTAACCATTCCAGGACATGCCTGTGGAGCGGGCGTAGGCTGGTACATCCACGATGGGCTGCGATGAGAGGTGGGGAGTTACAGTCAGCGGTCGCGATACAGACGGCATCGACGATGTGGTTAAGTAACAACCACCACTCTGTGCAGGCGCGTGTGACTGCTGCTGAGCAAATGCGTCAGGAAGTACTTGGTGCACCGGAAGATTCTGCCTCGGTTGAGAGGCATCGGTGGAGATGCCATATACAGGAGAAGCGTTTGTGGGTGCCGCTCCCGAGGCACGGGAGCGCCGCCACAGCGGAAGCGCACTCTTCGCCATGAGCGCATCGCCCCGCAGCACCTGCTCTCTCTTAGCAGCGTCAGAGTCCAGCACTTCAACATAACGAGGGCGGGGGCGTTCGCGCGCACCTACGTGAGCATCAGCCGCGACGGTGATCACCGTGTTGTGCAAGCGACCCAGTGCCTCGGCCGCGCTCAAGTCACGCAGCTCTACAAACGCGTTTCCACTTGACTCTCCTGTAGCCAAAGTTCCAATATCCAACTGGTCGTACGCAACGCCACTCAAAAATGTCTCCACATCTTCTCGTGTTGCTGCAAATGGAAGGCCTCGCAGCTGAAAGATGAGACTCCTCTCTTCTCGAACGGGATCCCCCCGCGCTAGATTTGGTGGCGGCGGCAGCGGCGGCACACTTTGACTGTCACTTCCGTTGTCGCCCATCTCCGCTTGCGGCTGTGACGCAGAAAGCTGAAACGCCACTACTCTGCCCGCGCTGCCGTTACTGTAAAAGGTGGTCGGATCCCTGTAGAGAGTCGGTGTGGTGTGTGTCTGTGACACTGCCCCAATAAAACGCGGCATCGGCGAGCCAGCAGCAACTGTAGAGACCGATGGTGCTGCTACATTATAAGCGTCTCTCCGGGCTGATGACCCCCTGGTGGTGTTCGCGTTGGCCATTGGTGACGAGGACACCGTACTTGACACAACAGCAGGTGGCAGGCGTGAGGCAGCAGCTCCCATCCATAAATTCGGATCTCTAGCTGATGAAGACATCTCTACAAAGCCCCGCGTGCGTTCGTAGACAAGTCGAATCAAGAATGAGCGAAGGATGAGGAAGGTCAAACTCAAATCAATGCACGTAGATGTGTACGCACAGACACAAGCGTAAGTTTCCCTTCAACTTTCGGACCTCAACACAGTGCTACCTCACCAGCTTCACCAAAATATATGTAAGAAAATAGCGAACGAGAGCACGTCAAGAGCGAAAAAAGCGAAAAAAAAAGCCAAAGAGACAGAGGACGCAGGGCGATTTTTTTTTTTTTTTTTGTGTGTGTGTGTGTGCTGCTTCAGTTTTCTTCTGCGTTTTGGTTGCCGTTGGGCCTCTTACGCGGGTCTCCTCTCTCCCCCTGTGTGTGGCGGATTCTCGTAGAAGGGAGACACGCAGACACAAAAAAGAGACTAGAGTGAACGGAAAACACACACGAAAAAAAAAAAGAGACACGAGAAAAAACAACCAAACACCAACACGCACACACAAAGGAAAAAAAAGCACCGCCTTTGCTTTTTTCTTTGATGTATCCTCTCTCTCTCTCGTTGCACACGTATGTCTGTCGAAGAGGTCCTCCTCCACTGATCGGTTGAGTGGTAGCGTCAGGTGACAAGCGGGGATAGCGGAAAAAAATGGAAGGTGTAGGAGTGGGGTTCAAAAGAGGAGCTCCGTTGCCTCTTGTTGAGTTCACGCGGTGTGGGCACACACACAAAAAAAAATCTCAGATACTGAAAGAGAGAGATAAGGGGCAATAAGGTATCCAGTGAAGCCACACACACGAGCATAGGAAGAGAGGGAGAGGGAGAGAGACACCGGCGCCTACGGAAAAAAAAAAAAGACGACAACGACAAAGAAAAAAAAGGAGAAGGAAACGAAAACGAAGGGAAAGGGGGGAGGAGGAGGGGGGAGGCGATAATAATCCCCTTTCGTCTCTTGTTCTCGGTTTGCTTTTTTTTTTGTGTGTGTGGGGGGGGTTCCACGGCAAAATGGTGAGAAAAGAAAGCTGATCCAACGGCAGCAGACTACGCACAGTAAGCAGGTGCAAGGAGTGTACGCAAACAGAGGTAAGTGCCGAGAAAGGAAGACTCAGAAAATACACGCACGTGCACAACGGTGTACTCGCGCACACACACACAGACACAGACACAGGCAGCCGGAAACCAAAACGCACACAAGGCAGACAGTGAAAAAAAAAAGAAAAGAACGGGCAACAGGAAACACAAGCCAAGAGCACAAGCTCTAGAAAACCAATTTCAGTTACAAAGGCACAGAAAGCAAGAGAGGAAACAAAATAGAAAAGGAAAACAAAAAAAAAAACTGAAACGAAAAAGGGCGTGAGTAACAACGCACGAAAGCAACGAGGAGCGGATCAAATAAGGAAAGGCGACGAAATACGCGTGCAGGCGCGCACACACACGCACGGATACAGAGAGAGAGAGATCGACTGTGGCGGGTGCGTAGCGGGAGATGAAGCACGCTGAAACGCACAGCGAGGAATCGTGTTCGTGAGGAAGCGACAGAACTGAGCAACTGAAAGGAGAGACCACAACCACAAAACGTAAGAGAAGCACAGAACGAGAGAGCGGGAACGGGGCTCGCACCTCTACAGAAAATTTGATGATGGGGCACAGAAGGATAGGGACGCAATGCGCAAGATGATAAGCAAAGAAAGGAGGAGGATACAAGAGGAGAGCCAAAAAAAAAAAAAACAGAGAGAGAGGTGTCAAAACTACCAGAGATGTGCACGCGGTGACCCTACCAGACACCCTCCCTGACACAAGACACCGAAGAGTACTTAATTGCCAACGTCTCCTCTCCACTATACACTCACACAGATAATAAGCAACGCGCGCTGGACCCCAAGAGGCACTGCCTATTGAATGACAGAAGAGTGTAGCTCGATCGATGCACAGGCGCGAAAAAAAAAAAAACGCACCCTCAACGACGTGTTTTCTCTGACCTCCTGGTGTACCAACCAATACGAAGAGGCAGCCACTCCTTTCTTACTTGATCGGTTCCCTCCGGTGCCCACAAATGTGGGCTACTCTGCGCCTTCGCTGTACGTGCACAGCTCTTTATCGTATGGCTCCCGTGCTCTACACTTGCCCGCCCTCTTTCCTCTGAATGCCCTTTTGGTGCCCTCTCACAATCACGCAAGAGATGGAGGGGCGGGTCACCGTGTGAACAAGAGCGATAGAAAAAAGAAAGGGGCTATAAAAAAGAGAATGAAATAAAACTGCAGACGCCGCCGGAGATACCACACGTCGAAGCGCTTATCCGACACTGTTTCTTTTTTCTATGCCCTTGATTGCGTTGTTCTACGTGGCCCACCCCGTTCCAGTTCCTACTGCTTTCGCTAGTTTCCGCTGACTACAACAATAGATATCTTCTACGTTATTGTTCCTTCTTTTTTGTGTGTGTATGCGTGCTTGTTTCGTTTGGCGCAACGGAGAGGCCAAGAGTGAGAGGAGGAGGGCGCCACGTGCTTAGACGGAGGGGCGCGTTTTTCGACGTCCAAGTGAGGTGGTGATGTGTATGCGTGTGTGCAGTTGCGCGTGTGGGAGGCGCAAGTGGGAAAAAGGACTTTGATGTCGTGCTAGAAAGCTGAGATAACGGCAACAACCAGACACGAAAAAGTGGCGTGGAGGTACCCTACCCCACACGCCTGGCAGAAACAACGCGAAAAAATAAAATGAGGAAACACGTCGGAAAACGAAGAGAGCGATCCAGCGAACGCGCGCTCGAGTACAAAAAAGGTGCGCAGAGAAGGACGCTCCCCCACCCTTCCGTGAACGTGTTTGAATTATTGGGTTGAATGTGGATGGTGCGTTGCTTCGACACCGCTTGTTTATTCTATGTATTTCCCTTACTTCCTGAGTGTCTTTTTTGTTTTCCCGTTACGTTTACCGTAGTGTTTGTGCGTGTGGGAGGGAGACGAAAGAGTCAGACGAGGTTGCGCCTCTTCAGCCTAGCACCCGTGATTATTATGCCTTGCTCGTGTACGTATATGTATATATATATATATATATTGTTCACTTCTTTCCTTACGCCCCACTGCTGTGGCCTCGATGGTGAATGGGGTGAGAGGCGGTGGGGCTAATGAGAGAGAGACTAAAAAATTGCTTACCGGAGAGGAGAAGAGATGGGACCGATGTACCAACCGACGATTATTGTTCGAGTGTCTACGTCTTTGCCTTTTTTTTTTTTTTGAGGGGAGGGAAGAAGAGGTGGGAGGGGAGGGGATGTTTATTTACGGCTGTTGTGGCTGCGCCTCCGGTGCTGCTTCCCTTTCGCGCTGGTCGTCTTGCTGGCGCGAGAGCGACACTCAACAAACACCAACAGGCAAGCACGGTAGGAGCACCAGAAGGAAAGCAACGCGGCAAAGGGGAGCGCGGTACAAGGGAAAACAACAACACAAGGAAGCAAAAAAAAAAAAAAGATGATCAACGGTAACCGCAGAGGTCCACAACAGCGCGCTGCCAATCGCCCAGAAACAAAAAAAAAGAGGGAGCAAGATAAGGTACAATCAGATGTGGCGTGAGAGAGGAAGGGTAAGCTATGAGGCCGACGATTGGGAGCGGAGAAGGGAAGGTGCAGAACTAGAAAGGGAAAAGTGGGCGCTAAAAAGACGACGCGAAGCAAAGAAAGCTAAGACTTGTCATAAGACGACAAAGAAGGGTAGTGGACGATAAAGTCATACACACAAGCCAGAATACCCGCATAAGAACCACAACACCGGTGCACACGCGCAAACTTGCAGGGTACACAGGGAAGGGGAGAGGAGGGCGTCAAAAACGCGCAGGCTCCCGTCCACACACGCACGCACACACACACACACACACACACACACACACACGCGAGAGAGAGAAAAACAGAGAAGAAAAAAAGAGAGAGTGTGAAGCAGGGAGTTGAGGGGCAAAGAGTAAAACGCAAGCAACAAAGAGGCAGGAGAAGGGCGGGTACTCAAGAGAGTGTGTGTGTGAGAGAGAGGCCACGCCTGGAGAGCCGAGATAAAAGACGTCGACCGCGACGACAGAGAATCAGAGCGCAAAGAACACAGCAACCAGCTAACACCAACCAGCAACCAAAAGAATTCGAGAACGACACAGAAAGAAAGTGTCGAGACAAGGCGCAGATCGAATCAAAAAAAAAAAATATGCAAGCTATAAACAAACCAGGGAATCGAATGGATCTGGCGCGATGCGCCACTACCGAGACACACGCACGCACACGAAACGGTGCACCCCAGAGCAGCACAAACTGTGGCGAAAAACAAAGAGATGAAGACAGAAAAGGTAAAAAAAAAAAACAGGAAGAAGAAGGTTCGGAGGAGGGAGCGCCGGTGTCCGAACCGCAGGGGCTGTGCCACACGCAAACACTCGGAGAACGACGGAGAAGGAAGCGGATCGGGGAGGGGAGGCGTGGTGGTAGAAGGAGAGGTCAAGAGCCGCAAGCGCGACGGCGAGAGCAATTGCGAGGCAAGACCACTACCAAACACACACACACACGCACACGCACATACAAAAAAAAACAGCAGTACTTGGAAAATAAGAAGAGAGCGGGAAGACACACACGCAGATCGTGTACAAGCACGGACACGGCGAGCTAAAGAAAAATAACACAGATGATCACTTTCCGGTCGAATACAAGCAGCAAAGGTACTCAGGATTGTGCTTAGAGTTCTTCAGCGTGTCATTCTACCACAAAGCAAAAGGCAGAACCAATAGACTGGGCACTCAGGATACAGAAAATCAAAGATGGAGCAAAGAACGAAATAAAGCAGTAGAAAAGCGGTATCAAAATAAGATAAAAAGAGGGAGAGGAGGAGGAGGAGGAGGAGGAGGGGGGTAGGGAGAGACAGCGATAGGGAGGGAGGGGGCAGCAAGAGCTCGAGGCGCTGCTTAGTACAAAAGTCCACAAGAACGGTGAGTGGGTAGTTGCACAACTAGCAATCTCCAAGAAGACGCTTTCTTTTCGTCTCCGTTTGTGCGTGTGTAGTTGTGTAGAAGAGATCTGGAGCCCAAAGTTCAGGCGTGATGTAGGAAAAACGGGAGGGAGGGGAGGGGAGAGGAGGGGGGGGGGGATGTGCTTGCCTAAACGAAAGCGCAAGTAAGGAAATTAACTAACAAACTTGTCAGCTCCTCTTTTTTTTTTTTTTTTGAAAGAGTCACTACTTCTTTTTTTTTTTTATGTGTGTTGGCGTTGTATGCCACTGGCCCCAACACTTCTAGAAATGGTGGCTTTTCGGGTATCACTCCTCGTTCTTTCGCTTACTTGTGCGCTGTTGCAGGTGAATACGTGTCCACAGAAAGAGTTCTTCGACAGCCCGAAAACAAGAAAATATTTATCGTAATTGGTAGTCAGGGACTGTTCACGTCTGAGGAGACAAGCACAAGGGTGAGGAAGCGCGTGCAGGCGAACGAGAATCGTGGGTCAAACAAGAGGGTGACGCAATGATCCACAGACACGCGCACACGCTCGTAGTACACCACAGACAAACACCTAGCGAGAAGAGAGGTGGGGGAAAAACGATACACAAACACGCAGCACGAGAGGCGGTACAACACACGCACACGTGCTTTGATGATAGCGATGGTGAGAACGAAATTGCCGCAGTAAAAAAAAAAAAACGAAAATCAGGTAAACAAAAAGATGAGGAGGGCCAGTCGCTAAAAGAAGAAAAGAAAACGGTCAGCCCAACATACACAGACAACTGTATGCGGCCCTTCGTTCTTTTTTTCTCTTCTTCTTCGGCTACTGCTGTTATTCCTTTTGTTCTTATTGCAGTAAAGCAATGATCGCCAGTGGCGGTTGTGCAGAAATAGAAGATGGTGGAGATGGGCTGCTAGCGCGAGGGCTATGGAAGAAAGAAGAGACGTGAGAAAGGGAGAACGAAACAAAACTGAGGTGCACCCTCTAAAAACAAAAAAAAACAAGAAAAGAAAGAAATACCAGCTTGAGGTATGTATGATAGCCGTCGTGATCCTGTCCTCGTAGTCGGAAGAGAAACACAAGAATACGAGGAGACGTCGCTTCGAGTGCGTCGGGGGAAAGAAGGAACGCGGCAGAGGTAAAGGAAAAGTTCGAGAGTATTCACTGCAGTGAAGGGGGGATGGACATGTGCAGGGGGGAATACGGCTGAGGCGACAGTCTCGAGAAAGAGAGACAGGCCGACAACGGGATCCAAAAGCGAGAGTGAGCAAAGTGTGATGTGTCTGCTGTTGTGGTTCGCTTTGCTATTGTTTGGCGTCGTTGTTCTCGTGCAGGAAAGGAATCAACGACAAACTCACCAGCGATTCACGCGGTGATGCTGTACGGCAGGACAGCGCGGCAAGGAACTTTGAGATGGGGGATGGGGTTTGTTGGTGTCGAGAACACGATCAGGCTAGCGTGAGCGTGAGCGGAAAGAAGCTTCGAACAAGCAAACAAACACACAACCGAAAAAGGCGACCAACGTGTGAGACGTAGCTCGAATTTCTTTTTTTTCCTGCTTGTCGCTCCTGTCAAGAGGCGTCGTGTGAGGTGCAGAGACGTGGGGAGGCAGCGATAATGGACAGGGCAGTATCGTCACAAGAGAGACAGAAGGGGGGGGGGTGGCAGAGAAACAGAAGACAGAAGTGTCCAAAAACTGAGGAGACACACACACAAAAAAAAAAAAAGGAAGCGACAGGGAGCTCAATATGGAGATGAAGCACGACGACAACAGAAACGGGAAGAAAATAATATAATGAAAAATATGTATATGGATATAGAAACAGAACAACGGGAGGAGGAACGCGGAGGAAGGAAAGAAGAGTTTAGAGTCTGTTGGCGATGGAAGGTTTTGCGTAAGCCCACGAGGAAAGACAGGAAAGAGGGGGCCAGGACGGGGTAGAGCACCCGGGGAGGGATAGACGTCCACGTCGTAGGGCCGGCAGAAGGAATTGAATACCGAGGCGTCGCGCCGACCCTAGAGGGATTTGGGGTGTGCGAATGGAGGGGCCAAAACAGACACAACAGAAATAGAAAAGAAAGAACGAGGAGGGGAGGAGATGGCCAAAGCGAGTGTAATAACGAGGTCGGAGACAGGACCCGATAAGGGATGTACACTGGCAAGATGATGATGATGGACCGCACGAACTAGAGCGAAAAGGAAAAATAAAAAACGCAGAAAGACGGGAAAAAGGGAGAGGGTGTCAGGCGAAAGGAGGAGGAGAGAGAGAGAGAAGGGAAACCAAAAAAAAAAAACGAAGCCAACAGATATGAAGCAAACCAAGAAATAAATACAAGAAGCGTTTCGTGTCCGGGGGGTGGGGGATGATACGGCGTTCTTACCTAATGCTCGTCAAGGATCCATGTTGGGCGGATGCCACCGAGACAGGTGGTAGGGGTGAGGTTGTAGTAGAGCCATGCATAAACAAATATATATATATATATACATATGTATATATGTATGTGTAGATATGCGTGTGGATGCATGCGTGAGTGTTCATACAGGCATCCGAAAGAGATGCGCGTGTATTTAATTGGGGGACAGATGAAGATGTGGGTTCGCCAAAGTCGAATAGTGAAGTGTACACCAATGCACGCACAGGCGCATTACACGCCAGGGAGCACGCGTGCAGTTGTACATTTACGCAATAGGAAAAGAGAGCACCGACAACAACAAAACACCACAGAGGAATAAAAGAGAGTGCATGGAAACAGTGAGAAGAATGGTGATCATCACGCGCACAGCTGAGCCGCGGGCCGCGCAGTGGTCAAATCACCCGCGAAGAGGCCCCCCTCAGCAAAGTAACATCGCCGCAGCAACAGCCACCGTACGAGATTTCCTACATGTGCGTCGGAGCACCAGATCAGCAGTTCTTGCAATGACGCCCTCACGCCAACAAGGGAGTGACGCAATAAAAACAATTTTTTTTTTTTGAGAAGACGCGGCGTGGTGTCGTTTTCTGTTTTTTTTTTTTTCAAAGTGGCATTCGATCCGGTGCACGCCCCCACATAGACGCCCACATCACCACAGCTCGGCTGGCTTTGCTGCACCAGCCGCAGCTTCCTGGGCCTCCAGAGCGATCCGTGTGCCCTGCAATAGAGGTCATCGGCGCAACGGGGTCTCCCTGTCCCTAAATCGCTCATTCTCCGGCTACGTGCTGCGCGCGAGGCGCCCGACGGACACGGGCGCGCCCGCTGTGCGGGCGGTACGTGGCTCCCTGGGTGCACGTCCATTAAGCTCACGGAGGGAGTCGGCCAGCTGCACGTCAGGGCCGTCGGGGACCGTGTACCCGCTGGCCAGCATGCCACGCTTGGCCCTCCGCCGCCCCCGGCTGCGGCGTCCCATTGAACGATTTCGTGCCCCCCCCTTTCTCCTCTTCCCCCACGGTGGGAACCGGGTGACTCGGTGGTGGCATCCGGGGCGCTCTCGCTGTGACCCCGGCATCTGTGCCGCCTCCGCGTCCCCGGTCAGACGTAGGGAATGCTGCATTCTGTGCACACGTGCGCTTTGAGGCGGGTCGGTGCGCGTCTCTGTCGCCCATCAGACCTGCTCTACGGAGTACGGATCGACTCTGAAACGGAGCAGAATGAGGCGTGAGTGCGGGTATGGAGAGTTGGACTAGATGGAGGAGGTTGGGTGAGTGTAACAGCGAATTTGCACTCTTCACCGTCGCTCCAAAAACCAGCCGGCGCTGCTTTTGTGATGAACAAGACACCTCAAATCTGCATTCGCAGTGCTACACAGACACCCGTACCCGCGTAGTCCCAGCACCCGCGCCCCTTCTAACGTCTTCTAACGTAAGACACGTTATTAAGAAGAACGGTAGAGACGCTCAGAGCTTGGTAGAGAGAAGAGGACGCGCGCACGACGAGAGCAATCTGCACACGCACAAGCCAGGCGCGTCCTGCGGTTTCTCTTTCCCGCAGCTGACGGGGTATATTCGGACTGTTCTGCTTTTTCCCGCACCCTGGGCGTGTACCTTCGCCTTGTGCGCGCGCATGTGTGCCTTTGTGCAGGTATATAAGCTAGAGATGATGGCTTCAGGTCAACACCATACAGGTGTACTGAGACTCATCTACAGACACACACACACACACACACACACACAGGAATATTTCAGCGCACGACGAGGGACTGGTGCGCAGGTCTGTAGGCCGTCGATCTGAGGTGGCATAAACTGAAAAAGGACGTAGAAAATGAAGAAGCACTTCAATGCAAAAATCGTACCTTACGAGCATCTTCACTATTGGCGGTGTCTGTGAAAAAAAAAAAAATGGGGAGGGGGGGGCGGCTGTCAAAGCACCACAAAGACACAGCGGCGTGGCGCACGGAAGGAGGCGGGAGAAAAAGGAGCGGACAGAGACGAGGGTGACCTGCCATTCCCATGCGCGACGAACAGTCCACGCATGTCCGAACGAGGGGCATCTCCTCGCTCTCGTCTTCGACTTTCCTGTACGTAGCGGTCTGTATGCTAGCTACACGTGCGTGAAAAGCAAGGCCGTATTGATTCCCCCAAAGCCGAGGCTTGTCGATAATACCGCCTCGCA
This sequence comes from Leishmania tarentolae, assembly GCA_033953505.1. Taxonomy (NCBI): domain Eukaryota; phylum Euglenozoa; class Kinetoplastea; order Trypanosomatida; family Trypanosomatidae; genus Leishmania; species Leishmania tarentolae. The sequence goes on along the minus strand of CP119857.1, from coordinate 1,103,931 downwards.
CCCTTGCAGTGCCTGAGGGGTGTTGCCTTGGATGCACATCAAGCCGCACCCCTCCTGTTCTGGCGTGAGACACGAGGTCGTCAAGTTTGCCGTCGGCGGAGCGCGCTGCTCGTGCAATGACAAGACCGTTAGCGCCGCCTCCACGCTTCCAGCAGCACCGAGTAGGTGACCTAGCCCTCCTTTGGAGCTGCTCACGTGCAGCACCGGAGATGATGATGACATCGAAGGTCGTAGTGCTCGCTGGATCGCCATCAGCTCCACCTCATCGCCGATGGTGCCCGTCGCGTGCGCATTCACGTAGCCGACGACCGCGGCCGGGATATCTCCACCATCTGCCAATGCTTGCTCTATGCAGCGGCGAGCACCAAGCCCTTCGGGGTGCGGCACCGCTACGTGGTGGGCATCGCACGATACACCAAAGCCGCGCAGCTCCGCGTACACGCGTGGCGTCGCCCGCGCCAAGGCGTGCTCGAGCGCTTCGAGAATCAAGATACCTGAGCCCTCTCCTATCACGAAGCCCGCGCGATCTATGTCGAATGGTCGTGAGGCGGAACACGGAGTGTCGTTGTATCGCGTACACAACGCTCGCATCCGCGTAAAACCGGCCACCGAAACCGGCGTGATGCAGGCCTCCGCTGCACCGCACACCATAACGTCCGCGCGGCCTTCACGAATCCAGGAAGCTGCTTCGCCAATACAGTGCGCCCCTGTTGCACAAGCAGCCACGCTGCTGCCGATGGGACCACGCAGTTTATGGCGAATGGCCGTGCTCCCGGCTGCCATGTTGCCCAATATTTTTGGCAAAAACATCGGAGGAACCTTGCTATAGTGCACCTGACCCCCCTTGGTGGCGATGGCGTCGCCAGTCAGGTACGCCGACACATCCATCACGTCGGTAATGGAGGGGATGCCCATCCCAATGTTGACGCCGCAGCGATCCCGCACAGCCTCGGAGAGATCCAAAGCAGCGTCAGCGAGCGCTTCGTCGACCGCACTCGCGCAGAAGCGGAGTGCCCGGGGCTCGTGAGTGGTTGGCGCAAATGGATCGGTCGCAGACAGAGTCTTGTCCGCCTTGTTATCTGCCGATACGACCACGAGTGGCGGCTGAACGGAAGCCGCTACCTTACACGGCAAAGCATCGACTAACTTCTGCAGGACCTGTGCCTTCTGCTGCGGTGACAACCTCTTGTCGTTTTGGAGGAAGCCGGGCAAAAAGTGCGGAGCCTCAATGAGTGGTCGGATGCCAGATGCACCACGGCAGACAGCAGCCCACGTGTCCACGGTGGTGACTCCGAGAGGCGTAACCATGCCGATACCCGTCACCACAACACGCCGTGGGGTGCGGATCGGAAGCGCACCAAAGCCCATTTTTTGCTCGCGTACAAGTGGCACTCAAAGACGTGTGCTGTACGTATGCAGATCAACTGGCTACGTGTATATGCGCGTGTAGGGCGTGTGCGTGCGGGGCTGGGCGTCAAACCACTTATGTTGCGGGTGCGCCAGAAGCCCAGTAACCGAGAGAAGAATGGAAGGGAGAATCACACATGAACAGAAACAGCACCGGAGTAATAGGCGGCACGGCATCCCAACGTGCAGGGCGAGAAGATCGTGGGCGCACAGCAGTAGAAACTAAGTGCAGTAGAGGTGAGAGACATATCGGTAGACATGGCAGCGTGTTTCGTGCCGGCGTCGCTGCATATCATCATCATCCCCTCCTCTCGCCGCTTCCAAGGGATGGACACTCACCAACACACCAACGTGCGCGCACACACACAAGGGAGATCGTTTTTATCAAGGCAGCAGAATACCGAGGTGCGCATGTGACTGAGCGAGTTGGTGTCTGTCTGTGTGTGTGTGCGTGTGTGTGTGTGTGTGTGTCAGTGAAGAAAAGTGGGAGCTTCTGCGAGAGATGCTCGTCAGGTTTAATCATTTCTTTTCTTCGGCGCCGTGGAGAGCTGTCTTGGGGGCACCTCGCTCCGCCCAGGTGCTGTACGCCGGAGAAAAAAGAGGCCATTTAGGGAAAGGTATGGCTCAGATGGGTCTGCATCAAGCGAGTTAGGTACCCCGGCGTGGGTGGTGCTGGCGCAGATTTGCCCGTGTGCTCACCTCTACATAGGAACTTGCGCTGCTACCGCACGTACATGCATAACCTGTTCCCCGAGTAATGCAGGAGATATAGAGCCTGCAAGGGAACGAGGAAGGCGGGAGAATGGCTATGTGGCTGACAAGTGTCTGTCTCCGTCACTGCTCCTGGCTACCCGAGCATCATCCTCAACCACGTGCGGCACTACAGGGCAGTCTGCGCACATCCTCCAGCCCGTCCCCTGTCTTCGACTAGATCGTCAGAAGCACTAAATCTGCCACGGTGCACGTGCGCGTCTCTCATTCATGTCTTCCTGTCAAGCTCTGAACGCTTCCACGGAATCATCATCGGCGTCTCGAGTACACATTCTTCGTGCTCGCCTGTGTAACGTATCTCCCCTGCGAAACGGGGAGCGAGTTTTCATAGTTACGGAGGCCAGGCAGCAAGTTTCCGGACACGATCTGGAATTGATCCCACAGTGCGTCGACACTCTGCGCACCACCATCGCGTGATGTTCCCCGGCGCACCTCGCGCGATTGAAGGAGTTGGCGCTGCAGTGCAAGCATTCCTTCGCCACGCTTCAGAGCTGCTGAGATGGCACGAGGGCCTCGCAGATGCCGCTTGCTGGAAAACTCATTGCGCAGCCGAAACAGCAAGTCCTTGCGCTCCTCAGGGCCGTAGTGGTGGTAAATCAGCTGAAGAAAGTGCCTGTAAAGGTACAGCGTATCCTGAGCCCGGTAAGGGAAGCTGCGAAAGGATGGCACCTCAGCACCGAGAACTTGCGGCCCTGTGATACCACGAGCCATCAGCCGTGGTGATGTCTGAAATCCACCACAAAGCATGGCTCCCGTCGACGTTTACTTGTACGCTCCTCGCACCCATGTGCGCTGGCAACGTCTTCCGAGACGGTAGAAAAGCAGGGGGGGGGGGAAGAGAAGGCTCAGAAAGGTGTCCACCAAAACAAAAATGGGGAGGAGAGCCCAAGGAGGTTTCCGGTGATGGTGTGCATTTGAAGAGTGAAGCTTGCAGTCCTCTACAGCGCAAGATGCCTGTTCTCTCAAACATAGAGCAAGCAAACACTCACGAAGGAGCCATGCTGCCCACACCCATATGCAAGTGCGCGGGTGTGTGCATAGAATAACGCAGAGCGTCTGCTATCGTCCACAAGGAGCAAGGTCGTCTGCGTTCAGCGATGACGAGGTGCACGGGAGTCGAACACAGCGCGTCCCCTCCACCTAGCCCCCCCCCCCGTTGCTTCAACACCGCGACGCTTCCAGGTGCTATTGAGTGGGAAGACGATGCATCGCATCGCACTAAAGCGTACACTGAAACTCGCTGACGCACCGCTTTCTAGTCTGCACCACTTGGCGTGTTTCCAGTTTTCTTCTTGTACGTGCGTAGCCCATTCATGTTCGGTCTGACTCCAGACTTCCCGCATGCACAGATATATGATGGTGAAGGAAAAGGGCCGCGAAGCGAGCGCACAGTCGCACAGATACACCGACGCGTATTGAGACGGCAATGCCCTCCTACCGCGCTCCCTCTCTCATCCTCGTGTGCGACACTGCGAGGAGCGAGGGAATGGTCTTGGGCCAAGACACACCCGGGAGCAGAAGTGCTGCAAGGTCGCTTAAACAGCTCCAGTGGTTGTTGGAAATTGGAAACGGCGATCACACGCGCGCGGGTGCCGGGAGCCGACGTCTCACTGGGAAAGGGGATGCCTCCTCACACACACACACACAGACAAAGAGACTGACATACCCCAAGGAAACGGAAGTAGACACACACCAGCATCACTGCGTGATGCATGTAGAAGGAAAAAAAAGGACAGGAGTAAAGTGAAGCGCAACAACATAATGCGAAAGCTGCGCGTCTATGGTGCCAGCCAGACAGCTAAAAAGATCTACATAGACTTACCTGTGTGTGCGTGTGAAGAGAGAAAGAAGAAGGCACCGCCACTCAAAATCTAAACGCTCTCTTCTTGGTTATCATCATCCATGTGCAAGAGAGAGAGAGAGACGGAAAAATACAGCATGCACGCGCGCTGCAACGAAACGCAATTGCAGTATCGGGAAAGGGAAGGTGAGGGTAGGGAGGAGCGCCACAAAGTGCGTCTTACACACTTGGTTTGCATTACCGCACACCTTAAATGAACTGAATCGTGTTATGGCCGCCGTCCTCGATACTCTCAAAGATGAAGGCATCCCCTTGAAGCTGCATCACGGAGCGCTTCAGCGACTCTACTGAGATAGTTTCCCCACCTAGGCGCTCATATAGCTCATCCAGCGACACGCCATCTCGCTGCTCGCGCTGTAGCTGCTTCAGCGCCTCGATCACCCGCCGATTAAGATTGATGTCGACTGCTGTAGCTGCGGCTCCACTGGAGATGCCAGCAGTGATGGTAAGTGTTGTATCCGAGACCATCGCCGCCGCCTCACCGCTACCACGTCCATCGTTGCTAACAAAAGGGTCTTCCGTACGCCGTCGTTGACGCGGGCTGCTCCCTGAAGCGTTGTCCTCAGTGTACGCCTCGGTGCGCCCACTGAGCTGGACGTCTGCCCCGCCCGCGCCGTTTGGTGCCCCAACCACCTCTACAGCGGCGTTTGAACGCTTCTGACCAGGTGCTAGAGCCGCTCCGGCAGCACCTACAACAGCCTCCGACAGTGAATACTGATTGTCATCCTTACGCTGTTGCGTCGCCGTCGTCGCAGCGTTTACGGAGGCTCGCAAGAGAGCCATCGCTGCCGTGACGTCCGACTCCTCCACCACCAGCGAGAGGCGCAGCTTGGCATGCGCCGTGGACAGGCGCACAATCGCGTCAAGGGTACGCGGGGTGATGAAAAATCCGTCTCGTCCGCCGTCCTGCTGTTCGGCGCGCAGCTGCACGTAGTGCTGGCACACAAGATCGCGGGACATTTCCGTGAGAAGCGGCGACCCTCGCTTTGCCATCTGCAGAAAAGTTCGCAAAAAGTCCATGCTCACAATAGACTCGCCGGTGCTGTTGGTTGTCATACGCAAGTCCAGAGGGCTTTCACCGCTGCTACCATTCTCGTTGTCTATCCCACGGTCGACCCGACGTCCATCACGGCCGTCGAGCTCCGCTCCGCTGCTTTTACTTCCGTTGACAGTTTCGATGCTGTCCACCACCGTCCGTGTCTCAACCTCGTCGTACCGCACAGCCTCCGCGGTCATGTGGTTGCGCAGGATGTGGTAGCCAATGCGGCGATTATAGTCCGAGGCATGCTGATCTAGAATGATGAAGGTCAAGTCAAAACGGGAGAGGAGCGACTCGGGCAGCCCAACATTGAATGCCAAGCGGTGTTGCACGCTGTAGAAGCCGTAAATCGGGTTTGCAGCCGCCAAGACGCTGCACCGGGCGTTCAGCGATGCGTGAATGCCAGCCTTTGCGATCGTAACCGTCTGCTGTTCCATCGCTTCATGCATCGCTACCCGGTCTTGGGCGCCCATCTTATCGAACTCATCGATGCAGAGGATTCCGCGGTCCGCAAGCACCATTGCCCCAGCGCTCAGCGAACGCTCACCTGTGTAGCTGTCCGTCGCCACTGCTGCCGTCAGACCGACACCGGAAGAGCCTTTGCCGGTTGTACTCAGGGCGAGCGGTGCGATGCCGAGAACGAAGCGCAGCAGCTGCGATTTCGCTGTCGACGGCTCGCCAACGAGGAGAACATTGATGTCACCACGTACGTGTGAGTTGTGCGACTTGCGCTCCACACCTCCTACCATCATCAGTAAGATTGCCTGCTTAGCAGCAGTCATCCCGTAGATCGTAGGAGCAACTGCCTTGGCGAGTGTTTCCAGTACGCCACTTGGACCGAGTTGTTCGATACACTTTTGTGCAAAGCGAGTCAGTCGGTCCTCCACCGATGGAAGGGGACTGGAAAGGAATGCGAACGCCTGAGTCGGCACAACGTTGTTTGCGAGAACGATCGACTGAAAGCTCTTGCTGTCTGACGTCGTATACGGCATGTACACCCCTACAAGCAGTACACGATCACCTGGCTTCACAGCATCGACAAGGTCGTCATCAAAACGCACCTCGACGTTACGGGGCAGCTGCCCTGTCGGAGCGCGCTCCGGTGCCTCCTGAAGTACTGCACATTGCGAGTCCATAAAGGTACACAAGCCAAGCTCTGTGCGCAAGGCGTGACCTTCAATGTCGGTCTTCGGCATGACGTTTACCGTGGGCAGATGCGAGCTGTCGATCATTGGCGTCAGTTGATCACGGAACTCCTTTTTGGTGAACTTGTTTGTCTCTACGCAGTAATGTACGGTCTCCAACACGCGTGGTCGGTTGGTTGACTGCCGTGTTATAATGCCCTCGAGCGCCACCATAGTGTTAAGATGCCGTGCGTAGAGCTCTCGTGGGGAGAGAACGCGACCAACAGGTCCCTCAAAGCCGGCGTGCACGACACGAGAGCGGTAGTCCACTTTCAGGTACTCGGGCTGCTGCCGAAGCACAACATCGTGAAGCGCTAGCTCCAAAAGAGGAATGTATTTGCCCGGTTGGCGGATAATGCTGGCACCCAGCGAAAGCCCCACTTCGCTGCCAGCCCCACCATTACCAACGCCGTCGCCACCATCCCCGGCTGCGCTGATGGGGACGTAGTCAAGGAAGTCGCCAATGTCTAGCAATAACCGCGCCTTGTCAGCCAGGATCATCGCCTGAATGCGTGCATGATACTTTTCTTCATAGCGCTCACTCTCAAAGAAGTCGGTGAAGTGCCGCCGAATAATCGTCTGCTCCTCCGTGAGCGTGCGGTTGGTGAGCATGGTGAGCCGTCGCTACTGCGCTGCTTTCCAAGATGCACAGGTGGCGCGCGACGTGGAAAGTAGGCTCGTTGTTGTTGTTGTTTCGATCTATGAGTGTATGAGTGCGTACGTGTGTGTGTGTGTGTGCCAGAAACTACAGCCTGCAAGTAGACAGTGCAAAACAGCAGGCGGTGATGTACAGTAGCGGTTGGTGAAGGACGCTTCTCGTCACAGGCGCATTCAAACACAATTTCTGTCACACTGAGGTGATGAACACCTACTGTGCTTCCCGCGGTCGCGTTCAACACAGCTCTGCAGGCAAGCAGGACGCACTCACAGTCCCGTTGCGTTGAAGGGAGCCACCTTACTGTATTGTCTCGCCCTCTGGTGCGCGCGGGTGGACGCGATGTAACTTTCAGTGGAGCTACTGCTACTCTTACCACTGCTCGTTTGATCACGTGTATGTGTCTGTGTGTGTGTGTATGAGCGCACTTGGGTGGATGATGTCCATGCGACGAAAAGATCCGTGCGTGTGCTTGGATGGGCAGACGGGGCTGTTATGCGTGAGGGCAGTTGAGAGAGAACGAGACAAGGAAAGCAGCAGCAAAGAATACAAAGCTTAGCATGTTATGCAACATACGAGTCGTGCTGAAATGGCAACGCGATCCTCGAGTTATGGTGGACACTTGCCACCACAAACACTTTCACAGTATGAGGCGTGTATGTATGTGTGTGTGTGTGTGAGGAGGGAGGGGGGAGGGAGGTGGAGGCAACTGACAAGAAGAGAGAAAAGCGCCTTGAAGTGGATGCACTGCGCTATTCACTCAAAATACCACAGAAGTACACAGAGCGGCGACCTCATCTTTAGCAGAAGCTCACAGCAAGCCCACCCCTCTGTACTGCTTTCACGGTCAAGTGCTCTTAGGAGCACTAAGATAAGAGAGGATTGTAGAGCGACAGTGCAATGCAACATCGGGCACATCAACATGCCTTCTCTTCGCGGTAGCGCTTGCGCGACGCGCCTTCGCACATTAAGTGAGACGTCCACGCACTATCAGACGATTCTAGTTGGCGCAGCACCTTCATTACCTCCTTCGTCTTCATTGCCACCATCTCCTCATCGACGTCCCAGTCGCGCACAAGCCCCGCCTCCATCAACTGAAAAGGTGTGTTCAGGGAACTCGTCAGCTCCGAAAGAAGTCTTTGCGCTGCCTCCTCCCGCTCCTGGGCAGCCTGCCGCGCAGCCGCCTCCTTCGCCAGGCGTTCTTGTGCCCGCTGCACAAGCATATCAGCCGCCAACTGGGCCTCAACATGAGCCTGATGCGCTCGTTGACGTTGACGCTTCTCTTCACCGGGAACCCCACTGTTATCAGCGCCACTACCTTCCTCAACGAGAGTTTTCATGTAGCCAGAAAGCTTTGTAGGGTCGATTATCGTCTCCAGCGCTGTGCGAACCACCTGGAAGGCGTGGCGCGCCTCGTCAGAGTCATCTTTGTCCGGGTGGAAACGCAGACTGAGACGACGGTACACACGACGCACCGCCGCCACGTCAATCTCCGGGATGAAGGTATCATTGCCACTCCCGCTGCTGCCTGTAGCCGCAACCGCCGAAGAAGCCATTGGAGTAGGTATCCCGAATAGCTGAAAGTAGTTGAACGAGTCGATGTTCTCCTTCGTGATGTGTGACGACTGCCCCGCTCCAGGGGGCAGCTGGTGCTGCTGCCCTTCCCCATCCCCGGGTGCTGTGGAAGATGTGGTGGTGGTAGTGGAGGCCATTGTTTTCCCTATTTGGGGTACTTCCATCAACTAAATCGCAGCCTGCACAACCTGCAAGAAACACTTTGCTGAAAAGGTAACAGTACAGACAGCAAAAGTGTGTACGTCACAGGCACATGTGTGCATGTGTATGTGTGTCGGGAGGGGGGGGGTACGCTCGCCAACGCCATAGAGTACGCCAGCACACGACGGACTCGGGTGTACCGTGAGCGATGTTATCAAGTAGTGGGAGCGAGAAACAATTTGTGTGCATGCAAGAGCCGAAAGGGAGATGGCTGGCGGGATTGTTCCTCATCGACGGCGTCAGGGCATGTGCCCTCATCGCCCCCACGCACTCCGCGCCGAAGGCAAACCGAGGTGAGGGAACGGAAGCAGTAGGTGGAAAAGGAAATTCTGCCTGTCTTGCAAAGGCTGTCCGAGTACCTCCCTACTGACTCACCCCGTGCACGCACACATACATACACGCATGCATCCATACGATGATGTATGCACTGACAGTGTACAACCACTGTCTTTTCAATCACTGAACGCCATTGTCGTTGCCGGGGACGTTGTTCTTGCTTAGAAACTTGTCACGTACTCTAAGTCGAATCCGCTGTACACACACGAGCATTCAAAAAAACAAAAAAAAATGATGCAACACAGAGCCGCGTGACGCAACACTGAAGATGGTGGGTGCACACACACACACACACACACACAGAAGTACAACGAAGCTCAAAAACGGAAGGCTCTGTGGTGATGCCACGTCAACGTGGTGCCACACGGTCACCTCTATCTCATTATCGGACCCTCCGAGCGCCCCATTAGTAAAGCTCAAAGTCGTCTTCGTCCAGCACTGCCTCCATTAGGAACGTCTCCAGGAGGTCCTCCCGCATATCCACCTTGCTGCACGGCAAAATCTCCAGCGGAGGCCCGTTCGACGGAGCTGAAACGGGGCGCAGCGCGCGGCTTCCACCACACTCTCCAACGACGGACTGTCGAGCACGATCACCTCGCTTACGCTTCTTGCGTACACGGTGAGTGCCAGCCTGGGCATCAGCAGCGACTGAGTCCACCGCAGAAGACAAAGCACCCTTGCAGCATGAGTTTTGAAGCTCCTCCGCGTAGCTATCTTCATTATGTTCTGACCTCCCGCGGCGTCGGCTCATTATGGCTCTTGCAGGTACAGAGGCGCTGCAACTGCGCTGCAGCGAAGCCGGTCGTGAGGTGGGCAATACGGAGGATCGCGTGGCCTCGTTTCCACCAAGACCACCCTGCCCCAGAAACTGGAACCCTGTGCCAGCTGTCCACGCCGCCGACTCTGCCGCCACAGACTCGTGAATTGGTGAGATAAAAAACGACGAGACGCCGTTGCTGCAACCAGCATGGCCACTGTCGACAACATTTCTGTTTGGCCCACCGTTGGGGGCGGCGTCTCCGTACCGCAGTGCTGTGGTCAAGGAAGGTGCAAACGCCGGTGACCCGGCGGCATCACGGTTTGCCGTAGGCAGCGGAACACAGAGGGTAGCTGGGGAGTGCAGCGGTGACCGTTGCGCCATCGCTGTCGTGTTTTGTACAGCCTCACTATAGAGCATCTGTTCTTCCCTCGCCTCCATCTTCTTGCGCTCCCGCTCTGCTCGGCTCGCCAGAGACTGCACGGTGGCGGCAAAAACCGAGTCCTTCCGCAGCTTGCGCACATCGTAGTCATCTTTGGAGGATGTGCTCAGACACTCCAATGACAAAAGCGATGAAGTATCAGAGATGTCGTCACCCGCTTCATTATCATAGCTGTCACTGCTGCTGTCACTTGTAGGCTCATAGGCGTTCAGTCTCCCTGGAACCCCCACAGCGCACGCCCCACGACTGTATCGACTACTACCGGTAGACACGCCATCACGAAGAGCTCGGCTGCTGTCGCCAGCGTACGCGCACTGTGTCCTAGAGACACTCAGCGCGCAGTCCACACTTGACCCCGTTAGCTGCCGCCCTCGGTTTTGTCGCCGCTGACGCTCTTTCTTCAGGAGCATCTTGTTGTACCGCCGGTGGTCCTGCGCTGCATCAACTTTCGCCGATTGACGGACCTCCTGCTGGCTCATGGTGAGCGACAACGGCATCCGATGTGTGGATTTGGCCTGTGCAGTGGCGCTAAGCACATCTCGGACGTCAGTGGTGGGAGAACGGTGACTACAGCTTTCAGTCATCGTCTCCGTCAGCTCTTCTTCGTTTTCGACGCTGATGGGGTGCAGTGGCTTAAATTCAGGGAAATCGGCCGCGCGAGTTGTCGTGATGGTGGGAGGGCACGTAGCCCGTGTCGCCCACACGTCGCGCAGCACGTAGTACGAGCCGTCCTCGTTGATCATGCCTGTTTCACCCGCTAGCACGACATCGTCGCTATCCTCGCATGCCACAACACGGCAGAGGAGACACGACGAAGAAGGTGCAGCACTGTCCGTCGTGACGGACGATGTCTGCGCGCAGGAGTGCCGAGGGGTATCACCGGCGGTGCTCTCGGGTACTGCACCGTTCATGTCACGTCTACCGCTACTGCCCCCCACCCTTGATACGCCAGCGCTGCCACTACGGTTACCTTTCCTTTTGCCGCCGCGGCTCCGCCAGCTGAGCGAGATGCTGGTGCTTTGTTTCTCTTCTTCGTCTGCCGTTTCCGCATCGTAGGCAGACATGCATAAGGTGCTGGGTGGCTGACCGCCAGCGTTGGTCCCGCGAAGCGGGATAGGGCTGAAAGGGTAAGCCTCTCCATTGAGGTCAGCGCATGGGTCGATCCGATGAGACGGCGAAAATTCTGACGTAGGCATGCCAGAGGAAGTGTTGCACGACACTGTGGGGACCCGTGCGACGCCAGAAACAGCAGCCGCCTTCGCGCCACATCCACTGCCAAACAGCATGCGCTGGTAGCGCTGTCGTAGGGAATTCGTTGTATATGCGGAGTCGGTGGGCCCTGCCATGGTGCCTATGTCAGTTTCTCTGGTGACCTTCCCGGAAGGACCTAGGTGACGATGACGTCGACGGCGCGAACAGCTGCCGTTACTGTGCTTACTGCTGCGCCGACTGCTCCCTGCCTCCGAGCAAGTGACTTCCTTTAGAGCAAAGACGCCACTACCCGAGGGCGTGCTGCCGCTGACCCCTCGCCCACGTCCATCGCGGCGGAGTGGCAGGGGGTAGGAGGAGGAAGATATGGTCGTATGGCTACCACTTCCGTGGTTGTCGGCATTCCCATCCGCGAAATCGAGCACCACACGTGTGGTCACCACGTCAGAGCTCTCCTGCTCGATCACCCACTCATGTGTAGACATCAATGCTCTAAAGTTCATTACAAAACCAATACAAATTGAACAACAAGAAAAATAAACGCGGCGTAGAAGCTGACTAAGAAAGCGAGAGATGTATGATGTCCCCGCCTCTCGGTCCTCTTCTCTTCCGATACGGCAGAAGTGAGAAAATCGAATCGAATCAAATCAGATCGCCTCCAGCGAACGCGCACACAACTCCACGGAACCGCCTTGGAGAGATTACTGCACTGGTTGTATTCAGAACAACGTATAACACAAGTGGCTTACACCCCTCCCCTCTTCTGCAAGCACCGTATCGGCCGTGTGGATGTGTATGAATGTGTGTATAGCAGTGCCGAGCTCAACAACGGAACCTCACCACCACAAATGAAAAAGACCTGCGTTGACCTTCCTTGTCGCTGCTGCTCACTATCGGTACACGAGCCCGTTCCCCACCGCCAACACTAACTCGGTTTCTGTTTCCTCGGTTCTCTTCAGCTTCCCCGCGAAGGATTACAGTGTGGGGTCACTGTGACAGCAGCGCGCACATACATACGCACAGACGCATACGCGTGTCAGGAAGGGTTCGCGCAGATATGGGTGGGCATTGTCGGGAGCCCAGACGAAGAAATGAGGAGTAGCAGAGAGAGAAAAAGGAATATCAATAGATGCAGAGAGCGGGGTACCTTCAGCCCGGTGGCGTTACTCCCTTTGACGAGGGCGCCCTCTCCCACTGCCACGCACTGAGCGAGGGACACCAGAGAGAGAGAGGCGGAGGTGTTCAGGATTGTGAGAAAGGAGAGCAGACCGATGGAGTCGATATTGTGCACATCGAACCCTTATTATTCTTTCTGCATTTTGCAACGGAGACCTCTTCCATTGCGTTTTTGGCAACCTGAAGACACAAAGCATACGAAGGAGATGCGAGCCCACCCGGGCAGACATACATACATGCCACAGACATCCATACCCCCCCCCCCCACACACACGTAGGCACGCCCGCACGATCAACGCGGACAAGCCAACTTCACTAGAAGGACACGCCTACGCAGATGAAAAAAATCGCAGGAGGTTAACCCCTCCCCCCAAAAGGCACGTATTGCCCCTCACAGCAGCACCCACTATGCTGCTCGGCATCCGATGCACTTCTCTGTCGGGGGCACACGTAGGCTCCTCAACTCTGCACGCGGTGTAAGGGACAGGCTTGGTGACCTTGAGTGACGCTGGCAGGTTTCCAGGCCATGCGCGCGGTGCACACGTGTTCGATGCCGCAGGCACATACGCAGTGAAGCGCTGCTCTGGCCTCCATAGAATGTAGCGTCTTGACCCCGGCACCACCCCATGTGTGAGGCGTGGCGTTCGACAGGGAGAAAAGGGGGGCGGGGGCTGCAGGGCTTCTCCCCACACACGCAGAGTGTGCTACAGGAAATTGTGATATCACGCACGAACAGGGGCAGTGGCCCTTTCTGCACCATCCAGGAAGAGCGGAAAAGAATACTACGTGCGCTTACATCATGGCTGCACTCGCGCGCGCGGTCTTCGACAGGACGATCCAACTTCCTGACAACCACCATGTGGTCACCAGCCGTTTAGCGCGAAAGCGCAGCCAGCTTCCCCGTAAAAGGTCCCTCATGACTCTGGGAGAGGTGCTCATAGACGCTCGCATGAGCTCCATCCCTCGTCCTCGACCACCATAGCCGTGACCGCCCTGAGAGGAGGCAGCCGTGGAGATGCGCTTACGGTGATTGTGTGGCCGCGGCAGCCTCTGGTGTCACCGTCACCTTCTCCGCAGACGGTGAGGGAACGCTAAGTGAGGGGTTTGGATGCGAGCCTAGAGAAGTCGAGGTAGACAGAGCAAGGGTAGACGTTGCCGCGCCAGCATCGCGGTGGTGTGCACGGCCATCAGCTCCACTGCCTTCGCTTTCCTTCAGGAGAAACTCGACCCACATGGACGCCAGCCCCGCCTTATTTGTCTCCTTCGCCCCGCTACGAAGCCATCTGAACAGGCCCCGGCGAGCACCACCTCGTTGGGCGGTGGACCCATCCGGCGGATGTGGGTTGTTTGGCCCAGGCAAAAGCCCCACCGATTCCTGCGTTGCCTCATCCCAGTCTAGGAGACCGCTCAGCACCTTGAGCATATCCTCCGCCTCCTTCTGCTGCCCAAAGAAGGCATGCATGTACTTTGCGAGCAGCTCAGATATCACACGCTTATCAATGCTCATTTCCGAGCCGTCCATGTGCCGTGACGTTGTCTTCTCCAGCACCTTGCGCATCTCCGCGAGCTTGCGGTGCATTGTTGTCACCTCCGCGTCTTTCGCTGCGAGCTGCCGCTCAAAACCCTCGCGCACCCGTGCTAGATCGCTCTCATGTTGATCTCTGATTCTCTGCGCCTGTGCGAGCTGCTTTTTGAGCTCCTCTGCCTCCAGCTGGGACTCCAACGTCAATGCTTCCACCTCACGCCGCTTGTTCTCCTGAATTCGATCCAGAACGAGCTGTAAGTTCTCGCTACTTTGTAAGCAAGCTTGAAGCTCCTCCTCCTTTGCCTGAAGCATATCCTGGAGCACGTTTAGCTCCTCTTGCATGGAGGACACTGTGTTAGCCTGGCCCTCTGCGCCTGTCTCAGCCTGCTGCAGCCGTGCCGCCCACCCTTCCCGCTCCTCGCGCAGGGTCTGCAACTCATGCATAACACTGGCTAGATGTTCTTGTACCTCCACCAGTCGAGTGTCGCCACTGTCGACGCGTACCTTCATCTGACGCGCTGCATCGTCCTTCAGAGACACCTCCTCGCGCAGCTTCCCAATAGTGCTCCATGCATCAGCCATCTGCTGGTTAAGTGAGTCATTGACGCGGCGAGCCTGTTCGTACGTCTGCTCCCACTCCTGCTGCACTCGCTCTGCGCGCACCACGATGCTGTGCTGTTGTAGACACTCCGTCATCAGCAATGAAAAAAGCTGCAGGAGCGGCACTTCTGTGTGAGCGGCTGCCCCTCCCTTTACACCTTCCTTGTCGCCCACCTCGTCGTTCTCGACGCCCGAAGTTTCCCGCTCTGTGCCCTCTCTGTGCGGATGACTCCTCTCTGACACACGCTCCACATCCACGTCCAACCGCACCAGTGTGTCCACCGTCATGCGACGTAGTTGATGTATCGTTACTTCCAGCGTATGCACCTTTTCTTCCAACTCTTTCTTTACGCGCGTGAGGACCGCGACGGACATGTTGGCGCTACTTTCCTTTGCCCCCGACTCGGCCACGCGCTGCTGCTGGAGATCCGCGAGTTCTGCTTTAATGGCACTGCAGTACTGCTCCATGGATGCCGCTTGCGCCTCAGCCGCCATGCGAGCCTGCTCCGCAGCCAGCTTATCCGCCTCGAGCGTTTTTTCGCGATGCTGCTCCTCCACCAGCTGCATCTCCAATTGCTGCAGTTTTTCTTGGTAAGCGTTTCGATCTTTCTTTGCCTCCACCTCGACAGCGTTTGCCTTCTCCAGCAAAGCCTTCTGCGCTTCGGCATGCGCTGCCTGCGTCACCGCGTGCTCGTGCTCCCGGGCGTCAAGCATGCGTTGTAGTCTCTCCGTGGACTCCGTGAGCTGTATCAACTGCTGCTGTAGCACCTCGCGCTCTGTCTCCATGAGGACAAGCTTTTCCGTTAGTCGGTGCCGCTCTACGTCGTGCGCTTCCGATGCGGCGGCAGTGGCGGCAGAAGCACAAGTTGACTTCCTCGTCTGCTCCAGAGTAACAGTGGGTACTTTCGAAATCGCCTGGTCATTTGTAAGCTGCGTGGCAACATCTTGTTTCGTTCGTCGCTGGGCATCCTCGAATAGCTGCTCTGCTGCAGCGTCGCGATGACGCGCGGCCTCGACCTCGCGGTTCAGCTGATCTGTCTCGTTCTGAAGTCGCGCATGAGGATGCGGCTCTTCACGCACACTACCCGCACTTTTCTCATGACTGGCCTTAATGTTTGCCATCGCCGTCTCCGCTTCCTGCAATTTAGCCTCCAGGGAACGGCGAATCGCCTCAGCGGACTGCAGCTGCGCCGTCTGGGCCGCTAGGTGCGTGCTCTTCTCGTGTAGTGCCACTTTCAGGCTGTTCACCTCTTCGGAATGACGAAGCCTCCAATGTTCCTCGGCAGGTAAGCCGCTCTCATCGAGTGATCCGGGAGGTGGTGCTGCTGCCATGGAGGCGGGAGCGGCAGTCGCTGGCATGGCTTCTATTTTCTTGTGCATGTCGGCGAGGCTCGCGCGGAGCTCTTCGGCCTCCTGTTGCAGCTCAGCCACGCGCATCTCGAGTGCTCTTTTGAGCGCCTTCTCCTGCTCCAGCTGGTCTTCAGCTTGTTGGAGTGTCGCACGCAGCGCCTCGGCCTGCTGTTGTGCGTTAGCTTCCTGCACACTAGCTGCCGTTTCCGCAATGGCTGCGGCTTCCCTAAGCTTCTTCTCGTAGTACAAAACCGTTCGCTCGTGCTCGGCACGTACGTGGTCTTGATACTTTCGCACCTCATTTTGCATGTGAACCTTCTCTGCCTCAAGCGCAGAAACGCGCTGAGCCAGGATCTGCGCCTCCCCCGGTAGATGTTGTTGGCATGCTGACCGATGCGCCAGTACGTCCGTGTGCGATGGTGCACGAAGCACCGCTATTTCTGATTTCGGTTGTGAAGTAAATGAGATGGTTGCCCCAGAAGCCGAGGAGAGCGGCTCTGTGTGTTGCACTGTTGAATCCTGCGACGCTTTCAGTTGAGAGCTGGAAGTTACCATTGCTTCCGGTGGTCCACGGCGCCCCACTGCACTAGCTGATGTTCTCTCATCGCTAGCGCGAGAAGAAAAAGAGTTCGAAACGGCAGTGCTATCGCTGACACATGCAGCAGATGTCGGTGCTGCCCCATTGCTTTCTGTAGCAGCCACTGCTTGTGGTGATGCCATCAGCGGCCCTACATTGCCGAGATTGCGGGTCCCACAAACTCTTGTGGAAGGTGGGCTTGGCGATAGGGAAGATGATGATGGCTCCGCTACTGCTGACACTGAGGGCGTTCGTGGATACACTGCAGCATCGGAACTGCCGCAGGGCCCTGCATACTGGTCCCCCGTGAGCTGATCGTACTGCGACGGTAAGCAACGCAGAGAGGTTTTCAGCGCGGAGGCACCGTCAGTGCTACTATAGACAGCCTCACTCGTGTTCGGGTCATGTGCAGCTGCACGTGCCACGCCCATGTCGTTTTTAGGGTGCGCATGACTGTGTGTATCGAAGCGCAGACGGCGGCTCGGTTCTACCCTGCCCTCCACTTTGTCGTCTTCAGCTTCGCCACTACTGCCGGGTCTCTCGTCGTCGTAGTCAGGCGATGCGATGTCCTCCGCAAAGCTTTTGATCTTACTTGTCCACTCCTTCCACATGGCTCCAGTCCCTGCACGGGGCACGTTCCTTCTCGGCCACTATGCATTTATGTATGGAAGTGTGCAGAGGAAGCCGAGGATGGCGGTTGTAGGGTGTAGGATACGGATGCCGGGTGTACTGTGCGTCTGTGTGCGTGTGCGTGTGTGTTTGTGTGTGTGTGTGCATTCCATGGAAGCCTCTGCGAGTCCACGCGACTCTCTTTCAATACGTCGATGCAACAGGTGAGCAGAGAAAGAAGGATATGGCAGAGAGTGTGACGTGGCAGAAGAAGAAAAAGACTCGCCAGTGCTACGCGAACACATCACCAGACCTGACAGCGAAGCTGGCCGGAAGAGGTGCCCAAATCAGTCGTTGTCACCCTCTCGTGGCCAACGACGTCCTCGCGAAGGCAAATGCACCTCTGGCCCTCCTGTCAAGCACATCCTTGGAGAGGACACGACAACGATGACGGTGGATGGGAAAGTGGCTGCTGCATCACTCGCGCCCGCCAGAACAGCCCATGACACTACCGCTGCCACCCAAGAGCCTGAGTGTCAGTCGCGGGCCGTATCTGCGGCCTGGGTATCTTTGCGGCCGCCCAGCATCCCACCACCTCCATGTCCACACTACATTAATCACCGCACTTCTTAGATAAAACTGCGCGCAGAAGCAGTTTTACACTCGAACTGTGAACAAACAAACACACACACACACACAGAGAGAGAGACGCATAGCATGTGTTCAGATGTATCACATGACGTCCACAAAACTGTCGGCAATTAACACCGAGCCGCGGCGTCGGCGACGGCGAGGTGCCCTGACAAGATCGGCACCACGGCGCCGCGGCTGTCCATCAGTGGCGCCTGGATGCGCACCCTCCTCCGAATGTGCCTCCCGGTGACTCGATGACGGCCAATGGGAACCTTTGTGTTGAGCGCTGCCCTCGTCTGCTACTGGTATCCCATTGAGCTGATAGCCATCTGGCACAGGCGCCCGCCGAGGACAATGCGCTGGATCGTGCGACGCGCTGGTGCGCGGCTGGAGACAAATGGGGCAGTGCGTCGCGTGGTGCAGACCCACTGGTACCTGTCGGCAGCGCGTGTAGAGGTGGCCGTGTTGGCCACATTTGATGCAGAAGAGTGACGATCCACTCTGGCTCGAAGACGACGGCGAAAACGTTTTGCCTTGAGAACCGACGGCTGCAGCATCGCCATGGCGCGCCTCGGACTCGTCATCCTGCGCCCGCAGCGTTGGACACGCCGTCACGTGATGACGGCCACCGCAGTATACACACCTCATGACGCGACGGTGCACGGCGGGTTTGCGAGACTCGCTGCGCAGGGCATGGTCAGCCTTGAAGCGGTGTGTTGCAGCGACATTCGGCACGGAAATGAGCGGGACGTCCACTGCAAATACGGCCGAGGATGCTGACAGTGACACAGAAGCATCACTTCCGTAGCCAATAGTCACAAGATGTTGCTGCTGTTGCTGATGATGCCGCGTGAGTGTGCTCGCCTTCTCCGCGAGTGCAGCCGCGGCGTCGTCGGTCGAGGTTATGCCTTCGCTGTACATCACAGAGGTCTCCAGAGGTGCCGGCGTGGGCTGGGAGACATGCGATGCAACAGCGGTGCTTGCGTTATTGTCTGATAGTGGCAAAGACTTGGTAACCAGGCCGTCATCTTCCAGCACAGCCACGTTCTCTGTCACGCGCGCGGCGCAGAGCTGCCATATGTGCCCCACTCCCCCACAATACGTGCACCGCAGCTCCGCCAGCTCCTCGGCACGCAAGAATAAACGCACTGGAAGGCGGACGTGCTCCGGGAGTGTCCCTCGAAGTGGCTCTACGGCGGGGCTCACTTCATCACCTGAGCGAGGACTTTCCCCTGCAAGGTGGGTTCCACACTCTTTCGATGTACCTGGGACGTGGCAACGTCCTAAAAGGCTCTCAGGTGACGGCAAGAGAACGGCGGGACCCCCATAACGGGACGCTGTATCCTTGCAGCACGAGGGAGCTAGGGATGCAGCGCACCACTCTTGAAAAGTTCCCTCGTAAGGAGGTGGAACCTCCGTTTGTAACCATAGCGGCTTCGCGTCATTAACACGCGCCGGCACACACGCCGTCTCCTGGTCCTCGTCACCGCATAAGCTGTGCCCTCCCTGTACATTCTGCGAGTGAGAGAGCTGGCCGAGCAGTTGAGCTGCCTGGGTGAAGCTGCATTCTCCACGACCGCTAGGAGCATCGCCGTTGCACTCTTGCGCGCCCGGCCGTTGGGCAACAATCCCTGGCGGGAAGCTCATCGCCAAATCCTGAAGGAGCGGTACACGGGTCAGCCCAGCAGGATCGTCGAGGACACTGCGGGTGATGTACCGTAGCGAAGAGGCGAGCGGGTGCTGTTGCGCCGCACGTGCCGCATCAGCCAAGGATGGTTGTCGCTGTCGCTGCTGCTCAAAAGTGAGCCAAAGTTGCTGCAGGGCATGCACGTTGCCTGTGTCCGACGGGTCTGGGAAGACGACGCCGGCGCACTCGACGCCGTTGCCGAGAGCCAGCGCAAGTACCCGCTCGTACGTGCAGCGCTCCTCCTCGTTTGTCAGCTTCATCGACGAGAGAGCGTTGAGAAGAAGACGCTGAAGGGGGTGGGATGCACTTCCGCTTGCGGATGACGTTGCCCTCCTCACCATCTGCTGCAGACGTTCCACATCATCAGCAAACGGCAGCGATGGTGAGAGCGAGGAGAGCTGTAGGAGTGTGTGCTGAGCCGCGAGAAGATCAGCATCCTCAAGTGGCATTCGCATCAGTGGCAGTGCCACCAGTTCCTCTGCGGTCGCCGACCGAAGGCGGTGCTGCAGTCCCAATGGGAGGTCATGCAGTAGGCCAGGTGGAGCCGCTCGCATACGTGTTGCCACCTCCTCCACTGCCATTGCCAATGACACATCTTGTCCGTAGTCATTCACCACTCGCAGGCCTTCTGCCTGGAACACTGCGGCCACCTCGTCGGCGGTGATGTCGCCGTGGGTGTGCACCTCGTACAGCGCTATGTCGCTGTCGTCATGCGGGGAAAGGGACACGAGACGGAATCCCATCGACAGGGACTTGCCCCGTGGCGCCGGAACACTTGCACAGCGAGGGTCATCAGCATGGTGGCCGCCTGCTGCTGCTGCTACGCTACACTGCATGTACGGTACATCAAGGGAGACGCCCAAGCGCCACCCTGGTCGCATCCAGGGATGCTGGGAATCGTGTAGGCACCCGTCTGAACGAATGGCACCGCTGACATCCCCAAGCGTGGCAACATCTGGAGAGGAAAAAAGACTTTGCAGCCGCGACCGCTGGTGAATGCGCGCTGCCGAGGATGCCGTCAGTGGCAATTGAGGCCGGATATAACAGCTCACGGTGCCTTGCACGCGAAGCTGCCCACGCGCCACATCGAAAAAGCCCCCGTTAACGAGGGGGTGCGGGTGCACACTAGCCGGCATTTGGGCATCGCTTGGAAGCGTCGACACCGCAGGACATCCTGCGTTTCTTGTGACAGAAGGAGACTCCGAGAACAGCGGAATGCCGACTCTAAGGTCCGCAAGCTGATGTTGCTGATGCCGTCGCTCCATGTGAGCCTGGAGGTATGGATTCAGCGTCCTCTTCGCCTTAGATCCCCCATCGCTAGCGTGACGTGACTGCTGGCAGTTCTGACATGCACGCAAATACCGACGCGCTGCGGCGGCAACGCCTGGTGGTAGCCGACACACAACCCGGTAAGTCTGCTGCACGAGGCCAAGCTGTGCCGCGTTGCGAAGGAACAAAGCATCGCTTGGCGTCCATGTCACCAGGACGAGGCCTTTGTGGCGGATGGTCCACTGATTCAGCTGCGCGGCTGAGACAGTGTCCTGACCCCCGCGGCGCAGGAGGGACGATACAACCGGCAGCGCCACATACGGTGCGCACCCGGGGAGCGCGGCGTCCACAAGGCGGGTAAGGAGGGAGTCGCTGGGGTCTTCAGGGTTCGGCTGTGGCCCTGCCTCTATAGCAGTCACCGTGGAAGATGCAGTGGATGTGTGTCGTGTGTGAATGGCGCAAAGTCGGCGCCCATCTCCTCCGCTGGCAGCCACCGCGTTCACCTGCGATGCGGCGTAGCATGGAAGGCCGCTCGGCTTGTACGCAGTCAAGACACGGCAACCCGCGCTGCTTCTGCCACTCGCCGTGGGAGCCCACACCCCCGACTGCACCAGTCGCACCGGGAGAGGGATGCGGGAATTCATGCGTGTGCTGCCGTCGGGTCGAGGCACAGGTCGGGAGCGTAATTGGAAAAGACAACTTGGAGCATCGAGGCACAAGTACATCGGAGGCAGCAGAAAAGAAGAGAGCGAGTGCGAGACGGAGAATAGTAATGACTGCGTTCGCACATGTTGTATGATGCCCAGTGCTTTGTGCATGAGACTGGCTCCCTTCCTCAGATACTAGATATTGGCTACAAATATCAACGTTTTCCCTTTCTCTCTCTCCCACGACCGCTTACGTCTACATGACCGAGCAGCGGTGGAGGAAGATGACGAGGGAGCAGGGGAAGAGCGACTGAGAAGGCCTTGACGGCCGTGGCGGCAGGTCCCTGCTCCACACAAGGAAATTCGAACAAGAAGCCACGATGTTTTTTTTTGTCTTCTGACGCTTCTTCTTCTGAGCACTTCACCGCGCCCTCTTTCACGCTCTTGAAATGCGTATTAGCAGAGCAGAGACAGCTGAAAGAGCTAGCAGCAAGAACGACCGCAGCGGGGAGGAGTGCCCAGAAGCACGCAACGGACACGAGGATCACAGTGTGAATATCCTGTTCGTGTAGCCGTCATAGAGCATCGGATTGGGGCATGGCACACGAATGCGCATGAGTAACTTCACTGCCTCCTGCGCCGCCAAGGCACCCGTCGATGCGGCTACGGAAGGAAGCTGCACGCAAGCACTGTAACGGTCCTTGCCGCGGGCCCACCGCGCTACCTCCTCACAGGCCTGGGCAAAAAGCCGCTGCGAATCTTCTTCGGACCACCACGGAGCGGGTGAGGCATGGAAGCCTTCGAGAGCTGGATCATCGCCACCGTCCTCGACCATGGAAAGCTCCTCCTGGGTCACCTGAGACATGAGCACGGAAGCCTCCTGCGCGATGGCACTTCCGCTCAGGTCACTCTCTGCAGTGTGCGCGTCATGACGCTGAAGCTCCTCTTTACACAGATAGGCCACCGCGAAGCACGCGGCCCTGCGCGCGTGAGCGTTGCATTCTACATCAAAAGAGATGTTCCGTGTCAGCCACGTGAACCGTTGTCCCAGCCGTTGGCGCCACACCGCCACAGAATCAGCGACATACGCAGAAGAGAAGCAGACACCCCTAATGTCCCAGATATTCTCCACAATCTTCGCTGTGTACTTGAGCAGCAGCGGCTTCACCTTCGATGCCATCTGCGCTACCAGAGAGCCGGTGCGGCACGGTAGGTGCAGCTCCTTGACCATTCTCTCACGCTCATGTTCTTCTGCTTGAAGGGCCGCTTCGACTAGCTCCATCGCCTTCTTTGCAATGCACGCCACGTCTGCTGCGTGCTTTGCCTGGTACAGCCTTTGCAGTTCGCGGTACCACGTAGTAGTTGTCGTGAAGTCCGGCAGGTACCCGGAGTAGGGCATGTGATACGCGGCGTACACGGAACGGTAGGGCAGCGACGCTGCGTGGGCTGTCAAGCCCGCACGCACCTCCTCTCTTGCAGGCTCACCTCCATCTACCACCGGCGGCTTGGTCGATACTCCGTTTTCCCTCTCCCGCTCTCCCCCAATTTGCCATGTCACAAACAGCTGCACGGCGCTCAGGATAAACCACACAAGCACATCTGGGGATGCCCACACGTGCAACGCCGCCACCTCGCGCTCCGCCAACGACGACGACATCAACCCCGCTGGCGAGATGCGTGACTGTACCGCCCTCACAGCGCGCATTGGGTCCGTGCATCGAGCATCGGAGAAAAGTTCTTCCAGCGCCTGTGGAAGCCGCTGCAGCACCGGTCTGTTCAGCTTTGCCGTGCACTTCTCCATCGCCTCCACGAAGGCACCCTCCGGCGCACGCTGACGGCGTATCATTCCACCCACAAGGGCAGCGATGGCGCAGTAGTCCGTCGCGCGAAGTGGAAAGATCGAAGAGGGTGACGACTCGTGCCGAGACTTCTTCTCCTCTTCTGGCAGCGCGGCCCACCATTTGCGAAAGGCATGATGCACAATGCACGGATAGGGCAGGTAGCTGTGCAGCATCATGGCATCCGCGTTGTCTGCGGGAAACTGGACAACGTCGTCTGGGTTGTGAGCGTCAAACCACTCCTGAAGCTCCGGGAACGGGTCAAAGATACGCAGATCCTCCATCTGTACCTGCGTCGGGTTCTGCGGGCACATTATGACGCGATCGCTGCCGTAGATTTGAAGCATTCCGAGTAAACCGCTGCTCCGAACCAACAGCACCGGTACGTCCGGTTGGACGCGCGTCGCGCAGGTCTGCAACAGAAGCGATGTGGCCGAGAGATCGCCATAGAGCTCACTCACAAGAATGAGGCTGGGTGGAGCCACCGCTGCATCGTCCGTGGGCAACGGGTATGTGGAGTCGGAGAGAGGGGTATCTGAGGTCAGAGAAGCATTGTTCAAGGTGACTAGCGGCGTGTAACTGGCGAGAAATCGCAGAACAGCAGATGCCGGCACCGTCGCTTCCGACGATGTCTGCCTCGCCGCTCGCAGTGGCCAACATTGGTCACTGTTTACGCAGCCAGCAGCCCAGTCCTTGTCTACAGCTTCCCTGTACTTCGCCACCCATTCCGTCGGGCGCTCCTGCACGGGCACCCCAGTACACTGCTCCCCCAACGCACAGATGTGCTGCAGCACCGCTGCAGCCAGAGGAGAGCCAACCGCCGTTGTTTCTACGAAGTAGTTTGTTGCCACATCCTCGCTGGACACAACCCGGTCGTCCACGAGGGTGGCGGTTCGCACGCCGGTCAGCACAAGAGACTTCAGCGCTTCAGCAATAGCCGGAGTAACGCCCAGCGCGACAACATGTGCTGCTTCGAGGGCGGCCTGCCCATCTGCGCCCCAGAGGCGCAGCTGACGATCAAACTTCACCTGCTTCACGCTTCCATCAATGATGTGTTTTGCGTGAGGCGGAGGAGGTGCATCAAACACCGGCATTTTACAGACGCACCGACTTGAGCGCTTTCCCTGTATGGTGCGGTGTTGCACCTCTCATGCGAGCAGATACACCTGTCACACAGAAACAGAGGGTGGCTGTGTGTCTACAGTGTACCCCTTGACAGAATATGTATACCAAGAAAAACGTAGGTGACAAAAGCCAAGAAAACGCACTAGAGAGAAAGAGATGGTCCCTGCAGTCTAGACTATTACAAGGTCTAAGGGGAACACCTCCTCTACATCGACAAACCGATGCTTTACGTTGTTGTGTGTGTTACGTTGGCGTGTGTGCAGTCAAGCTCCTTTTTATTTAGGTTTCCTGGGTGTGCACTCGCTGGGGGAGTGACCAGCGTGCATGTAGGAGCTACATTAATGGCAACGTCGGCAACGGAGCGCGAAACCGAAATAAGAAGGGTGGAAGGAAACAGCGAACAAGAGGGCAAGGTAGGGCGAGACAAGTGAAGCGCGCATGCGTGTGGTTGCGCTTTGACAGAGGCTGAGAGATGATAGACAGACGCGAGGATAGTAGGCCACAGTAGTGAACGATGGGAGGGGGAGAAGGTGCCAGACGCAAGTAATTGCTCATCCTTAGAGTGGCAAGCAGACAGCCTCCAAGCGCGACGTGAATTGGGAAGAGCCAGTCCAGCTCTCTAGGCGCCTCTCAACCTGTGTAAGGCCACTGTGCATCGAACGGAGAGAGGCCGACTAATTATGTACCCAAGGCCACCTTTGCACAACGATTCTCCTCCTTCCCTCGCCGCCACGCCCGCATGGGAACCTTGGACACAGCAACGAAATTCAAGTTGCAGCATCTTCCTTATCCCAGTACGCAGAGGGGGTGCGTGTCATAACGTATCTTGTATCATTGGAGAGCAGGTGAGCTCGCAAGCCAACCTGACAATAGATGAACATTGATGGAGACCGCGCCCACACAGAGAAGTGCCTAGAGAGGGAGACGCGTACCCCTCGAAAACATCGACAGTGAACCACATAGGCAGAGAAGGCGGGTAGGGAGAAGAATAAGGGCGCCAAAGATCTAGCGTACAAGAAGATGCGATGCAGTCCTAACCGCACTTCTTTGCAAACAGAGAGAGAGAGAGGCAGAGTACATCGTGTTCTTCAGCCATGAGAGAGAGAGAGAAAACCATTTTTTTTTCCAAACGTGCAACAGACAGCATGCCACAACGTCGACATGCACAGACCGCACAATGTGAGCGGGGGTGCGCACTGCTTGCGGCCCCACAGACTCCTTCGCCACCAACTCCTTCTCCTCTTTCTCCTTTCTGGAAAGGCTGTCATGAGCTGACAGACACGTTCACTGTAACGTAGATGGAGACAAGAAGGGAGAGAAGGAGGGCATCAGGACACAAACAGAAGATAAAGACAATGCCACACGAGCGTTGAGGCAAGCATGATGTACAGCCCTCCCCCCTCCCACACACACACACGCACTTACATCTGTCGTTGGCACGCCCGTTCCTTTCGGCGACAGTGTCTCTCACTCGCTCCCCTTGCACCCACCATTACGCCTATCGCACCACCGGTACAGGGAGCAAAACCGTGGAAGAGAGCAGGGGCTCCTCCTCGTCTTCGCCTTCCCTCATCTTCCTCTCTGTATTCTAGACAAGATGAGAATTCTGTACTGTGCACGCGATGCACAACAGTATCCAGATACACTGCCTACACGCACACGCAGACACAGTCAGCAAAAGCAATGAGTGCAACAGGAAAGAATCAGTCAACAGAGAGAAGAAGGGAGGAAGGAAGACAGGGAGGGAGGGAGGGGGAGGGGTATGCTTGTACGTGATAGCAGCGAGCGACATTCGCGTCACGATTAGCATCACCACCTCGATATTAGACACACAGAAGAGAGAGAGAAGGTAGGTATGGGTTAGATGGAGGAACCTACACAACTGAGGTTCCCCCCCCCCGCCGAGTGGCCAGCGGCCATCACACGCTAGATCCGTTTGTGAGATGATACTGCTCGGGCGCCTTGTTACCCTTTCGCCCGGCTGTTACAGAATGCGGCCGCGCCGTCGAGACAGGCAACATCATCATCATGTTATTATCGTTCTGGGTGTAGTACTGTTGCCGCTCCATCAGTGCAAAGGAGCGGGCACTCGTGTTCCGGTGGTTGTGCACGCCGGTGGTGGAAATAGAGGGCAGTAACGCGCCCGGCACAATGGCCTTGTTCAATGTAGAGCAGCGGTCACCCGATGTCAAAGGTAGCCTCAGCATGCGCCGTTGCTGACGTTTTGCAGTACGGCGGTCGTGCGCGTCTGCAGCTGCTGAATTATCGCCTCGTCCGGCGCCGTACGCCATGCAGCGCGACTCCATCTTTTCACGCGGCACGGCATGCATGTACCCGCGGCCAGCGCACTCGCCGCAGACAGCCTGACGATTTACCTCCACATACAAACCTGTGATACCGGCGCGACATCCACACAGGCAGCAACGGAGGCATCCTTGGTGAAAGAAGAGAGATCCTACTGGCACACGGCTCACAGGGTCAACAGGGCCTCCACAGCTGGAACACGGCACGTACACGTCCTCGACCACGTAGAGAGGCCCCCTGTAGTTAGCGTTCACCTTGTTACGGTGGCGGTATTCGGCGTATTCCTCAGGGATGGTCTTGTACTGAGCGTTAACGGTCAGGCCACTGCCAGTGTACACGATGTAGTTACCGTCAGCATCCAGCTGTAACGGGTCCGTGCGCTTGCACGCCTCGGAAATCGCTTGGCGACCGCTGCGTGAGTGGCACCGCGAAGACGTTGACAGGCGCCGCTGATCTCTTGAAGCCGTGTCCTGTGGCGCAACGGCAATCGCGGGGCTATACTCAGCGCTTTCTCCGACGCGTATCGGTTCTTTTAAATTCGGCATCTGCTTCTGCGCCATCTGACTTTTTTGGCTAGGAGTCAAATCCCTCGACGGCGGGGCTGTGGCACTTGGTGCGCTGTCGATGTCGCTGCTTCCAACCTCCTGCTTCGCCGTCTCTGTATCGGCCGTATTCTCTGAACCTGCGGTAGCAGCGTTGACGTCATCCTGTTCCACATCATCGGTGCTCACGGCAGGGTTGTTCACTTCTTGAAACATCGGATTAGTATCTCTAGCAGCGGGAAGAGGGTTAGCGGGACTAGGCACCACATCATTCGTCGTCTCAGTCGTGATGGTGTTTACCGGTGGCGTCTCGGTAGGCTTTGTCAGCGGCGGTGCTGTCTCTGCCTCATGTCGCTGTTCCATACTCAGGGCTGGAGCACGCCGGTGCCTGCGAGCGCGTCAATCACAGAGCGACAGCACGAAGATCAAAAACGCTCGCGCCCGCTCTTCGCAGGGGAATGGAAGTGGCAACAGTAATGAGGAACGAGATCGACGATGCTGATGAAGGAAAGGAGGGGACACTCAC
This sequence comes from Leishmania tarentolae, assembly GCA_033953505.1. Classification (NCBI taxonomy): domain Eukaryota; phylum Euglenozoa; class Kinetoplastea; order Trypanosomatida; family Trypanosomatidae; genus Leishmania; species Leishmania tarentolae. Next base: position 1,076,086 of record CP119857.1, on the reverse strand, counting down.
TGGCGACCGAGAAAGCACATCCGCCAACGCGTACGCACACAATCGCTCTTGCCTGTTTGCTGCTACTGTTTGGGTGTGAGAGGGGTCCAGCGACACTCTTTGCTGTGTTGGATGAAGACGTGGCCGTGGGAAGCCGAGGGTCGAGAAGGCAGGAAAATGTATGACGTGCAGAGACCAGCGGCACAGAGGCCACGCTCGGAGCCAGAGCATTCCAAAAGGAAACATGAAGCGAAGGCAGCCCTCGACTCCTGTGGCGGCTGAGAAGGGTGTACCTTGGGTTTGCGCATGCGCCGCAAAAAAAAAAAAGCGAAAAACCGAGCCAACTTACAGTGCCGCATAATCGCATTTGGTTCCCTTGAACACCGCAGGCACACCCACTTACAATCAAGCGACGACCTCATTTTCCTCCGGTAAATGAGGCGAGAAGGTAAGCGTAGGGCACGAGCTTGCGTGAGAAGGGTGGGGAGGGCGTAGAGGGAACCGTTCGAGAGGGCAGTCCCTCTGACGGAGCCTCGCTCACCTCCTCGTCGTTGGTGCCCTTATCTGCATCCTGAGTGAGCGCGTCTCGGATAAGCAGAAGGGCTCTCGGGAAGACAAAAAAAATTGTACACTGTTCCTTGCCTCTCACCGCGACCCGGCACGGGAGTCTCTTATTCTTTGTCCCTGGGTTCACTGCCTACGCGTGGGTGTATCGTTGCCCAGTGGAGGCAACACGCAGAATAATTTTCTTGTTTTCGTCTATACGCACAACGCGTTCAAAAATCGAGCGCACGGGAATTTCGCCACGGCCAAGCGCCGGCGAGCAGCCCTGCGAGTGAGCTATCATACATAAAAGTGTGCACCGCACGGCTTACCGCTCTGAAAACATCACAGGTAGAAGTGCGAGGTGGCAGTCACAATCGGCGACGTGATCCGCTCTCCCCATCGCACAAAGAGAACCAGAAGAGCAAGCACGCACATCTATTGTAGAGGCACACATGTGGACGATGAGCCTCGGCACCGGATGGCGTCCATCACAGCGCAGAGATGAGGAGTAGGGGAAGGTGTCACAAATACTGACCATACAAAGGAAGATTAATTGAAGGAATCGAGAAAGTGGACCAGGAAGGGGAGGAGGGGGGGGGGGGGCAGTTGAGTCCACGAAAGTGAAGAAAAAAGGTTTAGGATACACACACACACACACACACACACACAAACATCGATACAAATGTACCTGGTTGGGCCGCACGTGTCCACGTTGCCACCTCTTCCGTCTTCGTATCTCTCTATCCTTTTCACAGCAAACCAGTTTCTCTCACGCTCCCCGCCACTCACCTCTGCGGCATCACCCGTGGAAACATGAACAGGCCAAGTAGCCGCGCTCGCGACGAGACATCACCACACACACACATACACACACACACACACACGCACAGCAAGTCTTCACTCACATTCCCTTCCATTCGCGAGCAACCAGTGAACGGTGCACTAGGTAAGTTGCTTCCGAACCGCCTCCTCCAGCCATGTCTCCTGCTCGTCATCTGTGAGGTCATAGCGGTTGTACGCCGAGCCGTCCAGCCGGAACACCGTCACATCCCCCTCCTCATCGCCAACGATGAGCACAGATATCTCCTGCTCTGCGAACAGGACGGTGCTGAGACGGCGATGGTCACGGTACTCGACACTAGCGCGGGGATGCATGGCATCCATGACCGACCACACCTCCGCGTTACCCTGCGCCGTCACCGTGGCAAAGGTGACAGCATTTGTGTGCGACCACGCCACATCCTGTACGGCGTCTTGCCGGACGCTGTGAAACTGCAGCTGCGCCTTTCTCTTGCCCACTTTGTACAGTCGCGACGTCCAGTCCGCGGAGCAGGTCAGGAAGTATGCCGCGCTGTAGGGAGACCACCGAACGCGGTACACCAGCTCTGCGTGTGAATCGTACTCAAAATCGTAGTTCTCCGTCTGGCTCTTGCTGCACTGCAGGACAGAACCGTCCTCGGTGCCGACGATGTACACTGCCGTGTCGGAAGGGCAAATATCGAAGCACATGCCGCCACATTGCTGGGACAACATCGCCTCTTCCGCCGAACCGCCACCACCGGCGCCTCTGGAACTTGGAGCCCCGGCAGCATGCTTCTGAGTCGATTTTCGGTGCTGAGTCTTTCCCTTGCCCTTGCCACCAACCGCGGGCTCACCCAACGTTGCCGCTGCCGCCTCTGCCTCTGCTACACCAGAAACAAAGGCTTTCTCTACCTGTATACCCGGCTGGCGCTGCAAGTGCATCAGGTCTGGTGGAACGCGTTCAATCGACTTTCCCACCGCCCATTGTACCACCCGGCCATCGGCGGATATAGAGGTGAGGAACTCGCCGTTCTCCTTCCCTTTCGGCACCCACTGCAGCTCCCAGATGGAGCCGGTGTGCTGTCCACCGGTCGTGCCCACGATGGCGGGAGCGATAGAAGGGTTCAGGACATCATGCTGGATGTCGTACACCACAATCTCCCCAGTGCTGCTGCCGACGGCAAGCAGGCTAGGGTGCTCAAAGGAGAAGGCCAGAGCTGTGACGTCAGCTTCGCCGCGAAGGTAAAGGACTAGCTCCGGAGCCAGTGGGTTCTTAAGCGACCAGCAGCATATCATGCCGTGCGCCTCCTGGCCTTGAGATCGCTTGTATACCATGGCCAACGAGCTGTCGCTGCACCTGTTTCCGGCGTTCCCTTGCGCCAACGAGTGTCGGCACGCAGTGTAACCCACCGCTAGCATGTCGCTCTCCCGCTTGTTCCACGTCATGCATGACACACCACGATTGTATGTCAGCTGCGGCGACCCGAAACGCCACAGAAGGCGAATCCCCTCGCTGAGTCGCAGCGGCGGGGCGTCGATGTAGGGGTCGGTTGCAGGTGAGGTCAGCTTCTCCGCAGCATCTGGATGCGCACTTTCCATGCCATTCACCAGCTGAGTCGAATTTGTGTCCACCATCGCAGCTGTTTCCACTCCAGTGCCTGCAGTCATTGCAGCTCCATCTCCCAGGACATCCTGTGGACCTGTGGCGTGGGCGTTGAGAGCCGCTGGCAGTGCTCCAGGTACCACTGCCGACGTACGCTTCTCAGACGCAGGGGTAAAGACACCGGCGGCAAACGCAGGAGGGGCCGTTCTGTTCGCCGAAACCGACCCTGCACCTTGACCAAAGGTCTTCACTGTGATACCCCGATAGGCAAGCTGCACGGTCTCCATGTTGTTCTGCACCACCGCACGCTCCATGATGCGCAGCGTGGGAAGCAACGTCTCTGCCAGCATCCACTGCTTGCTGGCTGCAAGGCCAGTATCGGCGGACGCCCCACCAAGGGCTTTGGTGCTGCTCCCTATGGCCCCATCACTGCTTATCGTATGCGTCACCGTTTCTGACGACATAACGGTGGACTGCCCATTCTCACTGCTTTGGTAATCGTCTTCTAGGCTGCCGTCACAGTCCATGCCATCTCCATCCTGAAAGGAGTCTTCCACATTTGTGGCGGCACCGCCACCAGCCGCATCGTTAGCGGCGTCACCCACCTGCTGCTGTCTCTCCTCTTGCGCATCCACCTCAGCATCCTCTGACGCCTCTAGCGCCGCCGCGTACGCGTCCTTCAGCATCCATGGGGTTACCTGGAGAGCCCCGCTGTCCTTCTTCGCCGGCGAGTGCACCTCAGTCTGCACCGACTTCATTGGCGCGCGCATGGTGATGGCGCCGGTGCTCTGGAACTGGGTTCCCTCGTCGGTGCGGTATGTCTCCTCCACAGCTGCGTACTCCCTGTTGCGTGCCACGACGGCGTTGACCTTGTCCGCGTATTCGTTCGACACCGCTTCGTCCTGATGGGAGTAGAGAAATATGGTGGGCGTTTCTGTGAGGAGAACGATGGTCGTTTCCTTGCGCCATGCCGCCTTTTCATTCGCTGTCAGTGGCGGTGGGGGGGTATAGACAGTCTCCTCTAGGAGCGTGTTGCGTAGTGCAAGCCTGGGGAGTGCGACGTCCGCGGCGCCGCCAGCGCCAGCGATACTGCGCCTGCCCTTGGACGGGGACTCGTATATGGACAAGGATCGATCAGAGATGCGGTTGTCACAGGCGAAGGAAAGAGACTGCAGGCTCGAATCAAGGCTCCGGATGTCGACCCCCATACCGTGTCGGACGATGCTGCTGCCCTGATCGCCAGTCTCATTGCTCCCCTTGCTCTGGCCGTGTGCACTCATTGCCGTGGAGTCCGGTTTTATGCTGCTGCGTCTACTGGAGTTCAACGTGAAGGAGGAGTGCATGAAAGAACTCCCCAGCTCCATGAGGTTCGTCGTGCTGCCCGCCTCCTGATTTGTGTCTGTGCGAGCTCCAGGGGCGCCGCCGCTGCCCAGAATCTGCGATTCATGCGGCATTCCACCCATAAGACTTTGTCGCCGCTGCAGGGGTAGTGGCGTTCTGTTGATGCCACCATCGAGTACGTGAATGACACCCTCCACCTCGGCGCGCATGTCAAGTGTGCGCTTCCGCGCATCCTCACGAGCGGTTGATGATGGAACTTTGGGGGTCTTGCTGTTTCGCGTCGATGCCCGCGATGACCAAGACGACTTCTGCGTGGGACTGCTTCCACCACCACTTGTTGTGGTGACCGTTATGGCGCTTCCTTCATTGGCTACATTCTCACGAGTGTGAGCCTGCTGACCACGGCGCGCTGGGAGCGACATGAGGCTGGTCGTGGCGTCTCGGTGATCTGCGTATAGTTAGGAAGAGTAGGTGTAGAAAAGACGCCGCAAACGTCACAAGTGTGCAGATGCGAGCAGCGATACCTGCAAACCTACAACGAGAATGATAACGTCCGTGTAATTCTCGGCAGAAAATGGCGGGTGGAGCTCGGTAACACCAACGACACCGCAGAAAACAGTACGCGCGGGCCGAGAGAAAAACGGCAGCACGGGAGAACGCAACGGTGACGACTCGACAAAATGGGGTTGTTTCGACAGCGACAGCACTCCCCAATGCCCATAAACGATTCACACGTGTGGCGGCCTCGAGGATGCCTCACTTAAGAGACAAAGATCTGCTGTGAGAGAGAAAGCGAGAGAGAGAGAGAGTTACGCAAACACGTGCCGAACAACGAAACGATGCTCCTGTGTGTGATGTAGCCCGTATGCGCATACGACACGAGTATCCGGACGCAAGGGTGACAAGAATCCTCAACAAGACAACCAAAAAGGGCGAGATGATGACAGAGGAAGAGAGAGCCGTTGCACACATGAGGGGGTGTGGGGAGCGGCGTAGAGCTCTGATGGCCGGCGCAGAGATTGTTTATTATGCTTCTTCGTCCCCTATGCACGCGGAGAAGCGAGACGCGCAGGCTCCACCGGAGGCACGCGCGCTTTCCTGTGTCCGGCTTGCGAAAAAAGGGCAGCAATGGCAACAGTGTGCGGACAACACACCGCCAACGCTGCACAATATGGGCAACCACGCAAGGGACAAGTATGTCTATCGCGTTGGGTGCCCACCTACCTGCCCGCATGCAACACCCGTCCTACCATGCATAACGGTACGCTTTAGGTAGGGCCAGGAAGATCTTGCGCGTGCGCAAGCCTGTAGAGACTTGTTGTGTACTTGCCCCTGTTTCACCTGTTCTTTTTTACTGCGCACGAGTGCGGGAAAAGCAGTTGCCTTTGTTATTTTTTTTTTTTTTAATTGTTCCCCGCACCCACGCAGATTGAGGCAGTGGGCGGACTACACCCTGCGATACAAAGCACAACGAGTAGAGGGGTGGCAAACATTTTCCTTTCCGTAACTCCTGTGCCGCCTGTCACTCTGTCACGGTCACATGAGCAGCAGCTGCAAGCTCAGAAGACTATGAAAGAAACCAAAAAAGCACACGAAACAATGACTACAGAAAACGTACACGTTCGTGCACCACATAGACTTATTCCCATATAAAGCGGCACAGGTGCCACACAGGACAACGGCTGAGGGCAGAGCAGTTCACAGCAACAGCGTGGGCAGTAAAGAATCAGGAAGGTATGCACACAAAATGCGAGGGAGAGAGCAGGCCTTTGATGTAGGAAGAAAGCCTGCAAATGCACTACAGACCACATCCACCAAGTCCGCAGCTATCGACGCATACATGTACAGAGCCACCACTACGCAGGCAGCAGGGACAAGGCCAACACAGCCAACAACCGAAGTAAGAGGCACTGCAAAGGGACGCACAGAATCACAAGCACACAGACATGGTCTGGAGAACTCAGCGCCCCACATCACCGCATACAAAAATGCAAAGGACACCCTATCGAGACGGACCCTGCGTCAACACGTCAGTCACCACGTCGACTCGCCTCCCTACCTCCTCCACAACCCATCACCTGTCCGCCATTATGGTCTCCCTCTCTCTCTCTCTATATATATATATATTCAAGACCAATGCATGCGCTTCCTCACCCGCTTTTCAGCAGGAAATCCTCGATGATGGTGATCGAGTACTTGTGCTCCGCCGCGTTCGGGCGGCTGCTGACGTCCACAAACGCAAGAGGAATCCCCAGCTGGTCAAAACTGAATTTCTTCACATTACCACCGGCCGCCCCACGCAAGTGCTTCTGGCGAAGCCCAGCCTGGCTTTCACCATCATCGCTGTCTGCGCCCTCCAAGGAAAGCATGTAGCGCCGACCACCACCTCTTCTGCCGCTACCAGACGTACTCTCACTGCTGATAATCGCATTCTTGCTGTCACGTACGGTGTCCACGCGTCCAATCGCATTCTGCCGCGACTCGATCGAGGCAACCATGGCCGCCTCTAACAACTTGCGTACCGCTTTGGAGGCGTAGCTGATCGCCTCATCGCGCTTCGTGCACGCGAAGAGGAGCCGACGAACCCCGTAGAACTCAGGTGTCTGCAAAACATTGAAGAGGAGCTCCGCCAACGCCGCAACGCCCTCCTGTTGACTGTCCTGGACGGTGACAGAGTCAATGACCACGACGACATATGTAGCTTCACTGAGGGCGCGCAGCATACCCTGGTGCAGGCGCGGATGTCCAGGACAGTCCACAACCTTCACACCTGCCGTATTATTGGACCGGCCATACTGCGCAGCTGCACGTATGTAGCCACTGTTTTCACGCATACTTGTCCGAGAATCGAGAAGCTGCTCATGGTGCACTAACTGCGCGAAGAGTGCCGTCTTTCCACTACCAGGGAGGCCAATCAGCACGGTCGTCGTCCGCGGACGCCGCCGGCTCAGCATACCATCAAAATCCAGTATACGCCCAAAGACGAAGAACACAACCAGATAGCCAAGTGCGAGAGTAGCCGACAGCCACACCCACTCTGAAGCAGAGAAGGCGCTTAAACGCATTCCAATACCACCGACCGTTATTGAGGATGCAGCGTCCTCTAGTACAGGCGCACGTCCTTCAACAGCGTGCTGCGCTGCGGCGGCGGCTTGCAGTGCACGAGTCACCTCCGGGGTCGCGGCATAGAGAGCGGTAGCGGGTATGGGCTCGCCGCCGTCTTCGTTTCGCCCTGCCCCCCTGCAAACATGCGTCCAGATGTTGGACACCGCCTCTTGCACGAAGTCGTGCATGGCCGTTGCATTGCTTCCCAGTCGTGCCAGAGCGGAAGTCCACGCCCGCGGCGTGGATGAGGCAATTAGACTCGCCGAGTGCGAAGGAGCACGGCTGCCCGTTCCCTTAGCGTGCTCTAGCGACTTCATAGACGACAGATTCAGCTGAGCGGCTGCGGAGAGCTCCTGAAACCCCGCCAGCACACCACGGCGGATCACATTTTCTTCCTCCAGGGAGAGGCCGGTGTCACCGCTCGGTACAGGAAGCTGATGACCCTCTGCCGCATATTTCTCGAGAGCTACCCGCACCGCCTCTATAATCGTCTCATTGACCAGCACCGCATCTAAAAAGCTCATGATTCCAACACGGAGAGCAACTTATCCGATTGCTTTGCAGTCTCCTTCCCTTTTAACGCGCTCGTCCTGTAGATGTGCGTGAGCCGTGAAGCCGTTTTCGTCTCCTCGACGCGCTGCTGCGTAAATCCTCCAGAACACGTTGAGGGAGGCGCTGAAAAAGATGAGGTAACAAGGAAGAGACATGGGGTGGAAGGGATTGCGTTGCATGAAAGACTGTGACACAAGCGCTCATGTGCACTCGCGTACGGCAAACAAAAGCAATGGTCGCCAAGTTCGAGAGGCCTGGACCCTGTGTCGGGCCCTTCCAATGGTCTTGACCCGAACGTCAATTACGCATTCGCCGTGTGTATGTGTCTGCATATCTGAGTACGTGTCGGGGGTGGGGGATCCCACCCATTATTGCGTTTGTCCCCTCGCGCATTAGCCTGTGCACAAGCGTCATCCTCAAAACCGACGCACCAAATACGGACACCTATGCAACACATACACACACACAGACAAGCGCTCACCCAAGGACATTGCGCGCAAAGCTTCTTAGGCCCATGGAGGAACCGCGGATATACGTGCCAATCCAACAGCACCGAGGAGGTGCAAGTGGTGGTAATGGTGGTGGTATCACATGCCGGCCCACTGTCACCATCTTCCGCTTCTCTGTGAAGATAATGGAATCCAAAATAGAAAAAGACGGATCCAAGGCCGCGTACGCGTCCATCCATGTCTGGCAGCTGCAGAGGATTGGAGAAGCACGTACCAGAAGGAATTCGTGGAGAGCATCCCACGCTTCATACCCTAGCCTATCCCGGCTACCTACCAGTGTCGCCTTTTTTTTTTAAATCTCGCCTCTGATTTTTTCGTTCTCTTCTTCCTCACACCGGTGTGTTCTTGTTCAGAGACGCATACGACCTCTTCAGAGCCTCGACTAGCTGGTTATATTCGGGCATCCCTTTCGTCTCCCCGTACACGGCAAATGTCACAGGGTGCTCAATAAGTTGCGCGCACACCTCATGGAGACGTTTCAATGTTACCTGCGCGCTGCCCTGAATAGTTTCCTGTGGCGTAATGGTGTAGTTGTGCACAAGAAGATTGAAGCCCATGTCGTTCAACAGCTGTTCACGTCCCTCGCCCAAGAGGATGAGCTGCGAGCTTAGCTGATTTTTGGCCATCTCCAGGTGCGCTGGGGTGATGCGCTGGCTAATTGATGCCGCCTGAAACATCATGATCTTCAAGAGGTTGTTCACGTGTTCGTGTGGCGCAGAGCCGTAGAGACCGATCAAGCCGCCATCGCTGTACCACGCCGTAATGCACTCCATGCCATGCAGATTCGGCTCCCGGTTCAACACCTCCCGAAACAGTTTTGTTTGCATCCCCTTGCCGGGGCCCCCAGAGCTGAACGAGGTTCCGCCGCCAAGCAGCGTCTGAATGACCGAGAAGGTAAAGTAATCGGGGTGGGCCATTGGGATAGCCTTGAAGAAGAGGGCCATGTGGCTCAGATTCTTCTCCTGAAATTTGTTCATGGACTCCGGCGCCGTTGTGTTCTGCACGTACTCACAACCGCCTGTGTAGGGGTGAAGTTGAGCTGTCCCAGAAGCTGCCCCGGTGGCCTCCTCCACGCTAGACGAAAGGTTTGATGGCGCGGTTGGTTGAGGAAATTGCAGTCGCATCTCGGCTTCCTGCACAAATGCCTGGTGATCCGATACACCCGTCGCCGCCAGCACCGTCCGCTCAGGCGTGGTGTGGCGGCGGTGGAAGGCGTGGAATTTCTCCAGAGTCAGCTGCTCCAGCTGCTGCTCCGTTGGGGAGAGCGGGTTGCCCAGCCCACGACCGTTCCAACCGGCCTTGTGGACAAGCTCAAACAGCATGCTCGTCGCGTCTCGGCTGATGAGAGAACTGCGGTGAAGTGTCTGCGCTTTCGCCACGGCGAACTCCTCCTCATTCTCGGTTGGGTGTAGCCACATCCCATTCAGTACATCAAGCCCTTCCCTCTGGTGGTAGCGCGGCATCATGAGCATGACGGACATGGCTTCACGGTTGTTAGTCACCTTGTACGCGTTACCAAAGACACCGAGCGACTGGCTAATCATCTCGGTCGTCATTTTCGTGTTGCTGCGCAGCGGAAGCGACTCCATCACCGCTGCAGCGCCAAAACTCCCCTCCTCCTCGAACTTTGGACCGTTCAGGGAAAAGAGTCCCATGCCGGTGATACCGTTGCCGTCCTCGCATGTGATGACGCGCAGGCCGCTCGTAAGACGGGATATCGTGAAGTTCTCGCGCGTGATCGTCTCGGCAACGCCGCGGGCAAGGCGACTCAAAGCAAGCATTGCTCTTGATTTGAAGGTAAGATAAGGGAGGGAGGGAGGGGGGGGGGGGTTATTGGCAGATGATTGTGTGCTGCGTTTCCTAATTAGATGTGCCAGTGCGGCGTATACATTCAAAGTGGTGCGTAGAAGTGAAAGCAATAGAGGGACCCAGCTAGCCAACGTCGACGCGAGGTCGAGAGCCTGCAGAGAGAGGATGCATCCAACCGGTAGAGAGTTGAAGAGTTCGACACAAGTTGCGGTACAATACCACCAAGAAGCGAGAGACCGTGGGCTAACAGCTCGTGAGAAAAGCTGTGACGCGTCATCAGTGTCCCCTTCATGTCACCGGTTTAGTACAGCCTTCCCGTTTGTCGCGCATACACAGGCCACCCGACGATACGACTTTGCGCAGAAAAAAACATGTGAAAAGTAAGTACTCGCTTGTTGTGAGGAGGCAGTTCACATCTCCAAGCCGTTGCCACGAGCAGGGAGTGCGTGCAGGTCCTTCGTGGTCACTGCCTCTCCTTCTTCGTTAGCTCACTGGGCCGACTCCTCGGAGGGATGGCGCTTTGCTCGCCGGACCCTCTCTGCCTTTTTCTCACTCATGTACGCGCCATAACTGTGGCCAGGTTTGCGCTTGTGAGTCTCCAGGGCCCTCCCAGCCCCCATTTTCTCTCGCTCGGTCATTTTTCAAAATGCTTCGTGTTGCGCTTCATTCGACTCGCCCACACTCAGTCTTCCTTGCTCACCTTTATCGAAGTGTCGGCTCTCCACCCCTGCTTCAGTGACTTCTTGGGTCTTGGGCACGCATCCACGACATGCCCTCTTGCTAATACGCTACAGTCCGCAAGGACACGCAAGCGGACGCCGGAGAGACGCCTTCGCTGGGCATCCCTTTCCCATGCCACTCTTCACCATCACTTCCCTTCGGTGGGTTCACACAGACACACACACACACGCACACATGGGCGGCAGGATTGTAGCGTGGACATTTTTTTTTTCGGTATCAAACTGTTGCACAGACCTGTGGACATCTGTTGTACGGTGCCCTCCCCCCTCGCCCTGTACCACCTGGCGCACAACATGGGATAAAGGGCGCCAGAGGGAGGCAGAGGCGCAGCGGTTGCGGGGCGCTGCTGCAGGCCCAAAAACGCACAGATACTCGGAGGCACATTTTTTTTTCCGCGCTTCTTCATCAATTCGCCTCTAGTACGAACAGCTGAGAGCCACGCGTCACGGCATTCTACCATCGCTTACTTGAACAGGGAGGCGAACGTCATGCCTTTCGCCTGCATCTCCATCAACGCCGAGCAGGGTGCCGGAAACTCTTCCGAGCCGAGTGCACGCTGGTACACTTGCATCTTGCGTACGATCTTGTCGATACCGGCCACGTGATCCGCGTAGTAGCACAACCCGCCTTTCCACGCCGGGAACCCCAAACCGTAGACCGAGGTGCAGTCAATGTCAGCCGCGTTGGTGATGATACCCTCCGCCATGATTTTGGCCGCCTCGTTTATCATGGCGAACACGATGCGCTCAAAGATTTCCTCCTCGCGGAACGGCCTGCGTGTGATACGGCGGCGCTTGCTGCAATCAATTGTTCGGTACTCGCTGGAGTAGTTATGCTGCAGCACAAGAGATGCCAAGCTCACAAGAGGGTATCGCTGATGCGGCGCGGTGCTCGAAGCCGTTACTGCCGACATTGTAGCAGCATTCGACACCAACGGCACACATACCGCGGGGTTGGCAGCTCCTACAGAAAATCCAGCCTTGACGGAAACGCCGGTGTCCACGTGTTTTCGTGTAGATCCGGTCCACACCCACGATTCAATAGGGTGGCGCAGGCGATACCCCAGACGTGCCTCCTGCGGTGTCAAATACTTGTACCAGCCCTCTCGTGTTTTTCGTCCAAGGGCACCGGCAGCAACAAGAGCATTCGGGATATCAAAGACGTGGCGACTCGGAAGACACCACGCATTGCTGAGCTCAAAGGCGCTTGGTATACTCGGCCCGAGACCGGATCTCTTAGGAGGTGCTGCCGCGCTGCCCTTTGCGCGAGCTGCCGCCGCCAGCATCGACGCGCGCGCCATGGCCATCACATCAAGGCCCATCATATCTTCAAGCTCAAAGAGCCCACGAGTGAAGTGAAAATTCTTTCGCAGTGCACTGTCGATTTGCAGCGGCAAGCAGCCATCCTCCAGCATCGCGTACGCTTGGTAGAGCCCGGTGAGCAGCAGCCGAGTCCCTACATACCCCTGGGAGCTGACAGATAGAATCGGGTACTTGTCGAGTTGGCACAGCAACTGCATCATGCGCTCCACGACCCACCGCTGCGTCGCAGAGCCACGGATCACCTCCACGAGCGGGGCCTCGTTCGCTGGGGGGAAGAAGTGTACGCCCAGCACCTGACCAGGGCGCTGCGTGACAGCCGCGAGCTCATTCACATCCTGCGCTGACGAGCTCGTTGCGAGGATCGTAGAGCGCTTGCAGACAGCGTCGAGGCCGGCAAAGATGTTCTGTTTGATCGATTCGACCTCCGGCGCACACTCAAAGATGAGATCAGCGTCAGCCAGGGCAGAAGGAAAAGGCTCTATGACGCTGCCCCTCAGGAGCAGTCGGTGTAGCATGTCATCGCAGCGGTGCTTTGACAGTCGATGTGCCTCAACGCGGCTGCGCAGGTAGTCCTCGATGGTGTGGCGAGCTACTTCCTGCCGCTGAGCGTCCGCCTCTACGAGGATGACCTCGATCTCCGACTGCCACAACAGCATCAGTGCAATCGACGTTCCCATGGTTCCGGCACCGATGACCGCCACTTTCTTCAGTCCCAACTCCGCCGTGGCATCATCTGAAAGGAGGTCAGACACTGCGGTCGGCGAGCCTGGAGGATCTACCATGACGTTTGCCACCGCACTATGATCGTTGATCCTCGTTGCCCCTGGCAATTTGTGCCGTTGGCCGATCGATTTCCTCTCCCATGACGTGGATGTACGTTGCGAGGCACGCATCAGGTGCTGCATTGCCTGCGCCTCAGGCAGGAGAAGACAGGAGTCGAAGAGCGCCCGCTCCATCGCTGAGTAGGCAAGCGCAGCGTTGCTCTCGTTGGAACCGTTCAAGCTCGAGACGCTCAAGCGTCCGTCCGGCGAGCAGCTATGCGCGACAGCCAGCTTCACTGCCTCGATCGCACAGTAGGGGGCGCGAACCTCGCGGGGCACCGAGTCGCGCAGTTTGTGCTCTATCCATGCGTACCAGCCGCGGTTGAAGAAGGGGACGTTCGAGTAGGCAGGGCGACGGCGTCGGCGGTGCAGAGCAAGCAACTTTGCCGCTTGCGCGTCCTCCGGCGTGTTCAAGCCGGTCACTTTTTTGTCCTTTTCACTGGTCGTGACTGGTACGGCAGCGGTGACATGGTTCTCAATGAACCTTACCAACGCAGTCCAAAAGTGTGGGGCGCTGTACGCTGGTGCGTCGATGAGACCGATCTGATGCGCCTCCTTCGCGTACACTCGGTGGCTGTAGCACAGCATGTTCAGGGCGTGTGGTACCCCAACAAGGCATACGAGCCGCTGCACACCACCACCGCCGGGTGTGATACCAAACTGCACCTCCGGGAAACGGAATTGTGCGTTCAATTCACAAATGCGGTAGTCCGCTGCCAGAGCGAGCTCGAGCCCCCAGGACGAGCACAGGCCCCGAATCACAGCTACACACACTTTGGGGCACATAGCGACCGCCGCTGTCAACTCTGACAAAGATGGCACAGGCGGCTGAGCGGTGGTGTCAGCAATGAAGCATTCTGCAAAGTTCGCAATGTCGATGCCGCTGGAGAAAAACCTGTGACTAGTGGAGGTAAGCACAATGAGACGACAATCGGCGTCGGCTTCTAGCGCTTTGAGGGCGCGCAAGATCTGCGCTCGCATCGGCGCACATAGTATGCAGCCACCGACATGCGAGCGCGGCGGCGCGGAGCTCAGCATTCGGATCAGGCCAACCCCGCCACGTCGCTCGACGCGGACAAACTCGTTGTCCTGGAGGTGTTTCGACAGGATCTCTATGCGCTGCATTCTTTGAATTTGTGACCAGGGAGGGATCTCTCACCAGGGCGTCCAACCCAACACAGAAACAGGGAGGTAAGGAGCTGTGACTACAGGCGGAGACGATGAATTAACGGCGTAGAGAAGGGGGTGCTCGTCTCGCGTATAACGCTACCAACGACTTTGGTACAACTGAGTGTGGTAAAGGCAGTACAAGATGGGGCGGACGAGCTGCGGAGAGTGGCGCTGCACACCTCTTTGTGGGTAGGCCTGTCTGAACAAAATTGGAAAGGGAAGCGGAGGGGGGAACGAAGAACGACATAGCACTGTCGTGGAGATCACCGAGAGAGGCTGAAGGTGCAGTGTGACGAGGGGTCACAGTTATTCCCGCGACACTCGGTAGCGGAGGCATCGTCAATCACGGGGATAAAAAAGGCTTACCCCAATTGCCGGTATACATGCTCTAAGAGCACATCAGCAAGAACGCATGTAGCCAGAGAGAATGAAGCAGCGGCAGCGCATACCACCACACCTTTCTCGTATCTTCCTCACTCTCCAGCTCACACCTGCCAGCACTCCTCCTCCTCCTCCTCCCCCCCCACACACGAATTCTCTCACGAAACGAACATTTCCTTTCCTTTCCGGGTTTCACAGACATGGATGTCCCCCTAATCACCACTAAACGAAAGAGCAGCAAGGCATGGTAGTTCTCTGCTGCGTACATACATATGTATATATATATATATACGTATACGTATATATGCATATATGTATGTATATATGTGTGTGTACATTTATCCGACTGCACGTATTCGCTAGCTCAACTAGCGCACGTCTTTAGGTTACACAAGGACTCCGCGTTATCTTTCCAGCTGTGGCCGTGGCATTGGCGTTAGCAAAGCGGAGAGAGGACCCACACAGACACACACACACACACATTCGGAACACATGCGCAACCACCACAACACGAAAACAAACAGCCAATAAAAAAAAAAAAACGCGGCAGCCCTGATCTCTCTCTCTTTCTCGTGCTTCTTCAGGCCTGCGTTCCCAGGCGCACACAGCTCCAACACGGCACAATGGCACTGCCCGCAAGCGCTTCGTTTTTAGTACTTGTCGAGGGTCCCGCAACACGCAGGGAGCACCCGGCAGCGCATCAACGCAGCCACGCCTGCCACGGGCAGTAAGCCATCAACTGCGGCTGCAGCAGCCCCTCAAACTCCATTTGTCGAAGGTCGATATGACGACGGTGCCGGCTCTCTCCTGTGCCACGTGAGGTCAAAGACGCCGCCCCTGAGGCGGCAGTCGCTACAGCCTTTCCGGGTGCCTTCAGACTGGCCTGCTCTGCGTCATGTGTCGAGGAAGAAGCCGATGCCAACCGTGATGAAGAAGATTCTGACAGAGACGCAGACACCGAAGCTGTTGAACAGTTACTGTTCTCGTTTTCCCCATCACCTGCTAACGGTTCGCTCTGTAATGTGTATCGGTTTAGAAATGGTTCCAGGGCGGCCGCAATGCCGTCCGACGTATCCCCGTAGGCGGTGCTCGATGTAAACCGAGAAGACTCGCGAGCTACCTTGCCAGCGCTGGTAAGATGCGGCACCACATCCACCCCCATTACCTCCGATATTGCCGCGCACTGCGCGAAGGTGGTGAGCGCTAGTCGCATTTCTCGTGACGGCAGGGGACGGCTGCGCGTATGAAAGTGGACACTTGGCCCACTACTGCTCCCCAAAGACGAAGCAGTGGTGCTGCCTAGCCGACGTAGCTCCTGTGCAGTCCACTTCAGAAGTCGGCGCCGCACACCTTCCCCGCTTGCCTCGTCGATACGGCCATGCAAAAAGCGAAAGAGTGGAAATATGTGATGAGCCGCACGCAGACGCTCTTCCATTGTAACGACACGACGACTGGCACCCGTCGGTGGCGCCATGCGCAGACGCACCGGCTGTACAGGTGCCGCTGAGAGAGGCGCAGGTGACGCGCTGAATACAGATGCTATCCCGGACGATTGCCACATCGCGGAGGAGCGTCCAAAGGCACTACACAGGTTTCCCCGGCTGCGCAGCTGCTCCGCTGGCATGCTGCCTTTGATAACGAGGGTGATGAGCTTGTGTAGCAGCCCCACGGGCTCGTCCTCCGTTCCGAGCATTGACAGACTCGGGGCCAGGTACAGCAAGTACACTGGCCGATCCACCCGCGTCACCACGGTCAAATAGAAGAGCACGATATCCATCCACCAATCCGCGTTGCCGCACGAGCCGGCGATCTGCTGACGACGGAGGTCATCAGCCAGTCGTCCGTACACAAGCGTTGTGCAGTCGCGTAGAATGCGGAGATAGGGCTGTGACAATGCGTTAAAGAAACGCTCCAGTGGCTGCGCTGACGTTAGCCATGCACCGTGAAAGGCCGCAGAAGAGCTCCAGTCAGTAAGGCCAGAACTCCCAATGAGTCCAAGAGAGTCGGACCGTGTAAGAAACCTGGTTGGCGAGGAGGCGGGACTGCTGAGGTTAGACGACGCAGCCGCGGCTTGCCTCGACTTACACCCGTCAGCAGCGGATATGGGAGCGCTGGGGAACGCACTGCCGGGACCGCAGACACTCCCGCCTAGAAGCGACGATGACGACGCTGCGAGGCGGGTTGAGGGGCTCCCCAGCTCCGGCGTCGCTGGAGAGTCGAACGGGCTTCCGCGGATAGACGGCTGGCCGTGTGTCAGCGAAATCGCAGAGGATGGACCGCCCCCGCCGAGACCGTACAGGCCTCCGAAACGTGACCATCCGCCCTGTTGATCTTCTGCATCCCTCGGTTCTAGGGTCAGCTCCACATCCAGCAGCCGGTTCAGCAGCACGCGCACAATGTCATTTCGATGCGACAAGAGCTTGTTGTTGTGCTGCACTGTCACGTCGAGAACACTTGACGTGACGGCGGCCACCGCCGTAGCAGAGGCAACCCCGGCTCCACCGCCGCCCTCGCTGCTGAGGTGGCCAGCTACCACCCCAGCACATCTCTCCTTCTTACGGGCCGCCGCTGCTGCTGCTCCTGAGCTGTCGCTTCCACCACCACCGCCAGCAAAGGTGCCTCTGGGGTATTGCCCAGACGGGCCAAACGTCGAGCCATCGCTCACCGCCAACGTTGCACGGTCGCTCCCGCGCGCGAGTCCGTCGCTTAGTTCCGTGTCGCTCGCCGTTGTGGCGGTATCCATCAAGGACGAGCAACCTCCAAGTGAGGATGGGTGTGGCAGTGTTGGCTGTCGCAGCGACACCTCGCCCGCCCTCGCGCCCTCAAGGAGAGTTGCGCTTACGTAGCCTGACGGCAGGACGCCGGTCGTCGGAAGCATCGACGACAGTGAAGCGTAGTGACCCTGCTGCTTCACTGATACCGGAGAGGACAAGCCTCCCATATCGGTTCCGCTTTCCTCTGACGTGCCTCCTGGGACAGTTGAGGAGTAAGAACCCGTGGCAAGCGGCGGAAGCCACGACGACCCGTTGAGATCACTGCCGCCATCGACGTGGCGTGAACGCAGCGATTTTAGAAGACACACAGCACGCTGTAAGCTTTGGCTGTTGCCCAGACGCGGATGATACGCTGGTGTGTGCCCTTCCAGCGCCAAATACAGCAACAGCGCGGTGCACGCCACATGGTGGCGTCGTTCCACCCACCGCCGCCGCGGCATAAAGTCGGCAATGCAACCCTCCAGTAACTCCACCACGTAGCTGGGGCTGTACTTTGTCGCTACCGCGTTCAGGACGCGAATGAAGCTGTCGCTCGGAATCGAACGCCGCGCGCCGTCGCGAACAGGTGGACGCAGTTGACAGGGTTTCAGCAGCACCTCGAGAACGCCGCGCACTGTCTGCTGTGACTGATCGATCAATGTCAGGCACACACGCTCAAATGCAATTTGCAGGCGCACGTGCCAACGTGTGATGACGTGAAGCGCTGCCAGGGAACGATCCCCACCGATACCGTGGCGCGTTGTTACTCGTAGAGCTCCAGCCTCACTGCCCCTGTGATCCTTTCTAGCGGCGCAAGCCGTGCGTGCTCCGCGCATCTGTGCCACTGGTGCGTTGCTCTCCACCGTCTCAACAACGCGCCACCATGGCATCGTGTTTAAAACGCCCAGAACAAGCAGGCGTAGTTCCGAGAGGGCACTACGGTAGGCACTTCTCAGTGCGTCACCCTCCATGCACGGTGGAAACCCATTGAGCGATGATGATGCCGCACCAGCATTGGTGCCATCGCCGACGTTGGACGACGCTAACGGTCGGTTCAGCTCCCGTAGCCACTGCTCCGTACCAAGCAAACATTCCACCACCTCGCGGTCGCGCATCTCCGCCAGTGAGGTGCGCCGCAGTACTTCCTGCAGTGCCTGCAGGTGTGGCATGTTTTTCCGAAGGACATACGCCTCAGCAGCGGCTGCAGCACCGCTACCTCGAAGGCTGGCGGCGTTGAGGTCACCTAGGGAGCTCTGTCGATTTCGAAGCAGTCCACAGGATGCGAAAAGATCGCTGTTGTTATCCAATGCACAGGCTGAAACACCCGGCACGCCGCCACTGCCGTCAGCGGCATGAGTAGTCGGAAGAGGGGGGGAGCAGGAGCCACTGCGGCGCTTACGTCCACCTGACGGCATTACGCTTCGCGAATGTGAGCGCCAGGAGTTAGTAAAGGTAGGTACCGAGTTCAGTCAAGGTGAACAATTTTAAGGGAAGTACACAGGTTTCGTTATTTGGTGAACCAGAAGCGGACACTCCTCCACCCGTGTCTGTCTGTCTGTGTGTGTGTGTGTGTGTGTGTGTGTGTGTGCGTGTGCACTGCATGAGTTCTTCTCTGTCTCCACTGTGCTGATTTTCGCCTAGCTGGGTGTGTGTGCCTTTTTCTTTCGCCTCCTCTGGCGGTGTGGAGACACGCACGAGCACACGAGCACAGGCACACGAGCACAGGCACACGCACACTCCCTCGCTCCTTTTCTCGATAAAGAAACGTGTGCGTCTGTGTGTGTGATACGGCTGCGTCAACACCAAACAAAGGCGCAAACCGAAAACGAAAGAGAACCACAGAGGAGATGAGGGGGGAGAGAAAGGTCGTGAGGGTGGCGAGTCAGGGAGGTCATGGTGAACGTAGGTGTACCCAAACTACACGTGAGACAGCCAAGCAGAAGCACAGGCGGAACACGCCGCAGAACACACATGTAGGGGTTCCCGTATATATTCTCTTTGGCCACAAGCCACCGTGCACGTACATGCCGAGAGAATAAAGCATGACGGCCTTCTGCGCAGTGTGCAGACGATGTGATCAGTGAGTGCGTGTGTTGAGCTGTCTCCACCTTCTCCCGTGAGCAGAGGACAGAAGTTGTTGTCGACGGTGAGGGCGGCAGAATCACAAGCAAGCATTGCAGAAGCAGATCGAAGCAGAGCCACATAACACGGGAAACCTAAACACGTATTGAGAGCGAAAGGCAGTGCCTCTGTCTCGGGCAGTGCCACCCTCGCACCAAGAGAGGGAAACTGGTGCGTTCAAACCGCGTCCACGGGGCCGGGTGCGCGCGCGCGCAATCGAAAGTGCGTCTCGGCTGCGGCTAGCCACCAAAATAAGCATTCATTTGTGTCAAGCACAAGACGTGGATATCCCTTTATGCCCATTAGTGGTACTGCGTTCATGTCAGGCCCTCCACTGAGGAGGGTCATTGAGGTGCCGCAATCGCCAGATGTCGCTAGCTTCCTTTCACCGTTGTGGTCGCGGAGCCCGGATGCCGGCATTGACGAGAGTGTTGAGCTTGGGGCAGCAGGATCAGAAGTACTGCATCCCCAGTGCGCCGCTTCAGCAGCGGTGAGGTAATGAGCGCTGGAGGGCAGCGATCCAACCAAACCCAGCTTCTCGCGCGCCGCGTCCAGCGTCAGTGGCACCTCGCTGCCGGGAAGTAACACGAACTTTTGCCGCGGTGGCTGGGCTGGCGATGCCCGACGTTGCAAGCTAGCCGCAGCTCCATTCTCATCGATAGCGTCATCCCTTCCACCTGCACCGCAGGTGCGACAGCTCACGTCACCCGAGTCATCGCCAGTGCCCATGAAAGATGTTCCGTCAGCGGAGAAGGCGGACAAGGATGAGCTCGATGACATGGCTGCGGTCCAGGTAGCTTGACGGAGATCGCTGGCGTACGGCTGCAGTGCATTCCTTGTCTGTAGATCAACGTCTGCGAAGGAAAGAGACCCTACGCACACCACATAGTCATTGACTTCGAAGGCATAGTCATCCTCACACTCTAAGTCAAGATTTACGATAGCCTCTGTGCCCTTGTCGTCGTCCAATTCATTTGAGGCATGCCGCTCCTGGGGCATAGAAGGCGACGAATCCAGGTCCGCCACCGATGTGCGTTCTGTTGCCGACGTGGGTGGAGCTGCAGCTCCGCTTGCGTCAGCAGTGCCAAAAACATCTGATAGCATATCCGAAGCGGCGCCGGGTGTATCGTCGCGTACTCCGCTCACGGGCATGCGTGTCCACGCGCCACTCAAGCACCTCGTGGAAGGAAGCAGTGTGCGGCCGTGTCCAAGAGCAGGACGGAGCCGGAGCACGCAGACGACACCGGTGGCGTCTGAGAGCCACAAAAGGTCGTACGGAACCACGGTTGGCGAAACGGCAGATACCGGTTCCCCCCTCGCTGCAGCAGCAACGCTCCCATTGGAAAAAGCATCGATGCAGCGCACAATGCGACCACAGACTAGAACGCGGTGGCACGGGGTTGTATCCAGTTGAATAGTGCTCTCGCCAAGTCGAGCAGCGGTGACAGCGTCGCGCAAACCGTTTCGGTCACCGCACACTTTCTGGTGTTCTCCACATGGTTCAGAGGCAACAGAGGTCGACGCCAGCGAAAGCACACCAGGCGGCGGTTCATGCTTGGCGTGGGGACCGCCGTGTCTGCCGAGCGCCGCTGTGCGGATGCCGAGATAATCCAAACCGAGAACAGCTCGACACAGTTGGTGAGCTGTTACAGGGCGAGGGGCACGGCTGCGCCAGCTGGTGATGCGGTTTCTTGGAAAACCTACCAGCGGACACATTTTTCTGCCATCATGGCCTGTTTGGCCTTCGGGTTCTATGGCGCTTGTGGCGCAAGGAGGGGGAAACGACGCGTGCTGTCTCTGACCCGACGTACTGCCATCAAAAGCTCGATGCGGGTCAGCAAAAAGAAAGCTGGCGGAGCATCTCATGGAAGAGGGGGGAGAGGCACAGGGGAAGCCGTGGAGAGAGGGGAACAAAGCTAAAATCAGACTCTTGCTGGTGGGAAGGACCACATATGCGCTGTGTAGGGTGCGAAATACGTCACTTTGTCACGAGAGGGCCACGAGAGGGAGAGTAAGAAGGCGAGGTGAGTAGGTTAACGACGAGTCCGCTGGAATGTGTGCATGAGAGAGAGAGACATGAGAGGGAGGCAGTGGCGTGTCTCATCGAGTGCATAGGAAGACAAAGAAAACTCCCCAACGGCTTCGCCAGGGTGCCCTCGAGCGCCAGGAGGACATGCAGTTAAGTAAGGGAAGGAGACAGACTACTGTGAACAACCAAGAAAAACCGAGAGAGACGCTACCGCCATTGGATCGTCGCTGGAGTGCGCACGAGTTGCTGTCGAGCACTGCAGCCACACGAAGGAGCATGCAGACACGCCACCGCACCAGCACCGAGCACCACTACAGAAGGCGATTACCGTGACCTCACGCATCCTTCAGCCCACATGAAAAACCTCGTACGGGGAATCGTGTACTATACTGCAATGAAATCGTGAAGAGGCACTTGCAAGCAACGCTGGTCGACGCGGCCTCAACATCACCCACATGGATGCTCATGTGGGTGGTGAAGAGAGGGAGGGACAGAAGTACACACGCACAGCTGCTAGGAAACACAAAAGTGGGCGCATGCTCTGTGAGAGAGCCCACGGTAACAGCAGTGACCCTTTAACATCTCCTCACGAATTCGCTCAGAAGTTGCGGTGATGTGGGTGATCGTCAGTGGCCCCGTCAACCGTGTATCCTGGGGTCTCCAGGTACTTTGGAACGTGCGAGAGAGGCGTGTCCATGCCAAGTGCGGACTTTGGGTTTGCCTGATACCACTCCTCCTTAAACGGCTCCTGAATCGCGACGTATCGGAAGCACTCTCGGCCGCCGTAGCTCCACATGAAGAGACGGTACGTGCCCACCAGACCGAAGACTGTGGCGATCGGCCACACCATGCAGATCGCATAGATCTCACACCGCCGCATCCAACCTGGGAGCGCCATTACTGCGTGTGTAAGCCTCTCAGCAAAACGAAAGTGAAGGGAGGGGCTCAGAGAGACAGAGAGAGAGAGGCCCCAGGAATAGGCTAAGCGCGTCTTCCGGCAAGTGTGTGGGAAGCTGGCCTGTTACACAGACGCACTCGACAAGAGAGCGGCAACAACAAGAAAAAAAAAAGAGTAAGGCAGAAATCGGAAATTGAAAGGACCCACTGTCGATGTGGATGAGAGGTGCGTGATCGGCTCGTATGCGCTTAGTAGGTTTACGGAAGGGGTGTTAAGGAAAAGAAGATGCCAGAATCCGCTGCGAGATGGATCGCTCTATGCCAACTATGGAAAGGCTTGATCTGCTGACACGGCGGTGTATACGTGAATGTTCTTCAAGCCATATGTATATACCTGGGAGTGGCAGTGGCGGGAGTGTCGCTCCGTGAACGTGCAATAAGCAGCACAGACACTCACAGGCGCACCAGCAAGGATGGGAAGGGACCTGTTGCGTTGCAGCACCTTCACTTTGCCTACCTAACGCACTCACCGAGGGACAACGGAAAGAAAAATGGGAGAAGAAAGACGGGGAGTGAGATGGGCCTGTTTGCGCAAAGGAGCAGCGCCGACTCGGATGGGGGGGGGGGGGAAGCACCCTATCTACGAGGAGTGTTGCAGCATCCTCCATATGCATCCAGTCAAGTGCCAGGGAGCGAGGCAGAGGCCTAACTGCCACTGTGACAGAAGCCACAGCTTTGAGAGAGAAGGAGTGAAAGGGATGTGGCTGAGAGTGTGTCAGAGAAGCCATCAGGCAATGCGGCCGATGCCTATCCAACCGAGAAAATAGGAGAAAAGCATGCAAACGGCAGGAGTCCACACCGGAGTGTGGGCATAAAATGTGGGGCATGAGATACACCAAGAAGTGCACACACATACGCACACACCCATAAAAGGGAAAACAAAATGAAGGGCAATGACCACCTCGGCAAATGGGATGGACATCAGTGTCCGTCGCCTACCCACCCACCTCTCTCTTTTCACGCAGTGTCGATTTGAGCCAGTACGTCCAGCAACCGATCCAGAGCGACACAGCTGTCGGCAGCCGACGGCCCTAACCCATGGTAGCACGCAGCAAGATCCTGCAGTGCACCCACCAGTTGTGCCTCCACCTCAGGGGGTATGTAGAAGTGCTGCTTCGTCCTCCAGTTCCGAATGCACCCGGCAATGTCAAGAGGGCAGGTAGCGCTGAAATTCCGCACAAGTGGTACGTAGCCGCTCTCGTTTTCACAGTCTCCCGAAGGAAACGTATGAGAGCGGCGAGCGGTGCGCGCGGTCCGCAGCGCCGAGCTGCTCTTGGCAAGCACGCGCTCGAGGCTGTTGAGGTTGTCGCTGATGCTCGCAAATCGAACGTGGCACTCCAAGGCTGCCATCTCTTGGTCGGACTGCATGGCGGGGTGCTTTCCCTCCATCTCCAGTAGTATCACAGGGTCAGCGCAGCACTGAATAGACTCGCTGCACTTGCCGCCCGGAAACTCCTCCACCACGTGCCGGACTGATTGGAGAACGGCTTCGTAAAAATCCTGAACGCCAGGGCTGGCAACACCACCGCTCATGCCCGATAAAGATCCGGCCTGATGACAGTGGAAAGACAGGAACACGCTGTGATGTACCAGCCGCACAAGCACACGGCAGTTGTCGCCTTGTCTGTTCTCGCCATGCTCCGAGTCCCTGTACACCAGCCATCCTGCATCAAACCATAATCCACCCCCTGATCGCGAGGAGACCTCCGCAGCCGTCTGCGTCAAGTATGTCGAGAATCGAGGCAGCACAAATGACTTTCCGGTGCATGAAGATAAGTAGGAGTCGAACGCGCCATGTAACGCCGATTTTCTTCCGCCAGCAACACCTCCGCGATACGTCGCATCCGTTGCGTACCACTGATTTGGTAAACCCCAGCTCTCGGACTGCACAGGACCAAGGTAGATCTTGTCGGATACCGTGGCCAAGCGGCACATGACCTTCGGGAAGAAGTTGCGCGGAACCATATCAAGCTTGAACACGTAAAACGGTCCGGAGAGGAAGCATGGAAAAAGCCACGTGACGCCGGCCGATGCGGGGTTCCGGAAGCTCAGAGGGTAAACAACAAAACTCTCCTGCTCCGGGATAATGTCATCCGAATTGAGGCTATTGCCATCCTCCACACCTAATCCGTGTGGCCGCGATAAGACAGACACGGAGGGCCTGTGTGATGCCTCCACTAAATCCTGCCGAGGCGTCGTACAAGCCCGTTCGGCCTCCTCGGCAAATGAGCTGAGCAGCAGCTTGTGCCCCAAAATGATAATGTCGAGGAGCACAAGGAGTTGGAGTACACCAGCCAGCGGTACGCTATAGCGCACGTTGCTGGTGGGAGTGTCGCTGCCAGCGACAGTGACATTATCTGCTCTCCTCACGGCGCTAACTTCCTCACTGTCACATGGTTTAAAGTGGGGCTCTAGCATGACGACGAGAACAGGCATCGGAAAGACGCCATAGCGGAGAAGATGCGCAGTGTCCATAGCCAGGACCCTCACCACATCGATGATTCGTTCCGCCTCGGGCGTGCGCAAGATCCGAAGTGCAGGGTCTTGTGGACTGACAAGTACCCCGCCTCGCTTGCCGTCCGCCGCCGCCACCCTGGTGGCGTCTGGAGTGCGGTGGCCGCTGGATTCCGTCTGGCCCACAAGTGTGCAGCAGGCCAGGGTCGTCAGCACACGGCAGAGCCACCCTACATCAAGAATCACATGCTGGCGTAGTGGTGTGCTTCGAAAGCGGTGCGCCAGCGTGCCCCAGTCGGTGAGCAGTTTCACGTGATGACGCAGGGTGTCTCTGGCGACGGAGATGCTCGCAGCTTCGGTTGTGTTGTAGTGTGTACTGACTGCAGCTGCCAGCGACTTGAAGTCACGCAAAGACAGGCACCACTTTCCACAGCCCCGCAGCAATCCCACTTGCCGGCTCAGCTCTATGCATCGTGCAGGTACGAGCCCGCTGGCGAAATCCACATCACTGCGGCACCGGTCACGCGCCCAGTCTCCGAGCCACTGCAGCCACTCCGGAAATCCCTCCACAGCCCGATACCCGGTGGAGTACACTTGACGGTGTGCATTGTCAATTGCGAATCGGCCCACCACTGTAGGTCGAAGCTGCGGATACGGCTGCAGCATCTGAATGAGGCTGACCACCTGCAGCTCCACTTCTTCCATCTGAGCTTGCAGCATCGCCTGCTGAGCTGCTGGAAGGCGGCGAGAAAAAAGTCCACCGCTGTCTACATCGGAAGCGCTGTTCTCATGCGCATGTGTGCCCACCAGCACCAGTGATACTGTGTGGCTGTCCGTGCGGCACAGAATATCTTCGACAACGCCACGCAGAGAAACAAGTGCCGGTCCGCCGTGAAGTGGGAAGCACAACATGTACGCCACTCGGTGTGATGGAAGTTGGTCTAGCAGTGCGCTGAAGCATGACGTTCCGCCAAGCTCGTACACCTGAAGCCGCATCGGTGTCGCGCCGGCGGCAGTCAGCGTGGTGGTGTGAACGCCGATCGTAGGATGCGTTTCTGTTGAGGCAGATGCGTTGCCGTCAGAGTTGGTACCAGTGTAGGCGCGCCCGTTGCCCATGAGTGTTGACAACGCCGACTGCAGCCATGGTGTGTCCCCTGTCTGTAAGTTCCGTACAAGACTACTCTTGCCACTATCCGACGGCCCTACGAGGACAAGATTGTAGCGGCCCACAAAACACGGTGGTGGCTCGCTGCGGTATGACTTCGGCCGCCCGTTGGTGCTTATCGACTGAAAATATGACGTCGATAACGCAGAGTCGACGTTCAGCTGTGCCGTCTGCGAGGCACGTTTGGTGGACAGTCGCGTATTCGCAACTGCCGCAGCTGCCGGCGATGGCGGACCGTGAGGCGCGATAGAGAGCTTAGATGCCTTAATGCCCTCACTTGCCGTGGGGGTTGCATCTGAGAAGTTGTCGGAGTCTGACAGTATCACAGAAGATGCAGGGTCCTTAGCACCGGCGCTTGTCGTGTGGAAGGGCACCCGTGACGCCCCTGGATGGTGTTGGGGCGTTTGGTGTGGTGAAGGCTTTGACAGGCGGTTCGCTGGGAGAGCCATGCTCAAGGCCAAGGCAGGAATGAGTGGTCTAGATGACGGTCGTGTCAACATGGTGGTGCTGATTCCCGCAACAGAACTGTTTCGTTGCCCGTCAATGGGCTCCTCATTGTACTCGTCTGCGGCAGCGGAAGTCGAGCGTTCGTCTTCGTAGACCGAGTGTATGGATTCCTCATCGAACGACGAGGTTGTCTCCATATCAATCCTCTCACAGTCATCGCCGACCCCGGACACACCGCTGGGCTCGCGCGGCTCCTGACGCACACCCTCCTCCAGGTGCGTATCAGAGGAATGAATAAAACGCTGCAGTGACAACAGCTCCTCCTTGCAGCCTGCAGAGGTAGGGGGAACCGACACCGAGCTCATACGACGATCGCTCTCATCCCACTCAACACGCTGGTCGCTACCGCTACCGTATGTTGTCGTTTCCGCGAGAACCGGTCGCCGCCCCCGGGCAGTCACTGGGGGTTCTGCAGGATCAATGTACTTGAGCTGAATGTGGACGGAGCCTATGTCCAGCACGTCTCCACTCTGCAGGAGGAGTGTGTCGTCGTCCTTGACGGCAATCGCGCTACGGTACGTCGGGCGGATCACGTATGTCTCGTATCCCGCGCACGCTCTCAGCGTCGTTGTCGAGCTAGTCATCGCCGCAGTGCCTGTCGCCTTGCATCGCTCAAGGATGCAGTGCGGCCCACCAATGCCCTCGCTAAACTCTCTTGGAAGGCAAACGTGCTGCGTGTCGGCACCTTCATCGGGTGCCCCGTCTTCTGCATCGGAGTCTGAAAGGGTGCCAGGTGACGGCAAAACGAGAGATGAGTCAAAGGATGCTGAGAGGCTGCCCACCTCATCACCTTCTCTCCTCTCCGCCACGGATGGCGCTGCTGCAGTGCTACTCACAGTGCCACCCGTGCGCGGAAACACGCCCACGAGCGTCTCGCCTGGCCCAAGATGGACGACTACCCAATCACCAGCACCATCAATGTTTAGCAGATACGGGTCATCACGAGACAGTCGCATCGTTGTCGTCATTGCACCGGAGGCTCTATTCTCGGCCTCCTTCGTAGCCACCGCCGCCGCCATCGCCGCCGCAGCGGCCCGCATCGCCGTCTGCTCTTCCTCATGTTGCTTCACAAGCTGGGCAATGTGAACGTTGCGTTCTGCCTCGGACGCAGCCATCTGCCGAATCATCTCCTCTGCACGACGCAGCTCCGACTGCAGCGTTGCAACAATTTCGGCACGGGAGGCCACAGCAGAGGCCGCCACTGGTGACACTGGATTTGATGCTGCCACATCGCTCTCCAGATCACTTTTGAAGCAGGGGTGCGGTGCATGTATCTCTGCATCACCAGTGGGCGCGATAGCCACGTCTCTCTCGGGTGCCGGTGAGTGCGCCCTCCTCGTCCTATGCTCATCGCGATTTTCTTCGTCAACCCACTTTCCCTCGGCAGAGTTATCATCATCGCCTCCTACAAGTACGGACTGAAGAGACGAGTCGCTGTCCGCAAGTACCACAGCTCTTGCTGCCAACGTCGCTGTCGGCGTAGAGGAGCACCTCGCTTCAGAACTGAGCAGCGAGCGAATTTGCTCCCGCAGCCGCATCACCTCCTCCTCCAGTTCTCGTATTCGCTTGTCGCCAGCTGTTTCATTCACGAACACTTTCATCACGATGGATTTCGCCCTCTCAGCGTACCGCAGCGTGCTGAGCGATTCGTCGTAGCTGTCTGCGCTGGGACTAACGGTGGCAATCATAAACGTTTTGCTGTTTCCACCTAGAGACTCCTTCAAGAGAAAGGTGAGGGTAGAGTCTCGGTAGGGGATGTGCCGCTTGGATCCAGTCGAGCACTTCACTGGTGAGTGGCCTGTGGAGCTGCTCGCAGTGGCGATGGACTGGGCCGCCAAGGCGTTGATGACAATGCCAAGTGTTGTGAGAGACTTATTGATCTGTGCTCCTTCCTTGAGGATGTCGCCATCAGCTCTGGTGGCCTTGGCACGCTCGCTGCCAGCAAGATCCACCAAGTTGATCTTCGCACCTAGCTGTGTCGTCATTGTCGCCCCTGCAGTGAGCGATGCCCCTGCGGTCGCAGTGTCAGACCCGCCTTTGCACCCATCGCCCAGCGGGACGGCGAATGTACGCTTCTGCAGCAGCTGAAGTGTAAAGATGGCGTGCGATCGGCTCGACGTTTCGTTCATGCGAGTCGATGCCATGTGTCGCCGTTGATTCCCCCGTACCATGAGCCGTAGTATCTGTTCCTCACTTGTCACGGAAATCTCGGCGAGTCCTTCGACATAGACGCCGAGGGTTGGGTGCTCACGCACTCGCAGTGTGGCATCCGCTGAGTCAGCCGCGGGAACTAAACACTGGCGACGCAGAGACCCCGTGATAACCCGCGGTGAAGTAGGCACATACTCCTCGTTGCCGTCTGCCACAATCCTGGCGTCATCCACGTCGTTCAAGAGAGAGCGCACACGCTCCCGGTAGATTTCCAGATAGCTGACATACACGCTGAAGTCCACCTTCTCCTCATTCGCTGCGGCGGCTTGCTTTGTCCTGTGCATCTCTAGAAACATTTCACGGCAGAGGCGCGGTATAATACCCGGCGCATCCTCGATGGAGCAACCACCATCGGCGCCCATCATAGAGTAGCTCTTCCCACTGCCCGTCTGACCATAGGCAAAAATACATGTGTGGTAGCCTTGGAGACTGGACTGTAAGACCGGTCGCCCAGTCTGCTCGTACACCTGCTCCTGTGTGGCGTCCACGGGGTAGAGATGATCGAAGGTGAAGCGGTGATGGCGGGTGCTGCGCAGATTTGGATCGACGGCGAGCAGCGCATTTACATCTTGCTTTGACTCCCACGGCGGGAGAATATAGAGAGTGCTGTGCACTGGGAGTGCAAAGATACAGCTCCTGGAATTCAGCTTCGTTTCGCGAGCGTTGAGTGGTCGCACGCGGACACTGACAGTGATACGTCCTTCCTCATAGCGGGTATTTGGTTCTCCGCTAGCCTCTCTCGAGGTTGCCAGTGACTGGGGCAAGTTCCACTCTGCCTCCTGAGAGGCACCTCTCAACCTCTCGCTCATCTCTTAAAATGCGCTCCCTTCTGCGTTGTAGGTCTCCGCATGGAATCAGTCAAGAGGCGAGAGACACACCGAAGGAATAGCCCAAGAAAACGTGCACGCGGCGTGCGTGCGGGAATGTGAGCAGGAGCGCGGGCGGCGCAACCTCACACCGTAAGAGAGGAGAAACAGTGACGAGGAGGGGGGGTTATACAGAACGCAGTACACTGTGTGTCTGTGGTGCTCGAACGCCCGGTGCGAAGGAGGAGCTAGAAAAAAAAAAAAAAACTAATGTGGGTGCGCCAGCACAGCACATCCCCAAAGAGAAAGAAATGACAGACTCCAGAACTGCTCGAGCACACGCGCATACACGCAGCCCATTCGTGGCCCATGCTCAAGGGAGCGTGCCACTAATCTCTGCGAAAGAAGAGGAAGAGAGAACGGGCCTTCAGTACACCTAAACGTTATCCGCTCCGTGAAAAGGTCGCCGAGTAAGGGGGGGGGCAACACAATGGACCACCGCCTTCGGGATGCAAAAGAAGCAAGTGCCATTCACACTCCTCCGCTCCGAATCGAAACACCCGCGCGAAAGCTGCAACAGCCAGCCGCTCCACCTCACCGAACTTCCCCGATGATAAGCCTTCCTTTTCTCGCACTGGTAAGAGAGACGCACAAACACTAAGCCAGCTTGAGACCCCCACGCCGGACGAGGCAATCAAACTAGCTCGCACTGTGTCCGGGGAGGGGGGCGGGTAAGAGAAGAAAGCGAAGGGTACGTAGAGGACACACGCTAAAACCTCGCACTAGTCACAGAGAAATTACGTGATAAATACTTCTTTACCTCCCCTCCCTCCCCCCGGGTGCTTTGCAGAGAGCGGCCAAGGAGTGAGCGCTGTGTAGGGATTGTGACTGAGTGAGAACAGAAGAGAGAGAGAGGCGTGAGGGGATGCGTGCGCATGCGGCTTTTGGAAGGGGGAAAAAAGGGGTTCGGAGTGGCTGATAAGAGTGCAGGAAGGTGCCTGTGAGGAGGATGCGCGACGAAGGACGAAGACACGTTACGCACACGCAATGCCGACAGAAGTCCACCTCCGCAGTCGAGCGTATCCTCTCCGTCAACTTTGCGCACACCACAGCCGCGTACCCGTCGGGTGAGTCACCATCATCGGGGTCTCGACACACCAAGGAAGAGTGGGTTGAGTCGGCGTCAAGATGATTGATAAATAGTCACGTCCTTTCCAATAAGGAGAGCGCGAATCCACGCATGCACCTGCACAGATACATTCTTCGCCAACGATGCGAAAGTCACCCTTTCCAAATATTCCCTTCCCTACACCCCTTCGATTCGCCTGTCTTTCTCTCTTTGCTGCCTGTGTGTCTCTTCAGCGTCCTCCAGCCGCTAAGTGCATCGCTTCCTGTGGTACACCACCCCCACCAAAAGCAAACAAGGCAGAATCGGCGGTCAGGAAGTGCATATGGTACCCTCAGTGCTGTGAAACGTGTACAAGCCGCTACACGCACTTCAGAACACAGCAAAGAAAGCGGTCACACAGTCTCCTAACCCGCGCACCTCTCTCGATGGAGTCGCTGTCAGCCACACCAATTGCCCAGGCTATTCTCATTACCCGACACCCGTTTTTTTTCCCCAGTCCCACCCCCTCTCTCACCCCCCTCCCCTATCAGCGAGCACAGAGACAATCGAGGAATGCCGGTCTCACAAGCATCGCGGTGTGCCGGCGAGAACAGAACAGTCGGTGTGGAACAGAGCGCGCTGGCGCCCACGACGGACAGTAGCGCGACTTGACCGGTTACAAGATGCGCATGCCTTCGTGAACGCTACAATACATGCTTGTCAGTCTACCCACCTCTCCTCTCCCAGGTGTGTCTGTCGTTCGCGGAAGGAGATACACGTGGTGGCCGAGAGAGTCGTGCGCCATCCGAAGACCTGTCATCCTAACAAACGGCTTCGGGCACCAGCTGAGACACCAGAGCCGGAGGGGTACAGACGTGTACACGCCGTTTACATGAAAACCTAAACAACGATAGAAGACAACAAAACGAAGAGTTCCCAGCTCCGTAGAGACAAGGAAGCTTGAAAAGGGGGAGGGGGAAGAAGGCGAACTAGGAGGCGAAGGGGGCGTCAGTAGCGGCAGCTGACACAGAAAAGACACGCAACGACGGCGCTTCGACGTAACTTCACAGTTCATCGTATTGCCACTCCTGTACGACGCGCAGTAGGGAACCGTACGAGAAGGGCGTCCGTATGGGAACACATAGATACACTAAAAGGCAAGATGTGTCTTTGTTTCAACTGCTCCCCGAAGCAGCAACACGCTTCTGCCGTGCACCCCCGCCCATGAAAGTCGTCCATCGTGCACTTACTAAGATCAGACCAGAGCGTAGCAGAACGCTATACAGAACGAAGAGAAACGAGGCATCGACTCTTGCACCGAATCCTCGTTGCGCAGGCAGCAGCCATCGTGGGAGTCCTTGCAAGTGCTGGGGATTCAACGTCTCACTCGACGTCTTGGTAGGGCAGCCTCCCCTCCTCCTGTACCCGTTGTGCTTCCACGACAAAATATCGTTCTCCTGATTCGGGATGGATTACAGCTGGTCAGCTCCGATGGCCTCCTTTCACACTGCCTTGGCCAACTTCACGATGGCTGCCCGCTCTCGGCGGCGCCGGGCACCTGGACTCGAACGTTTCTGAGCAAATTACTCAATCATGCATGGCAAGGAGTGAGCGCCCTGTACGTGTTTCCAAGCCATGGCGGCATTCGCTGCATAGAAACAGTGGCACTTGTATCCTCTCATTTTGACGCAATCCGCAAGTCTAGCACCTCCACCTCACTCTCCAGAGCGCACCTGCCTAATGTAGCAGCTGAGGATTATGTACAGCGGGTACTACACCTTCGCTGCAGTAGTTCGCGTGCAAACGGAGCTGCGGGCGCGGGTACACGGGGCACACATCATCGGCAAAGGGAGAGGACGTGCCATCTTTGGGAGCACGATGCAAGTACTGGCACCACGTACTCGTCCAAAAGGTCGGGTGCCCGTGAACAGCCGAGTTCACGTATCATTAGCCTTTGTGAATAACCCGAGAGAAGACCTCAGCGATGACCTGCGAGGGGTTCACAGCAGGACACAGTTTTGCATTTTAGGATGATAGCCCTGACTTGCACGGTATCGTACGCATTTCCTTTTCGAACGTGGTGGTGCTGCCATATGTGGTGATGCAGGTTTCCTCTCACGCCCCGCCAGCCACAGCGTGCCAGCAGAAGTCTCGGCCTCCCAGCCCCCTCCACGTGAATTCCCACAGCAAACTCAGTAATTCGTTCCTTCTGCTGAGCCAGCATCTGCTTACACAGCAGCGTCTTACTCACTATTAGCTCCTTGCCAGTGGCATGGAAACTCTTCAGAAGCGGCGGAAAGCACAGCCTCTTTTCCTTGAGTGTGGCAGCGACAGACTCCATCTGCAGACCGCTCTTGTACAGGTGGAAAAAAAAAATTAAGCTGGTGCATGGGTGTGCAGAAAGATGGAGGTTTCTGCAGCGCACCCCAGCATGCGCATCCTTGGGGTGCTGACTCAGACCCGGTTCACAGCGCTCAAAGTTTTTCTGCAGTTGTATTTCCCTCGTCGACTGGATATTCGATTCCACCGAAGACGGTTCCTCGCCGATCACGCACACACACACACACACACACACAACAAAAACAAACAAAAAAATTCGATAGGGCTCACTCGGATAGGTGGATTCCGTAGCAACTCAGAATGGTTCGCCCAAGGATTTTCACCCAGTTTGTTCACATCCAACGTGACGGTCACTGGCCGCTTCTTGATGCAGATCAGCGTCTTCATCTTTTGTGTCTGCCACTCGGGCTGCACCATCATTTCCACGCACACCTTCTACCCCTTCGACAGGCTCCTGCCTGAGCGCATCCCATAGCTTGACGAGGCATCGCTTGATAGCATTCGTCTTGCTCAAACATCTCCCCAGTTTCTCATCTGACTCCTACATGGTTTCGTGCCCTCATCAGAAAACGAGAGCGGGGAAAGGAACACTACGGAAGAGGGTGCGGAGTAGAAGCAGCTGGACGAAGACGTGCATGACGAGGTCTGAACTACACAGCAGGGGGAGCGGGCAGGGATGCATGCGCAAGGAGCTGTTCCTCAGGTGCGAAAAGACGCAGAAAAACGGAAGGCTACTATGCCGACGTGCGCGACAACAAACGAGGAAGAGTGATAGACGGTGTTGTGCCTTGGCAAAAGAACGTAGACAGAAGTAAAGGAAAGCGAGAGAGAGTAGCGAGAAGATTTGCCTCGTGAGACCGAGGAGGCAATAACCGCCACACAACAAGCGACGTGACAACCGCTACGCTGCATGAAGGATGTACATCAGTGAGCATGCAACGGTGATCGAGAGGCGGGGTCAGGAGTGTGCGATTGTACGGTCACCTTTACAATGCCGCTGCCAACAACAGCGAGACACACGAGGTTCTCTGGGGGCTGTTCGCTCACTGAGCTGCACGCTGAAGCTGTCATAGAGAGAGACAGAGAGAGAGAACACGATAATGTAGGGTAGCAGATGTGGAGGGGAGGGGATGGGAGGGGGGGGGGGGGGCGAAGTCACAGTCAAGTGTTCTGTCGAGGTTGGAAACATCGTTTCGAAACCTGCTGATGTGCACATCCCCCCCAGGCTCGTATCATAAACAACTCTGGTACGCATTTTCAAGCCGACGGCTGGTGTGCGCTCCCTCTGCCCTCTTCCGCCCGCATGTACGGTAAAACACGAGCCCACAACTCGGAAATGCATCGCCGTTCGCTGGACCAACTATACTGTCGGTGTACACCTGCCCATGTCCGCCTCGTCCCTCTCACACCCTATACCAGTGAGCTGCGTGACGTGTGCGTCGTCTTCTACTATATACACCACGGCAGGAACAGTCGAGCACACCCACACGAGCATCCAGAGACTTCGGTGCACACGCTGAAAATTTCCTTTCCTATTTAGCTGTCACGCTTTCATTGACTTGCTCCACTGCCTCTCCTCCCGCGCTCACATATGCGCAGACACTCTCCACACATCCCCCCGTAAGCGCTGCACCCGCTATCCGTAAAGTCAGCGTCGACCTCAAGCGATGTCCACGCAGTAATCAGTTAGAAGCAGCCCCGAAAAGAAAAAAAAAAACAGAGCGACCGGCGATGGCAGGTCTAAGGGGGTTGCACTTGCTCAAGAAAAGAGAAGAAACTCGAGGGAAGGAAAAAGACGTCAACGACAACATAAGAGGTCAACGCTGTTAGTGTCCAAAAACCTGCACGAAACAGCCTAACAGAAGCAAGCATAGTGGATCGTCTCTGATGTGGTTGGTTGTGCCAGGCGTGACGCAAGAGGGCAACGGAGATATACAGGCGGTGAAAACAGCATGCGACAAATCCATTACGTAGCCCGTATGTATGTGTGTGTGGATGGGTGCGTGTGTCCGTCTCTCACCCTTTTAGCTCTCTCGCACACACACACACACACGCAGACCGACAGAAACAGTGGAGGGGGGAGGAGAAGGCACACATGGAATGCGTTACAGTCATTTTTTTTTTTTTTTTGGAAAGGTAGAGTAGTAATGAAAAGAAAACGTTTTCATTTTGTATATTTCCTCGTCAACGTGTCTATTCCTCGCCGTAGTGCATAAGCGCATCCACCACTCGGCACCGGGTCTCATTCCTGCCACAGATTCATGATTCGTCAGGTGAGCAGCAACGGTACACACGCGTGCTACCGCAAAGGCGTCAGCGCTGTTATCCGGGCACGATCATTAGCTCAAACTCCCTCTACCCGCTTAGCAGGCCGCCTCACAGTTGGCTCTGACATGACGGTCTTTATCCGGAGCATCCCCCTCGGAGTGACACTCAGGTTCTTCAACTGGGTAAGCAGTGAGGGCCAGGTGGGATGAGCTGGAGCCACGCTGGCACATTTCCAGGCCATGTGTGCGATGCAGACATGCTCGCTGTTGCAGGCCACACACTAACGCAACGCCAAGCTAGTACTTCACCGCCAGCCTATTCGTAGTAAGGAACCACTGTGCCTTCCCCCGAGCTTGGGCGGCTCACCCTGTCAACACCAGTACTAATTTGGGAGTCCACAGGGATAGAGGAAAAATGGTATGTTTTTTTTCTTGGAGGGCACAGGGCTCCTGGGTACTGGGTCTCATCCACGGAGGGGGGAGGGGGGGTGGGCGCACCACTTCTACTATCATGGGCGCATGTAATGGACAAGAGCGCACGCAGACCAGTACACCAGGTAAAGGTGGAGAGTGCATCTGCCACTTACTAGTACCTAAGTGTACACCCCCCACACACACACATACATGCATGATTCGCCTGTCGCACTGCTGTTTCCTCGCTTTTTCTTTTCGAATTCACGACTACCCGAGCTAGGTAACGGCAGGGAGGCATCCCCATAAAAATGAGACCACCTAGTCGGACGTACAGTCGCCCTTCCCTCCTCGCTTCCCGCATCTCGGGCTCGTTATCCTTCAACACAAAGTCATGGATGAGTGTACAAGAACATGGTCTTCCAAACGCTGGGCTCAGCGGAAGCAAATCAAGTGCGTGCGCACATAGCTCTAATAAGAAGAGGGTGAGAGGAGGGAGGGGGTGGGGGATGTTGACTTTACTGTAGCTTGGCTCTGTGAGCAGAAAAAAAAAAAAAAAGATGCAGGAAAGGGAGAGAAAAGGAGAGGGCAAAGCGACACCTAATGCCGCGCAGTAAAATCGGGAGTGCCGAATCTGCCTGTCCCTGTGTTCTCTATTTAATTGCCACTCCACAAGTAGGCGTCTCCTGGCCGCCTCTGTCCTACATCTCGTCGCCGTTGATCTTCTTGATAATCGCTTCCCCAAATTCTGCTGTCGAGAGGGTCTTGGCGCCGGGCATCTGCCGCGCAAGATCGGACGTTGCCATGTTAGCCTGAAACACCATCTCAAGCGCGTTGATAATGCGTGCCGATACCTCGGACCAGCCGAGGTAGTCAAACATCATAGCCCCAGACAGGATGAGCGAGGACGGGTTCGCCTTGCCTTGGCCAGCAATATCTGGCGCTGTACCGTGTGTCGCCTCAAAAATGGCGTGACCTGTAAGATAGTTGATGTTCGCGCCTGGCGCGATGCCGATGCCACCGACAAGCGCGGCCAGCTGATCCGACACGTAATCGCCGTTCAGATTCATGGTGGCAATCACGCTATAGTCTAATGGACGGAGAATCGTGTTTTGCAGAAACGCATCGCAGATGCAGTCCTTGATCACTACTTTGCCACTGTCCATCGCCTCGCGTAGTGCCGTCTCAGCTGCCTCCTTGCCGTTTTTCTTCTTGATAGCGTCGTATTGTGTCATTGTAAAGACAGCCTCGGAGAACTCACGCTCAGCCAAGGCGTAGCCCCACTTCTTGAAGCCTCCTTCAGTAAACTTCATGATGTTGCCCTTGTGCACCAGCGTGACAGACGGCAGATGGTGGTCCACAGCGTACTGCACCGCCGCTCGCACCAGTCGCTCGCTTCCCTCCAGCGAAACCGGCTTCACACCGTAGGCACTTGTCTCAGGGAAACGCACTGTCGTCACGCCCATCTCCTTCGCCAAGAAATCTCCAAATTTGGCAGACTCGGGCGTGCCTTGCTCCCACTCGATGCCACAGTATATGTCCTCCGTGTTCTCGCGGAACACAACCATGTCTACCCACTCCGGATGACGAATCGGTGATCCAACGCCGGTGAACCACCGCACAGGGCGCTGGCAAACGAACAAGTCCAGCCGGTGGCGAAGCACCACGTTGAGTGAGCGAATACCCTCACCAACCGGAGTCGTCAGCGGCCCCTTCATGCCAACGCGGTGCTTGTCAAACATCTCGATCGTCTCCTCCGGCAGCCAGCTGCCCTTCTGCTCGAACGCTTTCTCCCCGGCGAGCACTTCTAACCACGAGATCCGCCGGGTGGTGCCGTACTCCTTCGCCACCGCCGCATCGAAAACGCGGTGCGCCAACTCCGTAATCTCCTTCCCGACGCCGTCCCCCTCAATGTAGGGGATAATGGGGAAATTAGGCACCAGCAGCGCCCCTTTTGCAAAAGAAATCGATTCGGCCATCCCCAAAAAATTCCGCTCGGATGCGGCGCAGCTGCACGGGGTCGTGGACGAGAAAAGAGAGCCCCTGTTCACTGCCACAAAGCCCAGTACGGCAGTGGACGACGCTCGACCAGAAGCGCTGCAGCAGATACCAAGTACACGAGAAAGATTCCCGGCACAGAGAGAACGCGAGAAGCGTGTACAGGGCGTTAAGAGTAGAAGACCCAAAAACAAATCGCACAAAATAATGTGTGCGAGACTCGCCGATCCGAACACTGAGACGACACAAGACGAGAGCGATGCTCAGTAGAAGAGAGAGCGCGCGAGTCCTGGAATGAAAACCGACGAGGAGGTAGATGGTGTGCTACTGTTTCTACGTCGGCTCGTTAACGTGCAGAGAGAGGAAGGACGCCGGGCCGTGCTTGCAGGTAAATGTGTGTACATGTTTTCATGCAGGTGCGCGTATATATGTACACCAAAGAGAGAGAGAGAGGGAGACAAAGATGCGTTCAACTCACAAGGTCATGAGACAGCAGTGCCATTCCCCTTTTGGGTCTTCCCGAAGGGGTCAATCTGACCTCAGCGTGAACCGTCACCTCCGCTTAGGCCACCTTCCGAGCATCTGCCGCACGCAGGCCCCCCTCGTGTGGTGTGAAACATGTCGTACGCACGCGCGGTACAGCAGCGGACCGACTCGGTCATCTGATGGCGGGGCATGTCTCAAGCTCCGCCCACACACCCGCCTCGCACGTCGCTCCTCACAGCAGCACCCACTATGCTGCTCGGCATCCGATGCACTTCTCTGTCGGGGGCACACGTAGGCTCCTCAACTCTGCACGCGGTGTAAGGGACAGGCTTGGTGACCTTGAGTGACGCTGGCAGGTTTCCAGGCCACGCGCGCGGTGCACACGTGTTCGATGCCGCAGGCCACCACAACGCAGCGCCCAGCCAGCACCTGACCGCCGGCACATACGCAGTGAAGCGCTGCTCTGGCCTCCATAGAATGTAGCGGCTTGACCCCGGCACCACCCCATGTGTGAGGCGTGGCGTTCGACAGGGAGAAAAGGGGGGCGGGGGCTGCAGGGCTTCTCCCCACACACGCAGAGTGGAGGTGTACTCGACCATGTAGTGCCACGCATGGCGAGGGGTTTCTCCTCCCTGTGGATCAGAGTCCATAGAAAGAGTGCGTACCCGAGCCCTGCCCCCCCCCAAAAAAAAAAAAAATGGAAGCACAAACGTTTTGCGCAACGAGGATGGCCGAGCATGCCGAAAAAAAAAAAAAAATCGTGTCCACAAAGCAAACATACAACGATGAAAATAAAACGGCGAAGCAGAATGCCTCGAAAAGTGCGCACGTAAAGCGGCGCAGAGTCTCGTTGTGTAAGATGACAACGGCGCCTGGGCGCGCGCCTCGAATGAATGCTCTCTTCATCATCCACGAAGGCGCACAAAAAAAAAAAAGAGAAGGGAGTATGGAGATGTCGATGCCGTTCTCCGGGGTCGAGCACCAGCCTACTTGTTGCTCCACAGCAGGCAGTCGGGACCCCATCCCTAATCACGGTGCCTCCGCACTCGGACTTCTGAGAGTGTTATGACACGCATATGGAAAAAGGAAAAGAGGATTGCGAGGTGTTGCTCAACTGCCACATTGCTCGATGTAAGGGTTATCGATGCCCCCAGCAGACAGTGAGCACCACACACAATAATAAGCGCCCATGATGTGCGGAGAGCGCTGGTGTGCAAAGCTCACAACTCAAGCCTTCAAGTACCGTTCTTCCAGGTGGCGGCGCAGATACTCTGGGTTCAGTGTCTCTCCCGTCGCACGAGTCATGAGTTCGTCCGTCTCGTACAGGCATCCATGGTCCCAAATCATCTCCTTCTGTTTCTCCAGGAGTGGCCCTAGCTCACCGGTGCGCAGGCACTCATCGACCTTCGCATCTCCCAGTTCCCTTCGGATGCTGGCCATGATCTGTGCCGCATACATGGCACCGAGCGAGTACGTCGGGAAATAACCGAGCGAACCCATGGACCAGTGCACATCCTGCAGGCACCCAACATCGTCACGACCCTCCGTGGAGAGACCCAAGTACTCCTGCATCTTTGAGTTCCAAACGCGAGGCACATCTTCCACTTCCATCTTGCCCTCCATCAAGTCGCGCTCGATCTCGTAGCGCATGATCACGTGAAGAGGGTAGCACACCTCGTCGGCATCGACGCGGATGTATCCAGGTTTCACTCGCTGCAGAACCTTCCGCATGTTTTCCTGCGAAAAGGCTGGCTGCGCCTCAAAGAACTCAGGAAGGCGAGTTGTGAGGTAGTCGATAAAGGGTGTCGCGTGGCCAATCTGAAACTCCGCAAACAGGCTCTGGCTCTCATGCACGCCAAGAGAGCGAGCGGTGCACAACGGTTGCGTGATGTGCTCGCGTGGGCCACAGTTCTGCTCGTACTTCCCATGACCACTCTCGTGAATGAGGCCGTACAAGCTCTGCACAAACGTCTCCTCAATGTAGTTTGTTGTGAGTCGGCAGTCTTCCTTTGTCATTCCGGTGAAAGGGTGGGGGCTGACATCGAGTCGACCGGCATCCATGTCGAAGTGCCAGATCCTCATGAACTCCTTGCAGAGTGATTCCTGTTTCTCCTTCGGGAACGTCTGCGAGAAGGCTATCACGGAGTCACCGGAATGCTTCTGCACTATGTCCTTCAGCAGCTGCGGCAGCCACGACTTTATATTTGCGTACACCCCATCCAGTTTTCGTGTCGTGATGCCTGGCTCGTACTGGTCCATGAGTGCCTCGTATGGGGAGAGAGAGGTTCCGGCGGCAAGGTAGGAACCTTCCTCACGGGCGATCGCCACCAGCTCCCTCAGCACCGGTAGGAACTTGCCAAAGTCATTTTCTTTGCGGCTTTCGCACCACACGTTGTGCGCACGTGTCGTGAGGCGCGCCTTTCGGCCCACAAACTCAGCCGGTAAGGCGGTGGCGTTCTTCCAGGCGCGCGTCATCTCGCGCAAGTTCGCGCGCTGCAGCGTGTTCAGCTCGTCGGTGCCCTTGGCCGCAGTCTCGATTAAGCCCTTCACCTCCGGTGCCGTGATGAAGCCAAAGCGGAGCTCCGAGAGCATGGCCATCGCCTCACCGCGTGATTCCGCACCCTTGGCGGGCATGTTTGTGTTCATGTCCCAGTTACCGAGACTGAGGAAGTGGTCCAGGCGGTAGACCTTCTCAAAGATCGCTTCCAGCTTCTTGTACGACTCCATGTTTGCTAGGCGCAGTTTGAACTCGCTCAGCAGCACACGCGGTACAAGAAGGTGGGGTGTTTTCCTGAACGTTTTTTTTACTTCTTTTATGAGATGGGAGTGGAAAGGAAGATGTTGTTCACTGATGTGTAAACAATGTGGACTTGTAGATGAGGATGCGGCGCAAAGGTTGGGGGCACTGGTTAGCCAGTAAGTGTTGATGGGTATAACAATGCTCTGGCAAGCCGGACGTGGGCATCAAGAAAACAGAAAACGTTCACCGCGTCGTTCGTGGTATGCGTGCGGGTGAAAGTATTGACGATGAGGACGCAGGATCGCAAGTTTAGTTACCGCTTCGATGCAGAGGGATATAAATACGATAGAGCCTCTTTGTGTAGGAGAGGAAGGGTGTGAGGGACAAAGCAGCGGAACAGAGGAGAATACAAGAGAGACGGCCGAGTAATTGCAAGGCACCTTCACAACCGCCCCCCCCCCCTTTCCCCTGAGGATTACGCCACAAAACCGACCCAGCGCTACACTCTCTCACTTACGAACCGCGTAGCGCGCTCTCTGCTCACGCCTTTTTGCTGAGCTCATGAGAGGGTCATTCAATGAATCGCACAAACACACGCAGAGAAGATCGAGGAGCAGTACCCCTCCCCTTCCCTCTCCTCCTTTCCCCGTCCTGGTGACAGAGAGCACAGGGTGCCAGCGCGCTGGCGGTGGCCAGTGAACGAGTGTGAATCGTCCCAGACGAAAAAAAAAAAAAAAACCTGTCCATCGTGCTGGTAGCACCGCCACCACGCCTCCAAGCCGACGGCCACCACCACCTACACCAATAACCGCTCAAGGCGTAGACAAGCACAGCGGCAGAAGCGCGGAGACGGGTATTTGTTGCAGTTTCCTCGCTTCGCAGCACTCATTCTTTATTCTCGAGTGATTACTCCATACGATGTCGATGCGTTACAAGAGGGAAGTCAGAAAACAAAGCACCTACGCAAATGCATTCAACTAAAATCATACTTAACTCTGTTCGCTCTTAGACACGCCCCCTCCGCCAGAAAAAAAGAAAGACAGGCACACAGTACGGTGCGTGCAGTCCCTAACGTTGCACTACACAAGCCGGTCACCACAGATTAGGGCGGCCAAGACGAGAAAGCGGAAAGAAACCTGCGGAAGGGAGTACAAGCGCCAGAGCAAGTCCACATGGCGGCGCCAGTAAATTGCCCACACCAGTGTTACAGCCGCGGCACACACACAGGCACACACACACACACACACACACACCTCACTTGCCCTTCACCCCCCTCACAGCCTTTGCTTTGTCTCCCTTTAAGTGCTTGTTGGCCACCACTTCGAAGCGGTGAACAGCGTCGCGGGCGTTTCGGCGGTTCATGTAGCGACGATTCAGTGGCACGTACGCAAACGGGTCAAGGCTGCCGCGCTTCACATCACCGTCGCCCGCTCCGCGGAACTCATCACCCTTTCGAATGTCCTCCTCCACACGCTGCCGTTTGATCTCGCGCTTCACTGCCTTCTGGTCGCGCAGACGAGACACCTGCAGCGCACTCGGGCCAACAGCACCACGGCCCCTTTTGTACATATCCATCGATTTTTCAGCTGCATCCTCCGTGGCGCGGCTGCCATAACGCAGTGTGAGCTCCTCGTTCTCAAAGTCCTCGTCCTCTGCGCGCGAGCGCTTGCCAGGACGTCCGCTTGCCTCATCGTTCAAGGCGGAAGCCACCACTAGTCCGTTCCTGCGCTGCAACAGCCGCTCAGCCATCGCCTGGCGGGCCTTATGCGCCTCCTCCGTTCGCTTCTCCTCCTTGCTGATAATGCGCAGTTTTCCGTCGCTCTGGAAGTCAAGCACCATGTTGTCGTACTCGTCCTCCTCGTCATTCATGTCGTCACCAGCAGCAATGGTGGCACTCCCAAAGCCCTGAAAGACGGGAGCAGCGTGCTTGGCAACGAAGCTGCTCAGGGCACCCGTCTCGAGCAAGTCCTCCTCTACTGCCTCCTCACGGCCGGCGTTCATGGCTGCACCGAGGAACAGCTTGTCGAATTCATTCTGCTGTTTCTCTCTGCGTTTCTTCAGCTCTCTCTCCGACTTCTTCTCCTCGCGCCTCATCATCTTCTGTGTGTACCGGAGGAAGTTCTTGCTGCCCAGCGGAAAGATAGGGTCGATCTGCTCAATAGGGAAGCGCTTCAAGCACTTTTCCAAAAGGATGCGGAGATGCATGCGTGTGTTGCTCGACACACTCGGCTGCGACGTGACGAGGGCGATGGCGTAGAGCAGCTTCGGCAATGCCTTAGCCACGGCCGCCTTCACGGCAGGGCTCCGCTTCGCCAGCTTGAGCGCCATACGGGCGAAAATGGCTGCCGCCGTGCGCACTTCGGCGTCCTTTGATTCCATCAGCTTGAACCCGATATCCATGGCGCTCTGCAGGTCTGATTCTGGCAGCTCATTATGCGTCAGATACACCATCTTCGCCATGCACACCACCGTGCTTGACACCATCATCGTCGTCTTGCCAGAGAGTCCGGCTATAACCATGAGGAGCAGCGCATTCACCGGTGCACCGGCAGCGGTCATGTAGCGCTGCATCTTCTCCAACACATCCATGGTCATAGCCCGCGTCTCGCTCGAGCGCTCGCGCGAAAAGAGAACAACCTCGCCAACGAGCGAGCGGATGGTGGGCAACAGCTGATCAGGGCAGTATATCTTGCAGGCGTCGAGGGCCCACGAAAGGCAGCGAATGCGCATTTTGAGACCCGAGATGGTGACATGCTGGCGACTGACGGAGAGAAGCCCCAGGACACGCTGCAGCACTGGAAAGATGTCCTTTATCCGGTGCTCAAACATAGCGTAGAGGAGTTTGTACGCCTTCTTCTGCAGAAGTCGAGACTCTGGTGCAGGGTCCATGAGGACAGGCTCGATCACGTCTTGGAAGAGCGTCATGACGTTCTCCGGTGACAGCTGCGGCACTACGGCGCACGCAAT
This sequence comes from Leishmania tarentolae, assembly GCA_033953505.1. Taxonomy (NCBI): domain Eukaryota; phylum Euglenozoa; class Kinetoplastea; order Trypanosomatida; family Trypanosomatidae; genus Leishmania; species Leishmania tarentolae. The sequence continues at coordinate 1,032,086 of CP119857.1, read as the reverse complement.
ATCGAGAATGACACGTCGCTTGGAGGTGAGCGGTGCATTGCCAGCCTTGCCGCCGCTGGAGTTTCGTGCGGTTTGCGTGGCGATGTTCGAGCTGACATTGAGAATGCCCTCAAGAATGGTTGTCATGACGCTCTTGTTACACACGGTTGAGAAGCTTTGAATCGCCAGCAGGACGGCTGTGGAATCGTGCGCTTCGAATGTGTTGCAGAGCCTTGGCATGATGTTGGCGCTGAACTTGGCAAAAATGGTGTCGCACACAAGCTCGGCGTACGCCTGAGAAATGTTATGGTACCGGTGGGGGTGCCACCCCGGGTCAGTCACGGAAAGCACGTAGACGTCGTCGTCGAGAGCGTCTCTGCGAAGGCGGCGCTTCCGTAGCTGCGCCGCATTGCTGCGAGGGAGATCGACACGCAGCTCATCGGGAAGGTCTTCTGCTTCGTCGAGGTCTTCGTCGTCATGGTCGTCATCCTCTTCGGCGCGCCTGAGAGCGTAATAGCCACTGCAGAGCACGTGAATCGCAGAGGCGCTCGTGTTCACAAAGACGGGGTTGGAGAGAAGGCCGACCAGCTGCTTCGCCAGGTCGCGAAAGGACTCCACCGTAACCTCCACCGGGTAGTGGCAGAAACCGGCGGCGACGCGCCAGTATTGCACCTGGAGAGCCGACCACCGCGTAAACTCTTCGACACGCTGCTCCTTCTCGGCCTCTACAGCCATCTTGCTGCAAAACTGAATCAAAGGAAAGAAGTGTTGAATTAGAAACGGCAGCGAATCATGTGAGGAGGTTCGGCGCCACACATTCAGCAAGTAGCTTGTCGACCAGAGAGTCGACGCCTGCTCTCTCGTATCCTCATCCGCCTCCGCCTCTGCCCTGTATGCGGCGCGGGGGTCGAAGTCGAGAAGTTCGGTGAACTCACGCACGTACATGCAGCACCCCACCGCGATCAGAGTGCGCTCCACCTTCGCATTCAGAGAGGAGTCGTCCATGACGCGGAGCTTATTCAGAACCTGAACAAGGAAGCGCACCGACGGAAAGCGATCTGTGAAGGCAATGTACGTCTGCGTACGATCCAGGAGGTGTGGTGTTGCGCTCGTGGTCTTGCCCACGCTCGCCGCGTATTCAGCCTCTGCCTTGGCGACCTCCTGTGGGGGCGGCTGCACGCGCTTCAAGTAACCCATCCGTTTGAAAACAGTCGAGAGCAGCTCCATGGACATCCCCCAGCACTGTTGATAAAGCGGTTTTAACAGCGACAGGAGCTCCCCCGACAAGAGCCCATCGAGGCATTGCTGACCCTCTTGCGACTCGACGATGTAGGGCGAAAGCGCATGGTCAAAAAGAAGCGTCAGCTCGGCCATGACAGTAGCGACCACGGCAGCTGGGGTCTCCGAGAGGTTGCGCAGGCACACGCGCACAAAAACAGGTAGGCCTGCGCAGAAGAAGCGCTGTCGAGTGTTGAGACTATAGAGAGCCGATGCGGGATCCTTGCGTGGGCCCGGGCTTCCAGCATCGCGCGTGCATAGCGCGTTTGTTTCAAGCACCTTTCGGAAACTGGAGATGTACAGATTCATTGCCTCCGTCTGCAGTTTGCTCGGCTCCAGCTTCTCCAGGAGCTGCAACTGCTCCACTGTAGGGGATTCGAGGGAGAGAAGGATGGTGACGGCCAGCTTCAACGCCTTGGCGACAATGAGGGTGTTGTTCGTGCCGTACTCAGCCATCAGCTGATCACAAAGGCTGAAACACGCCTGAAGCTGATGCAGCAAGACACCTTGCGTCAGCTGTGGGACACAGGCGGCCATTATAGACAACATGTACGGCACATGGCGCTGGTCAGGTGCCTTCGACAAGGCTGTGAAGGCGCTGATGAACAGGGCAAGTGGACTCACCTTCTGCCCAAGCATCTCAATCGCGGTGGTGAGGCCATCTTGAACCGCGCGCAGCGTAGTTCTGTCGAAGACGTGGTGGGTCTTCTTGTTCTTGATCTTCTGAATCTGCGCTACCCGCTCCCTCTTGGCGGTCTTCGCCTCCTCCTTCGCGATGCGCTGCTTCTGCTTCCATATCTTCTGCTGTGCCTCGAACACTTGCTTGCGACTGAGGTTTCCCCCTTTCTTGGTACGGTGGAGACCACCACCGACCCGACTCGACAAGGGCCCCGTTGAGGCCTTCAGTCGGGTCGCCATTCGCGGAAAAGCGGTTGCGTGGAAAGTAGAGGGGAGGAGACTCTTCCACAAGACAGAGAAGACGAAGAAGATAAATAACTGCACGAGGATGTGCACTTCGTGCGTGCGTCGAGTTATTGACCTCCGAGCGAGGAAAGGAAGGAAGAGGGCAGGGCAGGGGACACTAAAACGGGGGAGAAAGTTAGATGTACACGTGAGCCGTGCCCACCTGCAGTAAAACGGGAAACAGTGGTACCGAATCCTCTGACGAGCTGCAACATGATGATGAGATAATGTGGCGTTGCGTGAGCAAACACAAAGGAGACAATGTAGAGGGGCAGAGAAGGGACGACGCAAAGGAGGAGTTGGCAAGTCTCCATGCCAAGGGGCCGCAGAGGGACACATAACATGTGTCAAGGGCAAACCGCGTCAATGAAGCAAAACGCATGCAGAAAGCCTCGTGTGTACTTTCCCTCCGTCACCTGCAGCGAACTCTGTGCCCCACGGCATGCCATGTCTCTTCGTCTTGAGGGTGGGATCGACTCCTTCGTTAATCATCCACACACAAGAAATTCTCCTTTTCCCCAGAAACACCCTCATTTAGGCTCATCACCAATTCCGACAAACGGAATCCTTACACAACCACACCACACCTGCTCCTGCTGTGCAGTGGCCTACATCCTCGTCGTCTCGAGCAAACCTGTCTCCTGTCGAGCCAGAGCCATGCATCTAGCACACACTTCCTGAGCCCCCAGGAGGCTTCCTAGCATGCGTGCGGCGTGATCGACTCCGACGCAGATGGTGTGGGCTGTACGCCCTGATCCAACGCGAGCGGCGACCAGGGTCGCTGTCTAGAGCGGAAGCAGTCGCGTCAGTCGTGTGTGCAACACAAGGTGGTCCGCATGCACGCCAGACGACACCAGGGAAAAGTCGGCCAACCTCAGGCCAGAGCCCTCTAAGGCCCCTCACCGTCCACCTACATGCCATGCGTCGCCCTCTCGGTCGCTTCAATACACGGTATCGCACAGCATGGTGCAAAGGCTCTCCACGTGGGAGCCTGGTGGACTCCATAGTGCTGCTTGGTGGTGCGCTCGACATGCTTCCACAACACCGGCGCCTCATCAGCCTGCAGGCGCAGATACGCGCGATGCCGCATGGATCGCACACATGCAGTGCGCGGCCGAGTCGTACGGATCCTGCCGCGCCCTTTTTATCCATCGCCCCAGCTTCTTTGACCTGTCGAAGTCTTGCCTGGATGCGGCGCACCATGCCGACTCTGCTTGACAGCGCGTGCGCACAGCGCTCGCATTTTCGCACGATGGTGTCGGCATCAGGACGGCGGTCCGGTGAGTCTGTTGACGGCATGGCACACTCCGCCCTCTCCTCACCGCGCACGCAGAACCCCGGCGGGGGTGCGTATGTCAAGCGGAAGGAGCACGCGGATAAGCATGCGCTGGCGCACAAAGTGCCCACAGCGTGTCCTTCTGAAGAGACACAGGGGACAGCAATGGAGAGCCGACTGGGGAAGGCCATGCAGGGCAGCGGAGATGTGCGTGATGAAGTCACTGCGTGCAGGACCACAGCTTGAAACAAGCTGCGATGGGAATCTCGATTGATTCACGCATCACACGTGGCACACCACCTCCAACGCCGGGATGGACGCCCCCCCCCCCCCTCACAGCACAAGGAGGGGCACGAGTGGAGAGTACCACAGTGACAGTATGTAGTGCATCACATCAGCAACTATGACCAGAGAGATCATGGTATCGCATGCGCTACTTTTGCAGGGGCCGTGTTGGTGGCCTCAGGAGCGGGGATGGTCCATTACACAAAGGTGAAAACCGCATCCCCCCTCCCCACCCCCCAAAAAAGAGACGCAGCATGCCCCCATGCAGGGAAGAGGACAGCGAAAACGGAGCTTTACAGAAGGCCCGACACACCAATGCACGCCCTCATCGCCGTTAAGGGAAAACCCACAAGTCACCTCCTGAGCAATTGACAGTCATGCACGTGTGTCCACGTGTCGATGTGCGTACGCGGTAATACGCGCGACAACGTTGAGGAGAAAAAGAAAGAGGAGGGGGAGAGGACTCGACCATAAGAGGTCCTCTACGGGCAACAGGACTGGAGATGAGCGCAGAGAGCTCCGCCAGAGGTACACAACGGGATCCTGTGGTGCTCCTCCAGTCTCCTTTAAAGCAAGTCAGCACGTCTCGTTTACCGTTATCGGGATTCTTCTGTCACATGTTCGCCTGGGTCGTCGTGGGCTCCTCCAGGCCTAAGACGCCGCAGCCAGTGGCAGATCGGTGAATCAACTGCCCTACGTATGCCGCAAGCCCTTCGCCCTCGTAGGAAACAAGAGGAGAGATTTCCCAGTAGCACTGTCTGCACCGTAGTCGCTCGAGCGCTGTTGCTCGCTCTTGTGCCGTGTAGAGCTCGCAAGTCCCAGTTGAAGCCTGCGCAGAAGTCTCTGGAGCCGCTTCGATAGCCTTGGCCACCCATTTACTGTGCAGGTCCAAGAGCAACTGAGCGGCCGTCGTTGGCGTGTCTGCCGCAGCCCCATCCGAGTTCTTAATCGGCGCAAACTCCATGCTTCGGTCCACCTGCAGAATTTGCAACGCATCCGGCAGTGGCGCCTTCTGGGCTCGCTCTGAACGACTCGGCACGTCCTTCGCGTACCGAAACACATCAAAGATAAATGCCTCGAGCTTGACCGCGGGAGCTGGACCGTTAACCGTCGGAATCGTCTTGCGGGCTGCATGGTAAAGAGTACTTGTCTCCATGTAGTTGGCAGCCAGCTCCAGGAACTCAGTGGAGCAGCAGTGGGAAGCGATGTTGCCACAGTTGAAAGCAAGTTCGCCTGTAGCCGGATCCTTCTCAGCGCACCGCTCATCACCAATCTCCGTGTACTCAGCGATGGCCCACTCGCTGTCTACCTGTACAACAACACCGACTTTCTCGGAAGCCGACACCTTCGGCACCGTCTTGAGGACAACCTCAGCCTGGCATGCGGCGGCGACGCCGAAGAAGTAAGGATCACCCACCCTAGCGAGTATGTTGTCCACACTGACAATTTGCACATAGCGTACGCCCCTTGTTTGGATTTGCGCCAGCACACTCTTCTCGCCAGAGCTCGTGGTGGATGTCTTGGCCAAACTCTCGTAGACACCGGCGTTGCCGCCAGGTGCGAGACAGAGACTTCCTCTCGACTCCATCAGCACTCGCCCCGTCTCCTCGTCGTAGCACGGGAGGGAGCTTTGCCGGCAGAAGAATACTTGATCAGGAAGAAGCCCAAAGAAATTGTTGTCGCGAAAAAACTGCTGGGTCACCGCATCATTCTGATCTGAGGTCGTGACCAGCAGCGGGATCGTCCCACAGCTGGCGCCCACTGGCACCCGCGCCGTACCTGCTGCTGCTACATCAGATGGCGGTGACGGTGATTTGGCAGCGGCAGCAGCCATCTTTTCCATCTTGCGGATGCGCTGGCAGTGATACGCGAAGAGTGAACGTCCACTGACGAGCCTGTCGCACCCAAACATGCCTTTTGGGATGGTCACACCAAGACGGGTGCCGCTTCCGCCCGCCATCAGCAGCACTGCCCCCTCGCCGTTCGCGACCACGCGCATGCCAGCGGCTCGGATAGCTGCCGCCTCACCGGGCCTCTTGGCGAGTAGAACAGGAACATTGATGATTGTGTCCGCTGGAGGCGGCGTAATGTGCGGGGGAGCCGTTGCAGCCTCGGCCTCTACTATACCTGCCGCCGCGTTGCTCGAATTTAAGCGGTGCAAGCTTTCTCGCAGAATCAAGCTCATGTGCTTCCACTGCGCATTCGAGTACGATAGGATTTGAGTAGCTAGTGTTCTCTGCTCTGGTGGCGAAAGCCCGTCGTAGTCATCGACGAGATGCTCCTGGCCACTCCCAGCCAAGACAGCCAATAGAGCGGCTTTTGAGGACATGCCTCCACTTCTTCGTTATAGATGCACGTCAGACCACGAGACGCAGTGAAAGCATACAGCAACAAAAACAGACTCACGGGCAACGCTGTCAGCAAGGACTTGCGCAGCTGCTGATGATGCAGCCCGTTCCTCCTTCGCAATGCTTCGGTAATACCAAAAATGGTAGCGCTTTCCCACTGGAAGAGTGTGAGAGCCACGAGGAAATATATATATGTATATAATAAGAATGATAAACACTACACCTCCCCACGGCAAACGAGAGTAGAGCAGTCAAGGGGCTCAGAAGGGCCGACGACTCGATGAGAACTTTGTCCACCGGCGGCGGTCGCTGAAGGGGCCGCCAAAACGACACGAGAAGGCAGGGAGATGCAGCAAGAACGAAAATGCCTGATTGACCTTCAGAAATTTCTGCAGGCAAGCGACTGAGTGTGTGGGCACGCAAGATAGTCAGACATAAAACTGAGAGCGTGCTGTCGGTATCCCCGTATATCGTGCCTGAGCGTGGTCACAGCGAGACTAGGTTTACCAAGGGTAACACGAGCGCGCTCGACGCGGTGGTTCGTGTGCGCAGCTGTCGAGCCATGTGCTGTGCAAAAATTGCAATTAAAAAAGGGGGCGAAAGGGTGCAGAGAGCACGACAAGCGGTACAGCAGGTGTGCGTGAAGACACACTCGAGTACAGAGGAGCGAGGGAGAGAGAGAGAGAGCGGATGAGGTGAAGCCGGTATTAGGTGCGAGAGCACTTGCATCACACCTATGTGGGGATCTTGGTGTCCGCATCAAAGCGCTCTGATGTCCCTCATCCGTTGTCTCACGCGCTCAAGAGACGTGGTTGCCAGGCAGCTGCCGTCGCCGATTTGCACAGCTGCCTTTGAGTCCAGTACGTCTACGCAAAGCAGACTGCTCGTTAGAGCATCAGGCGCCACCAATTTCTCAGAGGATGCGCATGGGACGACCTGTGCGCCTACGTCTCCACCCCACAATTCTTTTTTCTTTTTCTTTTTTTTGAGGTAGGGAGGGGGACATTAGGAGGTCGGTGACAACGAGGACAAGGCGTGAAGCAAAAAGAGGCAGCAAAGGCGTAAGCAGAAGGTGCTAGTGAGCATAACGGCTGGGGAAACCTGGCAAACAGAGGGGCCACCGAGAAGACACCCTCGCATCAGATCGCCTCTGTCACCGTCCTCGGCACGCCCCCCCCCCTCTTCCCCTCCTCTGCAGACCTAAAGCCGTGCATATCAGCGAAAGCCTCGCGCACATTTGGATGTGAGATCCATTTTATTCCCCTTCGTTTGCATATCACGTAATGCAGAACGCCTACGCCAGAGCTAAGAACACAAGGAACAGTAATTAAGGCGGCATCAACCCCGTAGCGACCAGGGGCAGTGTTCTGAAGCTGAAAAAAGGGAGGGGCAAGTAAACCACTGCGGATAACACTGCCGCACTCGGACACACCCGAGCGTGGGCACACCGGTATTCGGACCTTCCTCTAACTCAGGCATCCTCAACAGCCGCAGCCTTCGCCTTCCTCCGACACACAGAGGGCATCAAATGCCTTCAGTGGAACTGAGACGGTGGAATCGACTATTGTGCAACTCGCTCTCCTCCTTTTCACACCCCCTTCTTCTCATTCGCAGAGGTAAGGCAGCCCTCACTGCATGGAGCGAGCTGCAGCTCAGAAAAAAAAAAGGTGGAAAGAGAGAGAGAGACTACACAGACGGCGCCGCCATCCACCGCTCGTAGTCCTCCACGCGTGCGTCCGTCGGGAACCCGCTCTCATCCAGAATGCGGCCTTCGAAAGGGACATAGGCACTGAGGCGCCGAGCCATGTCGCGTACACCCTCCGACGACGGTCGTTCCACGCAGTGTACCCGCCAGCCCTCCATTACAAACCGATCCAGCAGCGACGCGGCCACCTGCACCTTCTGCCGGTTCACGCGCCGCAATGGCTGCTTGTGAAACTCAAGTGCCGTCCGATACAGTGCGCGGGCTAGTTGCACAACAAGCTTCTCAAGCTGATGCTTCTCCGAAGCGCCCGCGCCCGCATGGGAGGCGGTGTTATACACCTCCGGTAACGCCACATGACTCAGAAACGACACATAAGGGTCCTTCTTCACCAGCGCCACAAAGTGTGGCAGTGTGGGCACGTACGATGGAGCGTTGTTCACCCCCTCCACAGGACGGGCGGAGCTTCTCGCCTCCGCCTCCTCGAACCCAACGCGATAAATATCCCTGGAGGCGTCGTCATAAGCCTTGAGGGCTGCAACAGTCTTCCGCGACAGCGCATCGCGCTCCTCCGCACGTACGGTCCGTGGGTTGAAGTAACTCCAGTCTGAATAGGCAGAGTAGAGACCGGGGTTTCCCTCCACCTGTGCGCTACCGCGAAGCATCTTCTGGAACGATGCGGTGTCCTCGCGCTCGTAGCGCTGCTGCAGACGGCGAACATCGTTGGCGCGGCTGTCGATCATCATTGCCACGTTACGAGAGAGCGGCGCAAGGAGGTGACCACGCTTTTCCGCAATGACGCTGGACAGGGAGACGCCTGTGTCACTGCCGAAGGCACGGTGACTGCCTCCGCGCCGCTGCTGCTGCGCTCCACCATAGCTCCCCGCCCCTTCTAAAGAGCTTCCCGCAGCCCCAGGCATGGCAGCGCTCGCTGATGGTCGCGTCAGATAGGCCTGCGCTTTAGGGAAGCGGGCGAAGGGGTTCTCTGACACGAGCAGATTTAGCTCGCCAAAGACCAGCACACGTAGGAGCGCTTCATTTTCCTCGCAGCGCCACAGCGCCTCGATGGGAGGGTAAGAGGACGGGGGCCGTGGACGTCCAACAGTGGCAACCCCAGAATGCCTATCTTTCGACGCCGTGCCTGCCCCATCGAGGGCCTTCGTAGACGAGTCCTTTCCTTGTGTAGCGGTTGCGCTTCCCGGACGGTAGAGGCTCTGCAACACCTCCTGCTCATCCTTCGGCGGTGGGTGGGAGAAGAGAAGTTCTGATGCGTTTGGCTGGCGGTGGCAGCGCAGTACAACGTGCCCTTCTACCGCGTTATCGATGTAGTACCGCCGGACAAGGTACACAAAGTACATGTAGTCGTCTTCTCTCGGAATGATCAAGGTCGATTCACCAACAATGCCACGAGCCGATTCGTTGGAGGAGTCCGCAGCGACGGTGCTGCTGCTGCTGCTGCTGCCAGTATCACCGTTATTGCTACCGCGTGGTGCTAGATTCACCTCCTGCACCGTGTCCAGGATGTACCGGTACGAGGCGGGATACGATGCCTGCCGCTCCGCCAGAATCGCGCGGTAGAGAAGTGCCTTGTCCCACACCTCCTCCGGCTTCCACGCACGGTCCAGCACCATCTCCTTGAACAGTTCCACTACGTGGAAGCGACCGGCCTTGTCAATGTGAATTGCAGGGAACTGCGGCTGCCGCTCAAACAAGTCCAGGAGGCCTTGCTGCTTTGCGAGAGCGTCCAGCTTCGTCTGGGCAGCTGCTCGCTGGGCTTCGCCTGCCTGCCGCCGCACTGAGTTGCGCGGACGCAACGTCTGCCCAGGGGGCGGGGCACCAGGCAACGCAGCAGCAGCGTCGGGCCCCTTCTCCACACCCTGGTTTGTCAGCAGAAGACCTTTGAAAACCTCCTCCGCCTTCTTGCGCTCGTCTGTGTACTTGAGCTTCGACCGGTACGCGCGGTACAGCCAATCGAGATAGTCCGGCGAGTAGGCGACACGCAGTGGTCCTGGGTTAGTGATCATCACCTCAAACTCCTTTTCGTTTGTCGCTCGCTTTTCTGAGGAGATGCTTTGTTCCGTGAAGGCATGAATAGGGTTGAATTGACCCCGAGAAGTCACTGTGCGTGAAGCATTGGCGAGCGCATAGGTGACAGTCACCGCACTGCCACCCGGCACGGCGCCAGAAGCGGCGACCCGTACGCAGCGCCGACGCAGCATCGCAGCTTGAACCTCGTGACCTGTCGGAATTGTAGTTAGTTTACGTCCTCCTTTCTTTTTATGCTTCACTTCACAGCGTCCATTAAACAGAACGCTGGAGGCGCAACAAATCAGTGCGTTGCGGGCACTGAGGTAAGTGTTCTGGTCTGCGTTAGGTGGTGGAGGGACGGTGACTACCACAGCGAGGGAAACAACAGAAAAACGTGAGGAAGAGTGGACAGTGACAGCTCCCCACTCGCCCTCTCCACCGAAACCGTTTCGATGAAAGGTACAACCTCCAGCTTGGAAAATACGCCTCCTCATGGTTGGGGGCAAGAAAAGTGGAGGAGCGGCAACGTCTTCCCTGTCGCTTCACTGCCGCGTATAGAAGCGCTTATGCAGGAATTCATGCGCCCAGCCTGCCCGCGTATGCAGCGGGAGAGGCGGGCTGCCGTAACGGTGGTGCGTCTCCATCTCTCGTTGTCAAAATCGAGAAACACGATGAATGAAGCACAATCGGAGAGTGGAACATCGCCGCAGCACCGCTGCCACGATTATATATTTTCTGTAGTTCCTATTTCGCAGCCCGCTGCACGACAACACAGAACGCCTACTCTGCCTGAAGGAAGAACCACCACGAAGTGAAAAAAAGGGCGGAGGTCAGTGAGGAAGCTGCGCATTGCCGCAGAGACACCGCAGCGTGGGCGGAAACAAACAGTCGTCGCGAACGCAAGCTCACACAGCGCCGGGGCATACTCCGTTCTTCGCACCTTCGCTTCACTTCATATGGCCCAAGCAGCAACGGAAAAGAGGACAATAACGGGCACACGGTCCTCTTCGCAGACCCAGTGCAGTCACCACTGTGCATATCGTTCTCGCTATTAGTACATCCGTGTTTGCGTAGCGGTGTGTAAGAAGACGAACACGATCAGGACCGCCCATCTCCGAAGCCCTTTTGCACGCCCCCTCCACGACACACGCACACATGAAAACAGGAACACATATGAAAAAATAAAAATCTTTTTTGCGCGCAACGGCACACAACAGCACCCGTGCGAGTCTTGGTTTTACATCTCAAAAGCGGCATTGATGTTCATGTTGCCGTCACCCATGTACACAGTGCCGTACACAGACGTCTCTGGAACGTGGTAGAAGAGGGAGCCGCTAAAGCGAATGTTGCGACCCATCACGACGTTGTGAAACGCGTCGTAGCGCAGGTGCCAGGTCCCAGAGGGCACGTCCTCTGCCAAAGACTCGAAGGTGGAATCTAAGAGGGGGTGTTCGCTGAGCTGCTCCAGTGCAGACTTAGTGAAGAGGGCATTCTGCTTGCGCGCTAGCAGACGGCGGTAAGGGTTAATGGCACGCAGGTGGTAGTAGTTGCGCAGCGACAGCGCTCCCTCCGCCGTTCGCGGCAGTCCCCCAAAAGCAGTGTTGCGTCGAATCTCAGCCCGCTCCCCCGCATCAACGTCAGTTCCGGTGGTAGACCCGATCGTCGCGGTCGCCTGACGCTCTGCCTTCATGTACGCCCCACGTGGTACAACCCGGCACTCGTGGTCGAACTCCTCGATGAAGAGGGCCAGACGCACCGACTCCTTCACGCTTTGAGTTTCGGGCGCACCATCACTTCTGCTGTGATTGCTCACGCGGTACTCGTACGCAGGGTCACCGATGAAGGGGCCACGCATACCGAGCAACATAAACTGCTTCCATTCTGCTTGCTGCAGACCGCTGCAGTTTTGGTAGCCTGCGCACATAGAAAAGACAGAAGAAAAGGTACCAAGTAAGCTGAACGTGCGGCCCTCATCGAGCGTGTAGTACAGTTCCGGCTCCACCACCGCGTCATCATCGAGCGCTTCCACGATAATATAGTCGGCCTTGTATCCAAATATCTTTCCCCAGAGAACCAGGTTTTTCCGCTTCGTCTGCACGCTGAGAAGAGGAAGGGAACTTGTGAGCTGCACACGCTCTTCTAGCGAGAAAGATGCGCCCGCCATGAAGGCGTACTCAAAGGGATGCAGAGATGTCATCGAAGCAGAAAAGAGAGAGACACGTGTGCTAATATGTATTCCTTTCTCGGAGCGTTGGGAACGTGTATAACAACGCAACTGCACGTATGTGTGTGTGTGTGTGTGTATGCGATGTGGGCAGCTGGTTCCGTAAGCCCCGGCCTTTTTTTTTCTGGAAGCGTGCAAAGAATGCAACTGCTGCTGAAATGCAGCACACAGACGCGCGTGCGAGGAGTTCGGGAAATCGAGTTGAGGAAAAGAGGAGGGAGAAGAAAGGGCGTCGTCTACTTCGGCCGAGAAGGGGACAAAGATGAGCATGCGAGGTAAAACTCTGGAAACAGATAAGCGCACGCGCCTGTGTGCTCCAAAGGGGCGTTGGTTCTCGTCCGCGCGCCTTGAGAAAGATGCCCCATAGCATCGACCGCAAAGTGCACAGGTGATCCGAGCAACAGGAGAAACACCCGTGCAGACAGATGAAAGCCATAGAGAGTGAAAGTATATAAAACAAAATGTCGCCACACAAGGATAAGAAAGACGCACAGGGGACCCTCCAACAGCGCAGGGCTTCGGCGCATGCGCCTCAAAATCGAGAACGGAAAAAAAAAGGAAGGAAAGAGCGAAGTAGAGCGAGCGAAATCATCTGCAAGGGAGCACGCTAACCGTGTGACCTATTTAGTGTGTGGAATCTGTGCACATCGCAGCCACAGACATGGGAGGTCAAGCAGCAAACGTTGAGAGGAGTAAAAAGATGGAGCTGTCCGCGAGCCTCTCCACTGCACAGGTGGTCGATTTCCTGTGTATGAAGGAGTCTGCATTCTCGTCCGTGTAGCTGAATCGGTGGAGGGAAAGGTTCCTCAGAAGGAGAGGTCAGAAGCTGCAGCACATCTCCGGAGCCTGGAATCTCCAGGCAAAACACACACACACACACACAAACAAGAACACCTACAGTGGCCACATCTACGCTAAAGAATCATACATGGAGGAGGCCATGGTAAGGGGAGTGGCTGAGACAGCCTGCGTCGGAGGGCACAGGCACCATCTTGCACAATAAAACCGCAGTACATATGCATATATATATATATATATATACTTTTCCTTCTCTTTCACGTCGCACAGTCACTCTTGCTCGCTATTTTGTAGTGATCTGCCCAGTAAGTGCTGTCGTTACCTGTGTGTACGATACTACGCAAGGTATGACGTGGCGGATACGCCCGTGCACACACAGTGCAGTGGCAAAAGACAGCCGCCAACTTACACAGGTATCCTCACTAGCGCGAGGAGAGCGAGAGAGCGAGAGAGAGAGGCAGTGATAAGTGAGGGATCTTTGGGGAGAGGCGGTGCCCAAGATTCCTCCGCTGCGGAGTCCTCACAGCAGCAGCAGACAAGTCACTGCGCGAGATGCAATCGAGAAGCACGCGGGAGGATATGAGGTAACAAGTTCTGCAAACTCTCTCACGTTTTTGTTTTGTTTTGGGGGGAGGAGGGGCTCGGGTACGCACTCTTTCTATGGACTCTGATCCACAGGGAGGAGAAACCCCTCGCCATGCGTGGCACTACATGGTCGAGTACACCTCCACTCTGCGTGTGTGGGGAGAAGCCCTGCAGCCCCCGCCCCCCTTTTCTCCCTGTCGAACGCCACGCCTCACAGATGGGGTGGTGCCGGGGTCAAGACGCTACATTCTATGGAGGCCAGAGCAGCGCTTCACTGCGTATGTGCCGGCGGTCAGGTGCTGGCTGGGCGCTGCGTTGTGGTGGCCTGCGGCATCGAACACGTGTGCACCGCGCGCATGGCCTGGAAACCTGCCAGCGTCACTCAAGGTCACCAAGCCTGTCCCTTACACCGCGTGCAGAGTTGAGGAGCCTACGTGTGCCCCCGACAGAGAAGTGCATCGGATGCCGAGCAGCATAGTGGGTGCTGCTGTGAGGAGCGACGTGCGAGGCGGGTGTGTGGGCGGAGCTTGAGACATGCCCCGCCATCAGATGACCGAGTCGGTCCGCTGCTGTACCGCGCGTGCGTACGACATGTTTCACACCACACGAGGGGGTCATAACAGAACAACTATAGTGTACTTATGCGCTATGGCACAACGGGCATGTTGAATATCAATATGCCTTCCGAGGCAGATAGTGCTGGCGAGGCAGTGGCACAAGTCTTTGCCCTCGTCATGGGCAGCAGTTCCATAGGCACTGTTGTGGTTCGAGGATGTAGTCGGCGTAAGGTGACGGCACAGAGCGGGTCGCAATGAAAGGATACGGCCCATGACAGAGGTAAGGAGGCGCGATACGAGGGGTAACAGTGTAAGCGAAACGGCAAGCTACATCTTCTAGCGAGGAGAATCATGATGTGCGCAGGAATGCTGTTGGACGTGGAAACGCGACGTATCCACACTCCAGTGGCAAACAGTTCTTTTTTTGGATGAGCAGAGCACAGACCTGTGAATACTCACCCAGGCGTTGCCAAATGTAGCGGAGGATCGCATTCAAGCACCTCCCCAAAGTACAAAATAGAAGCAAGAGCGTTAGCGGCTAGTCCGCCTATGTTCTTTTCCATCTCATTTTCTGCATGTGTCTGTGCCTGTGCACGGCTCGATGCGAGCACACATCTCTACTACCACATGTGAACCTAAAGTAGTATCTGAGCACTGAGGAGAAGCGCCAACGCAGACGCATGAGAAAAGTCACCCCTCCCTCCTTGGGCTCTCGCTGCGTTTGTTGGAAAACTTACAACGCGTCGGCTTCTCTATTCGTGTAATGCTCTGCCACCAACAGACCTCGCAACCTGTTGCGAAACCAAATCCCTGTGAAAGTCACGAATTCCTTTCGATGACACGACAAAGCACGTCTCGCGCCTGGGCTGGCCGCTGCACTTGAGCACGCGCACCACTCGGTGCTGCACCACACTACGCAAAGAGGTCTGCGGTTCTGATTGGCGAGATGAGAGGAGGTAGACAACGTCTTCAGTGCATTCGGTGGAGGCCGTCAGTGAAGTGGATCGAGCACCAAAACTGCAGGCGGGAACGTTGTAGTGGTGGAACGAAAGTAGGATCCGTGTGGAGAGTCCCTGGCCCCATGCATCACCGAGTGCAGGCACGAGAACGCTCTGCCGATGGTGGCCTACATTCTCCTCGCCGTTCGGCACCGAGTAGCCGGGGTTGCCTGCTGAGCTGCCATTTGCGATGCTATTAAGGGCCGTGTCGTGCAGCATCTTCGTGGTCATATGGTTGGTTACGGCGATAGCCAGCTGAAATGTGGCCGCCAGTTGCTCTAGAAGTGTACTGCACTGAAACAACAGCCGCGACCGTCTCCAGAGCCCACGCTTGGACAAGGGCCTGTTGGAGGACTGCCAGTGAAGCCCATTGAGCGCAGCGTTCACGCCACTGTAGTTGAGCAGAGGCATTGAGTTATCTCCATTGTTACCAGTTCGGCTCGCTGCTCCTTCTCTCTGGTAATCATCAGAGGAGCGGAACGGCAGTGCAATAGAGTCTATGAGAATCATACGTACTGCTGCGTACGCACTACTGGGTGACTTGCCGCCCAGCCTTGAAGGCTGCTTCGAAATACCTGCCATGTCGCTCGTGGTAGCAGCCTTCGCCTCAGCAGTGCGCTCCTCTGCAAGCCACGCCGGTAGGCTGTGCAGGACTGCCATTAGTCCCGCTAGGTCTACTACACGGATGTAGTGCACACGCTGCAGCACGGACTCTACCGTGAACCGCGACTGAATGTCTGGTGTGCTGCCGAACTCCGTACAGTCAGGCTTTGAGCGAGATGCTTTTGGAGCATCCAGTGAGGAGGAGCGGCCTCGCTTTTTATGCGACTCGTGTGACTGACGGGGCCCTGATGATGACGCAGCAGGCGCCTCGTTTCGTGGCGGTTGCGGTTGAGTGAGAAGGATGGAGCGCACGAGGGATACCGCTGCCGTTGCCATTTGCTCTAAGCGCTCTGCCACGAAGCTGCCCTCGGTGTCAACGAAAAGACAAGCGCCACCCATCCCGCCGAACTCCACTGGCATGGCACAGCTAACAGCTAGTTGCATCAACAACTGTGTCTTACCAACACCAGGAGGCCCACTGATCTCTGTGACTCCGCCAACAGGAACGCCGCCGCCAAGTACACGATCCAGCTCGCGAGAGAAAGTTGTCAAGTGGGTTGGAAAGCCCTGCGCTTGACGAGCTTGGAGCTCTGCCTGAATTTCACGCACCGTGCGGCACCCCGGAATCGCACAAAAACGACTGTCACTCGTTTGAGCGGGTTCGCCTGTCTTTGGTGCAGAGTCCGCTGCACAGCATGAAAAAGTTGGTGCGCGAGGAGGCGAAGGTGACACCACGCCATGGACCGCATCATTCCCTTCTGCGCTGGAAGCGGCATCCTTGCTTCCCTCGTGTTCCTCGGCCACGCCTACTATGGCACGTGCCGCCAACTCCACAACCTCGCGCATCTCGTCCTCGGTGAGATGCATAAATGTGGACACATCATCTTCTTTGCTTGGACTTGATCGAGCCGTCGCCTCGGTGATGCGCGAGATGCTGCTCGGATTTCCCTGAGCCGCACACCGGCCACGATTCCCTCCGTTTGGATGTTGTCTCGGTCGGGACTGTCCTGGGGGGCTACTTGGTGGTACGCGATGCGTCACTGCAGTACCAAGGTTTTGCAGCGCTGAAGCCTGTTTTCTGTCACCATCAACAACAACGCCGTAACCCTTTGAAGAGAACAGGTCGACGACATCAGAAACGTAGAGGATGCCAGCGTCCTGCAGTTTCGCCTTGGTGGCGGAAGACAGTGACTCGGCGCACTCGATCAGTGCCATGGGAGATGTGATCGATGGAGACAGGAGCGATGAGAAGAAAGCAGCATGGACGACAGAGAACAAATCAAAAAAAGAAAAGAGAGCCTAGGAGGTAATGGCAGCTCCGTGATGCGCACTCTGTGCACGGTGAGTGCCACTCCAGCACAACCCGAACACACGGCGATATAAACTTCTTGATGGCCTACACACCTTTGTGATGCTGCATCGACACTGCGAAGAGTATGGCAAGTGTATTGCCCAAGGAGGACGTATGACACGAAGGCGTGAGTACACACACACACACACACAGGCGGAAATTGTGCGAAGCAGAAGAAATTTGCACGTCAGACAGCATAGAGAAGTATCCATAAGAAGTCTTCACGCTTTTCCCTACTTGTTCATCCAAAGCAGCCTTGTGGCTAGCTGGGGGGGGGGGGGGGGGGGCAGAATGAGAAGCGCCCGGAGGAAAAGCGCACGTCCGTGTGCACGGGAAAGTCATTCTCTTCAAGCCAATGGAAGCAGTGAGGCTCAGACAGCTGCAACCAGCTTTCACTGCCACTGTACCCATCAACCTCTCTGTCTTTTCATGTGGTCGTCGACATTGTTTGTGCGAACAGTCAGCTGTGCCAACCCACCAGAGGTCACTGTCGCTCCCCGCTATGCGAGGACTCCCATACTCGAAGGCTGACAGGCCACCTCGCTGCAGTGCGGACGGCTGAGTTCAAGTCTCGCTTACGAGTGCCGTGCGAAGCGTCACACACGACTCTTGGGGACACAAGTGGGACTCTCTGAGTTTTTTTTTTATTCAGCAGAGTCCTACGCAAAGGCATTCGTCAGCAGTGCCGGAGGCAGTGGCCAGTCGCCGCCCATCTTGCTAAGGGCAGCCATCTGCAAAGCAGCGCAGAGATGATGTGTACCCTCGAAGAGAGACCATGTCCTTGTACCACTAACGGGTAGGAAATGTTCTGCCGTATCGTCCGTTGACGCACTATTCGCCAGTACGCACGCCAGTCGATGTGGATTCAAGGCTTTCCCGCCGCCTGGGCGCGCCGCAGCGCCATCGGCATCGACATGCACTGGCTCCACGGGTCGAAAGGCCTGCCCCACCCCATTCTCTATCCACTTCCGGCGCACGACATGTTCTGCCAACAGGCGAAATAAGAAGCGCAGAAGAACACCCTGTGGGCACAGGTTGGCCAGTAAGGGCCCTAAGCAGTCCCGCACACCACCCTCATCGCACCTATCGTCAGAGCCGCTGAATCCCGCGCGAAGAAGAAGCTGCTGAACACCGCTGTAATCCTCATCGAGAAGCAGTTTCGCCGCGAGCAGTACAAATACGGTGGCGGCCTGCATTACCGAGGACTGCTGCAACGGGTGAGGCTGCTCGGCTGCCTTTTCAGAGATTGGGGATAAAAGCTCAGTTCCCTCTGTGCTCCCCTCCGTCTCCTCAACTGAAAACAAGCGCTTCGCCGTCTCAAAGATGGAAAGCAACCGTGCCGCCCTTGTGTCATCACGCACCATAACGCTGTACCACAGCGCAACAGCGTGTACCCAAAACAGATCACGCACCGGCGGTAGGGAAAAGGTCTCGGGTAAAGGTGTGAGACCTTGAGCCTCCGTAACCGCCGCATGAGGATCTGTGTGCGTGGAAGGCATGCCTTTAGTGTTGGCAATGTATGACGCAGCAGACACACTGTATCCAAAAAAGGCCGCCACCTCGCATGCCTCCTCATCCAGTTTAGCGCCGATATGCGGCGGAACATTAGAATCGGCAAGGGGCACGCTCACGTCGCCGGATCGACTCTCCCATGATGCTTCCGCTCCTAAGGCTTCTGCTACCGTCGCATAGAGGAGTGTGTCTGAAATCGAGCCGCCCATATTGTAGGTGCTGTGGAGAACCAGGGTGTTGCTCGTTGCGCAATGCGCTTTACCTGGTACAGACGCTGTGGCAGTGTCCAACACATTGCCGAAGAAGAGCTCCGCAGCTACACTGACACTGCCAGAGAGAAGCTCCAGGTCCATCTGGACAATAGCAAAGCAGAGGGACCAAGCCCACACTCGCCGCGCCAGCCAAACCGCCTGCAAGTAGCCTTGCATCGCTTCCGAGTGGGGCTCCGCACGAGCTCTGCGCGCACTGGAAGTGTCGCTACGCCCCATCAAGTCGGTGGCCCAAGTAGGCTGCTGGAAGGTTGAGGCTTCATTCCGCAGCGGTGCAGAGGGCATGACGACGGTGTCAGAGAGTCTCGACAAGTGTGACAGCAACTCCTGCTTCACCGATTTCAACTGACTTACCAGGCCCTCCACCGCATTAAAAGTACCGTGCGGAACACGTTCCTCGGTGGCCGACTCGACTTCGCCGTAAGATTTGGCTCTTGCGTGCGTGTAAGCCTTGCATAGGTCCCGCCATTGTTCTCGTATATCCTCGAAGGAGCGTTGCAGCTGATGTATCGTCCGAATGTCCTTTGGGATCGTCCGCGTGTAGGATCGCCGAAGCCAGCACGGGACGTCGCCACGAGGACGCTGATTGGCAAAGCGCTTTGTGCGATGCGCTACCGCTTCTTCTTTTGTGGGCATTCTTCCCCTCTACAATCCTTCCCACAGTGATGATAAAGGAGAACGCGAAGGCGTAGTGGTGGAGGGCTGGGGGGAGGGAGGGGAGGGCATCGTGCGTGCCATTCCCACACCAGACCCATCAATAAAACGGCACCACACGGATCGAACAATGACGAAAGATACGAGTGACAGGAAGCGCCATGATAGCAGCAAAACATTACCATGTGGGCAAAGGAACGGCAAACACAAAGAGATACCGAGCCCAGGGGCGAGGGCAAGATCAGGGATCTCCGCGTCCCTAGCAAAAAGAAGGGGGGATGCTGAAGCAGGCGGGGAGACAGTTGCGCGCACCGCTCTTCAGAAGCGCCAAACCGCCCACGCGTAGGTACACAGCTACATCAACAGACAAGCGAGCACATCCATCCATTAACGCGGCTCAGCGACATCCCGCTCGCGTGCATCTCACACTTGTGATGGGCACAATAGAAAGGCAAAAAGTGTGCTGCTGAGCCTGCCTCCTGTGGTATTCAACTTTTTTTTCTCCCAGCCTTGTCATCTTACTCCCGCTCCCGCCCCTCGTCCTACGGCCACCACCACATTCGCACACGCCCCCGCGCAAGCAACGCCAGTAACAGCACCGGAAACGGCTTTTACAATGCGCAAGTTCACATAGTGTGCACGGCCAAACGAGGGGGTCTGCGCACATCAAAAGCGGCGTCACGTGCATCGAGAAGCGTGCAAGGGCCTCTGTAAAGATAGAGGGAGAGGCATTAACGGCGTGGTCCTCGGAAAGTATGCAAAATTGTCACATGACACCACACCGGTGGTCTCGTGCACGAGTCTGTCAGTGCGCAGCGCACCACTGGGCATTGCAAAGGGGAGACGCAAGTGCATCGGTGGCTAACATCGCATTTTCTAGCCCCCAACAATTTGCCGTACAGTCCTCAGCGCCGCGCTGGTAGACGACCTCCGTGTTCTGCAACGTCTGCACTAGTAATGAGGTTCAAAGCCACTATTACTCTTTGAAGCAGCAGACATTATGGATCGCCTCCGTCACGCCATTTATTGGTGCTTACATTAGTGGGGCATTGTCTATGCGTGCTTCTACGCGATCCGTTCGACTGGCCTAGCCCACCTTCTCATCAGTAAATGAATTCAAGTTAATGGGATGATTCAGCAGCTGCTGCCTGTGCGCTGTCGCGCTAACTCCCCCGCGTGGAGTACTGGAGAAAGAAAAAAAAAATATGTGTGCAGTAACACAGGGAATACGGTGTGCACAGAGAAAATGAGAAAGCGGGAGACGGCGTGCGTATGCTTGGCTTGCAGAGCTCGGTGTCACTGCTACTCATTCCTGAATCTGCCACCACTAAGCCGCACCGACAGAAAAAATGCGCACATACACAGAGACGCGTAGAACAGCACGTGCAGTGTACCAAAAAAATAAAAAAAAAAGACGACGGGACGGCGGCATGGAACCAAAACAAACTGAAGCGAGCGCGAGGGGAGAGGAGGTCCGCAGTAACCGTCCCCACATGCGAGCCCCACCGGGCATCTCGTAGGTGGCAAAACCCACCAAGAAGGAAAAAAAACAAAGAGTTGCCTGGAACAACGAAAACAGAAACAGCGATTGGATAGCGCGGGCGCGGAGGGAGGGAGGTGTAAGGCGGACGTAGTGATCCAAACGACATGGCGCCACTCTCGCAGGTGCGAGTAGGAACACACGCTCACGATGACGGACCCGTGGCCCTCCTCAGCGAGAAAGGGACAAGCAGCCTTCACAGGATGCAGTAAGCCGCAGATTCGTTGTTTCTCGTCTATTTTTAAGGGCACATCATCCGCTCACACACCCACACACACACGCACCAGAATGGTACAGATCGCGGATGCCAAACTCACGCGGCACACGGGGCAGAGGATACATGCAGCCCTCTCTCGACTCGCTGTTTTTGCTTTGTTGTTGTTCATGAGAATTCTTTCCCTCCCTGTCGTCCATGTTATCGGATCTGCTCTGGTGCTCTGAAACGAAGGCTGAGAGGCAGTCAACGTATTCATTAGCGCAGCGCGGAGCTCCCGAGTAGCAGTCTCATCGGCGACACACGCGCGCAGACCGAGCGCAGCTGATCAAGTAGCGTGTCCATGTCGCCCTTCTGTAGCAGTGACACGGCGCGCACGTACCAGAGGCCGATGACAACACTTGACACGACAGTGCTCGCGCTGTTCACATCCAGCGAGTGATTCGAAAGTGCCAGCCAGGTATTTTGCCCACGCCCACCATGCGGGTTAGTACTGCTGTCAGTCACGATTCGCCTTACCAGGAGGCGACAGGCCCAACGGACGCAGCGGTAGATCACGTACGTCGTGCCAGCGCAAATTCCAAAGGCCTCCCTCACGGGGTCGATAGAGTCTTGCAGGGCTGCCTCGCGTCCCTGCCATGTCATGCAGTGATAAATGATTGGCAGTGTATGCAGCACGCAGACCGCCATGTTAGAAATGAGCTGCATCGTGAACAGCACGTTGATGTCACCATTCAGTATAATCTTCACTCCTGGCTGCTCCTTCAGCGCTTTGAATGGCGAGTTGTCCTTTGGCTCCTTCGGGGCAGTGACGAGGGCGACGGACAAGGCGGATGAGAGCACCTGTGCACTCACCACATAACTGATCATGCCCCGTGTGAGGTAAAGCGGAACACACAGGCCGGTCATAGTGCAGCCTGTGAGCAGCACTAAAACGATGAGGGTATCTTGCGCAACCCAGCCGATAGGCCCCAGTGCGTAACCCGCAGATATCAGAGATGTGAAGAAGCATAGCAGTCGGCCTGTACGGGGCATCAGTCGCCTGGGGATTCCGAGAAGCAGCGCCGCCGACAGCATGGTTGTGGTAGCAGGTATGGCGATCGGGACATGTGGTACGGAGCAGAAACTAGCAACACCAATCGTCAATGCAAGCATCCCAGAAGCGGCGAGGCTGTACGTTGCTGTCAAGTGTGACCGTGCCAAGGCAAAGCGCTTCGCATCACCCACCGGCTGCGTTCGGCTCTTGACAGCCTCCACGGCAGACTCCAAGGAACGGTTGAGGGTGGCCGGCAAGATTCGGGTGATGACACCAATTTTGTAAAAGATCGCCACCACATAGCCACCGAGAATGGCTTGGGTGCCATAGCGCAGAATACGAACGTTGCGCTGTGCCGCAGATGCTAATGCAGTGCCGCCACCACTTGTGGGAACCGTCTCTGTGCTCTTTACACTCATGACTGCGCACAGAAGAGAGTTCGATATGCCTGCTAATAAAAGGTTTGGTAAACGCCTCGTAAAAGAAGGAACCAAAAATATGCACTGCTTCGAGGGGATCAGCACAGCTGGCAGCAGCAGGAGACGGTGCGTACGAGGTTATATGACGGCTGAGCACGAACCTTTGACCTTCTACCGAGTCACCAAATACGAGGCAACGAAATCTACCGTTGCGTGCAACCGTGTGCCACGCTAATTAGAATAGATGCGCCCCTCAAACAGAGAGGGGCTTGTTCGTGTCGAGAGCCGAATGTCGAAAAGGAAAACGTTGCACGCGAGCGACTATGTTGCAGCAGCTGCAAGCAGACTGTCTCTCACGATTGTCTCTCACTTGGTGAGGAGGAGAAGGAAGATGAAGTTCACGAGGGCATCCTTTCCAGATCTTGTGACAAGCATTTGAGGCGCCCCGAGAATGAAAAAGAGGAGATAGCCACACACCAGTGAATGGAAGCGTACGTGCACATGATTTGCCATGCCATTCGGACGCAGAAAGAGCAGCCCAGCATCAAGAGGATCGGAAAGCACGGTATCGCCACGGTTGAGGGGAACATCGACCACAGAGATCAGAATGAGGTGGTAGACCGTCGCGTAGCCACCGCTGATCGCCTCGTCCATGCACCCCACTCGAGCCCTAGACGGTATTCAGTACTCTATTCCAAACAGAGAAGCGTACCACTCGACAAGACCGTACACATGTGCTTGTTGCCTCGCTGTATTTGCTTTTTGAAGACTCTTGTCAATCTTGGCGTTTCGAGAATGAGGATTGCTGCCCTGGAGTCATACATAACATATGCAATAAAGCATCGTGGTGAGAGGGTGTACAAGCAGGAAAACGCGTGTGTGCGTGTACGTGTCGGTGGGTGTGCGGGGGCATTCCACAGACCATATCTCCTCATCGCCCCCGCATCCTGACACGAACACCACATGTGACATCCGAATCACCTCTGAGAAGCTCTTCCTTTCGGTGCCGGCTCGCTTGTATACCACTGACGCTTAGGAGGACGTTTACACGGCCATACATACACATACACACACACACACCGGAACCGGTGCCTACTTGCTACGCTTCTTCTTTCCCCCATTTATCTAGGCGATCATTCAAGCGCATGTACTCCGTATTCTCCATAATCGCCAACAGTCTTCCAACGGTCCTGTGACAAACAGAAACGCTGCGAAGGCGCCCTCAGTCAACGAGGGTGGTGCGGCCCTCGGGTGAAGGATACGTGACGGAAGATTAGAGTGATGGGGGGGGTCGACAAGACGAGGAAGGAGAAAAATGAATGAATGAATCTAATCGTACCACCACGACGGCCCCAGTGCCACTGGTACGCACATGTGTCATCGAATCGCCCACGAAAAGAAGGATGATGCACGGGAGAGTGAGAAGAGAGAATGGAAAAACATGTACAAGACAACAAAACGCAGACAGGGATACCTTTACTACAGAGACAAGCGTGCATCTGTACATATATGTACGCTTGTGTCCGTGTGTGCATCGTACAAAAACAAAGACAGTCTCCCCACCCCACCCCAGACCCTCTCCTCCCTGCAGAGATGAGAATCCCAAGAAGATGACGAAGATAACAGAGAGGATGCAGACGTGGGAAAAAAAATAAACAAAAGAACTCATGATCAGCTACTACCCTACAAACAACACATCAACAGAAACAAAGATGCGGTGCATGGCCGAGAAGGAGCGGGAGAGAGAGGGGGGGAGACGAGCAGGTGTGGTGGTCGTCGTGTGCAAAGCGTACGAAACCGAGCACACAAAATCGTCTGTGCACAGACGGTCTCGCAGAAGCCATGGTAATAAGGTCACAGCAGCACCTGGATGGGTCTGTGCATGCGTGCGCAAAGAGAGCAACAGGGGAGAGGTCACGCCGTCCCACTGAGCCTCGCTTTCTCCCCGCTTCACCTGTGAGGCAAGAAGGGATTGGCCTTCCTTCACCTTTGGGCACACCTATTCTCCACATCATCCCTCATATGGCATCTCCCTTCCAGAAGTCTCTTCCCACAGCCCATTCAGCCAGGCGTCCTCCACGCCCCTTACAATACGCCAGCGTTGATGAAAACGACTGGAACATCCACGGAGACATGCGTACACACCACACCGCACGGACACAAGCGTTCGCACAGCACAGGAGAGCTTCCCCAGTAGGAAGAAACCCAACATGAGCGGGACAGCGAAAGAGAGAGGGTACAATGAGAGAAAACGGCAGACAAAAAAAGAGCACGTCCCTGTGCACACCGCCCCGACACCGTCCTCTGGCTTAGCGCCGGTTGGGCCGCACCGCCGAGGGGGACGGCGATGTGGTGTCGGTGCGGCCCGCCAGTTCGGTATGCCGGCCCGTCGAAGACGACCACCCTGGTGTTGTCGGACGCCGCTGCGTCCAACCCGAGGATTGGGTGTTGACGCTCGCGTTGTTGGACCCACCGCCAACGCTGCTCGTGCTGTCACCGAGCTCCAAGGCCGATATCCTGTCATCAATGTTTCTCAGTAGGGGAGAAATAAAGCGTCCAACCGACACGGAGTTTCGGTTGAAGACGGACTCACGCTGGATGCTCATGGCGCGCGTTTTGGCTGGGGCACAGGCAATGGGAATCGGGTGCGTGTTCGCATTCTCAAACGCCTTGGGTGTGGCACCCCTCTTGTAATCGAAGGCCGCCTGCTCGAGAACTGTGGCAGCGGTCATGTAGAGATCGTTCAAAGTTGGCGCACGAGAAGCCATGCTCTCTAAAAGACTTCCTAAAAGTAGCCCTATGGAGCTAAAGTTGACGGGCTCAGCATAACCGGCGTAAAGCTCATCTGTGGAGCGCTTGGGTGCCGGTGCCGCCCCTACCCTAGCGTCCATACGCGTCAGCTCCATCGCTGCAGGTGGAAGCATGCACAGGTGTGGTAAATGGCTCTTGTCCACCACGAGGCTCGCCGCCCCATCATCAAAGGCAACGTAGATCATCTCAGCAAGAGGCACAGTGCTCACGTCCGAAACACGGCACGCAAAACAGGGAAGAAGGCCTTTCGCTTCTATTTCAAACAGCGCCACCAGCACGCGACGCGCGAGTTGGTAACGAGAAAGGCCACCTCTGCTCGATGGCTGGGCTTCAGACACGACGGTCAGTTTCGGTGCCACACGGCGACTCGTTTCCGCCGCCGGTGACATGCGAGGTAGACGATAGTGCAACACCACGGATACCACGCCCTTGCCCACCGCATTAG
The DNA here is from genome assembly GCA_033953505.1 of Leishmania tarentolae. NCBI lineage: Eukaryota > Euglenozoa > Kinetoplastea > Trypanosomatida > Trypanosomatidae > Leishmania > Leishmania tarentolae. The sequence goes on along the minus strand of CP119857.1, from coordinate 1,006,211 downwards.
GTGGCATGTAAATAGCCTCAATGTATAGAAAATGAACGGCGCTCTGTTTGTTGCACGGGATGGGGCCTGTTAGCTCACCATCCACCGACTTCGACTGAAACAACAGGCCGCCGCAGGAGGCAGACGAGGGATCCACTTGGAACCATACGGCGTCCACCAGAGATGACCACCGCTGCTGCTCCACTGGGTTTGTCACGTCGGCCACCACTTGCGCATAGTTGTCCACGTTGTCCGGTATGTGCACAGCGACAGGCACCTCGGTGATGAGGGAGCGCAAAGAGTTGCGGACAGCACACAGTCGCGCGACCTCCTGCACGACAGCGCAGAGTGCCGCCGTCGTGGCTTTCAGGAAAGCGAAGGCACCCTTGTGGCACACTACCCCGAGCAGGGCCTCCTCGGTAGTGAGCATGCCCCTGGCCACCTCCGCAGGCTTCCAATCCTGGAGAAGCATCTTGAGGACAGCGTACCGCACACACGCGGACAGCCAGGTGCGTTCAACAGCGCTGTCCTTCTTTGCATCAGTCGCCCCGCCCTTGCGCACTGCCTCGTGAGTGTGGATGAGAAGAGCATAGAAGGCGTTTGCCATCTCGTTGTCCGTCTCCTGTGACAGGGTGCGAGACACGGACGCAGGGGAGACAACCACGTGTTCATTCACAGCGTTCGCCGCCGCCACGGCCTTCGGAGAGGCCCCTGCGGAGCACACCGATGCAAAGGAGACAGCACTGCTGCTAGAATCGCCTCCTGAGAGGGGTATGCTGCGACCAACAGGTCTGCGCGCCTTCCTGGCGGGGTTTTCGCCCTTCGCACCGTCATTCTCCTTCAGTGTCTTCGTTGGGGGGCGGTGGTGACGGATCATTGCCTCCATCGGCGGCACAAAGTGATTGTGGCCGTTCGAGACTCCGTATTCGCTGTACATGCTCAGTTTCGGCCACTCCGCCCCACCATTGCGCTTCGATAGCGCAGTCATTAACTGATCATGAGAATCGTACCCATGCAGCTTTAGCCAGGACTCGTAATGCTCCATGAACTCGATGGTGACGTTCATCTGGCGCGACATAAGACTCATGTCGCTCAGCACGCAGCCGTACACTGCGACCTGAGCAGCACGGGTGCGCTCGCTCTCAGCCGCTGACACCTGAAAAGACTCGCCGCGCTGCTGACGCTCGTGGATAGCCTTCATCAGCGCGGTTATCATTTCCTGCTCGGCCGCTATGGCGTAGAGAGTCTCTTTGCTGAGACTGGCAGTGTCCATCACGCCAATGGTTGGCTCCATCGGCAGGGAAACGGCATCGCTATCCTGCAAAAAGGCGTGGGCGTCGCCCTGCGAGTGGAACAGCACACCTGCGATCGCGCCTTCTGGGTGGGGCGTTAGCGCCGCAGCGGTTGTGCTGTTAGCCTTATTGAGCAACAGGGTGTGGTTGAGTAGCAGAATCATGTGTTCTGACTGGTTAAAAAATTCTTGATACATGTACTTCTCCTCCGCGGTGAGGTAGCAGCTGGTGGCTGCAGTCACTCCCATCGACGGCAAGTTTTCGCGGAAAATGCGGCTAACAGATCGCAAGCGGCGACGCTCCTGCGCCACTACGGCCTGTCGATCGCTGTCAAGGATTGAAACGGCCGACGCGAATGGATAGGCTTGCAGGCATGCGTCCATTTCCTCCTCCGTCTGTGGTAGACTTTCGTTGTGGTCGGTGAGAACGTACTCGAGCTGCTCCTTGCAGTTCCAAAGATGGCTAATTGAGTGCGAGAGAACCCAACGGTAGAACCTCTGTAGCGACGACACCTCCCACGCCATCTCGGCGTACGTAGTGTTTTCGCTAAAGAAGTCAAGCACCTGCGAGTTCGACAGCGGTGCACCGTCGCGGTTGTGCCGCTTCTGGTACTCTTGAAAGTCTGCTTGCACCTGGAGCACACGCTGCTTCAGGGAGTCGATTTCACCCTCGACGTCGTACGGCACCGGGGGTGGCACGTACGAAGGTGGCGCCTCCTCACACAGAGTAAAGGGGTAGTTGGGTGACTTGAGCACATTTAACGTGGGTGCGTCCACAGTGCGGCGCACGTCAAGAGACGCCATGGGCTTTCTTGTGTTCTTCACAGCACTATCGCCCTCTTTGTCTTCAACAATGCAGGCGTCCTGCAGTGATCGGCGCAGGTGCTGCAACGCCTCCACCTCCCGCTGCAGCTCTTGCGTGTGCGGGACCAGCGACATATTCTCTTCTGCCTCTCGATTACTTCGCGTGTTCCTGTTTCAAACTACTTTGAACTTGGGAAAAGGGTAGAGCAAGACAAGGAAATGCCCCCCCCCCCCAAAATGGGAAGATGAGCAGTCGTGGATGGGGGTGGGAGACGCGGGATGGCTGAATGGTTGCCTCGGTATAAACTCTGTAGCGATGAGGCAGTGTTTACCAGCGTGCTGGTGGGTACATGTGATGAGAGAGAGCGTGTGGGTAGGTGGGGGGAGGGGGACAGCAGAGAAAAAGGATGGGCGATTATGGCAAGCAGGAGCCGTGTATCGAAAAAACAGGTGCAGACCGGCGGAAGTAGCACCTGAGAAACCCGTCATGCGGGCGCCAAAGCAGACATATTGGCCCGGAAGCATAGAATGTCGGTTGTGTGTGTGCATGATTGGGGGCATCGTATGCCAATACACATTTGTGTGCAAGCAGTGTTGGTGTTGAGGCACCACGTCACTTCCACACTGTGTTCCTGTCGTCCATCGCAGACAGAATTCGGTGCTATGTTGGTGCCCTCCTGTGCTCCATGCGGGCATGCATGTTGCCCGTTGCTGAGTGCGACTGCTTAGGTGGGTACTGGTGTGGGCTTCATACGTTACCCGCATGCACACGGAGATGCTAGCGAACCATCCCCTTTACCGTTTTGGGCCACTGAAGAAAATAAACTCCTCATCCACCTCGTCGAAAACCGCCACCGCCGCCACCAGCACGGCCACCACCACCGCGCCGTTGACCACCGCCGCCGCCACCTCGATTTCGGCCGTGCCCGCTGCGTCCTCCCGCACCCCCGCCACCGGCTCGTGGTGCCGGTGGCGCGTGCGCATTTGGACCTCCACCTCCAAGAAAAGAGGAGCCTGCTTTGCCTCTCGTGGCTGACTGGCTCTGTGATGCGGACAGCTGCATATTCTGTCGCCCAGCACCACTGCCACGGCCGCGATTAGTAGCACCACTACGCGGCACCGGTAAAAGTTCCGCACCAGGCATGGATGCCTTCGGTCCAGTAAAAGACGATGGTGCTGAAGTACCAAGCACACTCGGCGCGGAGGCGCCATCGACATTACGACTGTGGTCACCGGGGCCATCATGAGGAAGGACAGAAGACGTTAGTTGATCAAGAACTGCGGCGCCCCTGCCATCCATGCTTACTGGCCCCCGTGACAGCGAGGTGTTGCTCCAATTCGAGAGACGCACATCCTCTGCAGGGCCACCGCTCCCGCTGCTGAGGTTGCTCGTGTTGAGGCTGCCCAAAACCGACTCGCCGGAGCGCGGAGGAGGGCCACTGACACGGCCGCACGGCGCAGTGCTCCCAGATGAGTAGGGATACAGTCCTGTCTCCAGCACACCTGTGTCGTCCCCTCCCGAGGAGTTTGATGGGAAAGGCAACCACCCGAAGGGATGAAGACCTGAGAAGAGGGGCCCACCATCGCTAACAAGGCCAGACCCAGCAGACGGTGCACCGCCAAGGCCGCTGTCTAGGAAAATCGGCTCCTGTCCACCACCTGGAGCCACATTTATTGCAGGAAAAAAGCCGCTCTCTGGTGCGGGGTTGAACGGCCGGCGATCGCTACCTGGGGCTTTGAGGGGGGCGTGGAGAGGAGGTATAGCGCTCTTGTCAAGTATACCGTGAACTGGGTGGTGTGGCGACGTCGGCTGCTGCGGTGGTGCCGCCCCAGAGATACGGTTTGAAAAGGGCTGAGGAGATCCCCACAGCGAGTTATCATACCCAACCTGCTGCAGCGGAGGACCGCCGCTGTGCCGCCTGCCTCCCTGGAAGACAGTCAAGTTGCTTGACGTGGGTGCCGTCGGAGGCACTGACACCACAGCATTGCCTTGTTTCAGTGCCGGAGATTGGTGTATCGATTGATGCTGTTTCTGATTCGGCGGTAATGACTGTTGCACAGAGGAGTTTGTTTCTCTGTTGTCATGAGAGTTCTGTTTTTGCTGCCGCTGCTGTTGTCGCTGTTGTTGCCGCTGCTGCTGCTTTGCAGGTCCCTTGTTTGGATTCATCTGTTTAGCAGGAGCACGAGCCTCTGGTGCAGACGGTATAGTAGCAGCGGCGGACATGGAGCCTACGACCTCTGCCTTTGCATTTGCAAGCCGCTGTGCTTCCTCTCGCCTCTCCTTCTCTTCATGCAGCTGCAACTGCAGCTGCTCCCCCTGCGCGGTGCGTTGCATGCCTTGCAGATACTGCATCACACGATGGCGGTCAGCATCGCTGAGGGTACGGAGTGTCTCCACGTTCATGCTCTCAGAAGCAGTGTTCACAACGTAAACTGAATCAGAAGCGGAAGCGGTGCCGTCAACACCTCGAGGGTGCAACTTTGGGTAAATGGAGGTTGTGAATTCGTGCAAACTGCGAGGTATTACTTCGTGCTGAAGCGCGAGTCGAAGCCGCAACCCCTTACCGCTGTCCTCACGAACAGCATTGTCTGTGTAGCGCGACTCCATTTCTTTCAAGAAGGCTTGCACTGTCGAGGCAGCCTCCTTCCCTTGCGACCTTTCATTGTCCACTGAGGAAGAGCCGACTTTTAGTGCCACCTCGCTGCTGACAACGCCGCTTGAGGCTGCCGAAGTGCCTGAGAACGCCAAAAGGGATCGAAGTCCCTGACGGAGGCGCATGCGCGCATCACTGGACCGCGCGGCTGTGGATGACTCAGCCGCTGGTTGGTCACTCCCGAAACAACGGTGTACCGAGCGAATAGCCAAGTGCAAGGCATTCTCCACGGTTCGGCTGCATGACGTGCTGTTGACCTTGTAAAGAGGAGCGCCAATCGTGACCCCAAGCTCCTCCAAACTACCTAGTGCCTCCCACCTAGCCCTATCCGTCGCCTTTACAGCTGTTTTGGTGACCACGTTGCTGCCATTGTCCTTGCTAGCCGCTGCTGGGGTGTGGCTCTTTTCGCATGCGCCCGTTCCCTCTGCTATGCTCGGCGACGGCATGAGTTGGCGCTCCAGAGTACGTAAGTACTGCTCCATGACGCCGTCGGCACTCTCTGTGCGCACAGGATGCAGTGTCTGTGACGTTCGCCATGTGCGCCATAAAAGGTGTCGTAGGTACTCGCCCGGTCTAGTGAGTTCCCATTCCTCGCTGAGTCGCCACGTCGTGATGAGGCGCTCCACTTCCGGGAGAAAAAAGCGTAAGACGAGAATGGTTCCATGCAAATTCTTCTTGGGAGACTCGTAGACATCGCTCTGACTCTCTGACGGCAAGGGATCTTGCGGTGGAGCGAGCAGCTCTTCACCACTGACATTCACATCACCCGCTTCCTCATGTGCGGCACATTCACCTCCATCGCCAGAGGTTGACAAAGTCGCGCACGCACTGTTACTGAAGTCGTTCCCCTTCTCTTCGTGTACTGTATTGTCATCTTTGCCCACCGTCCACGTGAAGTCCATGAAGCGCTCCGATGCGGCAAGGGCCGTCGAGTCGATGGCGTCGGTGAGAAACAGTCGATGCCATGGGCAGTTGCAGTGGTGGCTGCTGTTAGAAACGCTGCTGCACTGTTGTTGCTGACCTTGCTGCTGCTGCTGCTGCTGCTGGGGGTCCTTGTGCAGTGTTGGGCGCTGAGAAAAGGTTATTGTGATTGTGGTGGTGGACCGCGTTTCCCTCCTCGTTACCGTCTCGGTTGTAACAGTCGATGGGGAAGAGGCAGAGACCGCCTCGGTGCTGCCAAGAGGTGCCGTCTCCTTCGCCGGCGAGCGAACGACACCGCTGCGCACGTGTGTGCTCTGCTCGGCCAGAATATCCGAATCTCTACAGGAAGAACCCTCTGAGTTCTCCTCGGCGGATATCTCCTCATTGATGGCGCTGTTGATGCCTACCTCACTGTCTACGCCCATTTTGTCTTCGTTGTCACCGTTTCCGCTGTCTCGGCTGACACATGAGGATGGCGTAGCGCTCACTGTGGCGTCATGCTCCCCGTTTTCCTGTGAGTCGTCGAAGACCTCCTGCTTGCAGTCGTCGTTCGTGCCTTTGTCATTCTGATCTACTGCAACGTACTCGGGTGCTCCAGTGACAGCAGCAGCCTCCTCCGTGCCCTCGTCGTCGTGTTCACTGCGGCTGGATCTCAGAAGAGCAATCTCCACCTCTGCAAGCGCATTAAGAACGTCTTCGCTGCCGCCGCCATCGTCATCACTGGACTCCGTGGAAGGTGCTGCCTGTTGCTTAGGCTGCATAGTACCGACTTCTTCGTTAAGAAAACTCTGTGCTCTATCAGCGGATGTGTTTGCTATTGAAAGACTAGAGGGGCAGGTAGCAGTGCGCAGCACCTCAGCCGTCCTTGTCGTCGTGACGGTGGTTGTCGTGGTTGTCGTCACACTCTCCCTCACGGCCACAATGGAAGGGCTGTGAGAGCAGAACCGGCACCGCACATCCCATCCAAGAAGTCTCCTCGCGTCTGCAGAAGAAATCACTTGCGACTGCGTCGTTGTCTCCTTGTGCGTGTGCCTGTCCCCTTCCTCCTCATCTCGGGAGGATGTGATCCTCGGTGAGCTCTCCCATTGCGGTGCTTTTGAGCGAGAAGGCCGGAAGGTGCCGGCATCAACGGCACAACCCGCATGCACACAGTCGGCCACGTCGCACTCGAACTTTTCTGCCCCCACCGAGTGCAGGTCACTTGCAGGAGCCACTGTGTACCCGTAGAGTGTCATCAACAATGCCATGTACCGCAGTATCACCTCCCCGTTCACGTCGCCCTCAGAACAAGCGGCTCCACTAGTTGCCTCTGGTCGGGGGCGCTTCTTTGGGGCAAAAAAGAGCTGCAGAATACGATCGTTGACGTTGCTCCCCGTGTAGTGGAGTCGGGGTACAGCAGTGCCACATTCACGGTCGGCCTCAGGTGAAGCGGGATCCAGAACAGCCAGTGTTTCCTCCATGCACTGTCGCACCACGCTGGGAGGAGTTCCTCGTGGAAGCAGGCAACGTGTCCGAGCTGTTGCGCTAGTTACAGCCTCGCCATCTGGTGAGCGAAGTACCACCGCGGCACAGAAGGCTCGAACTGTCGCCGACTCCGTGATGCAGAGCGAAGGGGTCCCTAGCAAGAGTTGGCGAGCACATAAAGCCGTGGCCTCTTCTATTGCCCCACCCTGCTCACCTACAGCGTGTCGGTCGCGCCAGGCACAGCGCTCTCGGTGAGCGCGCGCCAACAGGGCAGCTGTAATCCGATGCTGCCGTTCCAACTGTGTCGCGTGCGCCAGCATCGAGGCAGAACTATGGTTCCGGGTAGCGGCAGTGTTCGGTCCCCATTGAAATGGAAGGAGACGTGTTAACTTCGTCAGCTCGAGGCGTTCCTCTTCCGAGAGAAGGACAGCGGTGTTGCAGCACGGGGCGTGCAGTACCAGGCGCACGCCCGATGTTTCCACAGCACTGGACGACGCCGCTGCTGGCGTTGTTACGTGCTCCCCCACCTGAAAGGAGAGAGGACGCAGATTAGAAGCCGCGAGCAGCACCACCGCGAAGTCACTGGATTGGAGCCATTGGAAGAAGTCATCGTGTTCGTGCCATGCTCTGTACGCATCTCTAAAAGACGAGAAGTGCAGAAATGTCTCCGCCGCCCACGGTGCCGCCTCAGCGGGCGCTACGCTTTCCAGCACAGTACCCGGAGCGTTAGCCGAAGCCTCTAGCGCAGTCATGCTAGCGAAAAGGAAAATGAGAGCAGGGTCGTTCACCGGTGTAAATACAATGCCAGAGCGATGGCTTACGGTGCTCGCGGAAGGGGTTCAGAACCGCTGTCTCGTTAAGGGTCTGTGTATACACCTTCGCCCGCGCTTGTCCAAGAATGTGTAGAGGTCCCCGCTTGTGGGCTCGTGTATGTGCTCGGTGCTCTATTGGCGAGACATGAGAAAAGGAAGGATGTCGCCCATGGGCCTCAGGTGGAGGGATGCACAGTTTCTGGCATGGTGAAAGCTGGAAAAAATTTCTATAGGCCGCAGCTCTTTCACAATAGGCGGAGGGGTCCAAAGGAGAGAAACGCCATCACGGCCCCTCCTGTGAACCGAAAGAGCGTCGCACCCCCCCCGCCGCACGCACGCACACACTGCCCTGCAGGTGTCATCTTCTGAGCAAGCTGCGCCGACCAACCAACCGAGACTGAATGGCCTGTCAGCAGGCACGCCCATAGGGCGCTTGGCATCGAGTATTTGTGGGCATATCTGTGCATTCGAAAATGGTAAAGCGTGTGAGTACGAGTGCCACCTCTCCCTCGCGCCCAATCAGAAGGGGTTGGCCCAGTGAGGCGCCGGTTCCTTTCTTTTGCACTGCTTTGTATCAAATACGCATTACACGAAAGCACAGTGACGTCGATACACAGAGGCCAGCACATAAGGATGGAGACTGTGCCAATGGGTCGATACGGACGTGTGTCCCATCACCACCCCGTCCATCTGATGTCGCCCTCGTCGTAATCACCAAGAGTGCAATTGCTTTGCATGGTTTGTAACTCTAGCGTCAGACATACACAGCCCCACAGGCACGTCTTCCACGTGAAGAGAGGTGTGTGCTGCACCGGCATGGTAAGTGTCTGTGTGTGTGTGTGGCGCACAGATACTGTCGTCTCCATCCTGCGGGCAAGTCCCTCTGGCTGTGCATCAAAGCACGAGCGCATCCAAGGAGAAGCACGCACACGCGCACACGCACACACGCAAACACGCACGCACCTGTGCACACACAAGTGAAAACAAAAAACGTTGAAGATGAAATAAGAGAAAACGTCGGTACAGCCGGTCCAGTGATTGGAGAGAGACACACTGAAAACAGGGAAACGAAAAATGGAAACAAATCGAAATGGAGAACAAATGGAAGGAGGCGCACCAGCCGCGTGGTCTGTGTGAGGGCGTGTACGGGCGAGAGACCAAGTGGGTGACGGAGACCGCGCATCGGCCTACAGGGGAAAGTGAACCGTATCCCTTCTAGCCGTCCATGCGACGATTCGGTGGGCAGGGTGAGAAGGAGACGCACATCGGTGCAACGGCGCGTCAGAGTAAGAAAAAGGGGGAGCTGAAGGCCATGAGGTCAAAGCGCCTCTGTGCTCCACCGTCACCACTGGTTCCCCATTGGCTGGTGCCTGGATTCCATTCACGGTACAGCGTAATTCAGAAGGCAAAGCAAAACAAAATTTAAAAAAAAAAGGAGAATAGGCGAACGTCGACGCCCAGGTGTGTGTGCAAGACGCTAGTCGCAGCGCCACACGCGCGCATGTACATGAACATGAGCACACAGCACGACGAGGAAAACGCGAAACGGAGACACACACACGCACACACACGCACACGCACACACACCGCATGTCTATGGCTACAAGGTTCCACGAGTGCTTAGGCATCAGTCGCTCCTAGTTCCGCGACTAGCACAGGTTCGCCTATATACCCCTCCCTTTTTGGGGGGAGAGATGAGAAGAGGTGAGGGAAGCCGTTGACAACAACAACCGTCTTGTATCACATTCATTGCCAGCAGCTGCCCTCGCCTTTACGCCCCTCTCTCCTTGCTGTATTCTACTTGGCATCACGGCTACGCTGTGAAGCAGTGGACTTTGCCGCGACGGATGGCGGCCGCACCTCGGAGAAGAGGGAGTTGCTCCGCCCGAGAGTGCGGGCCACCGAAACCTCCTCGCGTTCCTCACGAAGGGCACTTTCGCGACGCCTCTGCGATGCCGTCGGCTTCGAGGCAACCAGCGGTGGCTTGGCAACGCGCTGGTGAGAGCTCAGGGAATTCGAGTACGACTGATGGGAGCCTAAGGAACCATTAGATACAAAGCGCCCGTACTCCTGCTGGTCTGCCTCCGACTCTTCGAGCGAGGCATCACGCTCCTTGCGGTCTTCCAGAAGCTGCTTCGTCGAAGGCGCGTTGCCGAAGCCGTAGTGGGCAACGTTGAGTTGATCGATAAGCAGCTGCGCGTTCGTCGTGGCTGCAGCGTTGCCGTTGTTCAGCTCACCACACATGCGAGCATCGCGTGCGTTCGCCAGTTCAGCAGTTCGGATATGGGCCTGCATCCTCTCCTCCATCCTCTTGCTGGCGTTCTTCTCTTTCAAGATGTCGGCTTGCAGCTTGGTCCTCATGGAGGAGAACTTGCGGATCTTCTCCTGCAGCACGGCGCATTCGTCTTTGTTCTCCTTTGTGTGCGCCGCCGCCTTGGCATCCATCGGGTCGTCATGCTGTTCCTGCGCGGCAGTTTTGGCAGTATCGCTTTTCTGTCGACGACTCTTCATCATACCTTCCTGCGAGGCGACAACCTTCTTGAGCGTGTTCGAGCGCCTGTTCTGCAGTTCCTCGATGTAGGCGCACAGCTCCACGTTGGACTGGTGACGGTCCTCCTCCAGCGTCCTCTCAATATCTTTTGGCAGCGTCTCCTCAACGTACACGTGTGCACGCTCAGCAAAGTGCTCCAGGCGCTGCACCCTCGCCGCCAGCTGATACACCTCCGCGGCGCCCTGCAGCCCCTCGATGTCGAGGGCAAGGGAATCCTGCTCGTCCTTGTGATGGAGCACCTGCTCCGAGAGACGCATGCGCTCGCTGCGCAGCTCCTCCAGGGGAGGCATGGACTGTATGTTGAGTGACTTGTCATCATTGATCTCGCGCAAGCGCTGTGCGTGAGCTGCACGCGCCTCCTCCAACCGCTCCTTCGCTGCCACGTATTCAGCGCGCGTGGGGCGCGCGTAATCCCCATTAGCAGCCGTCGAGGCTTTTGTCATCGTCTGCGGCGCATTCGCCACCTCGGTTGGGCACCCGTCCTCCATATTGGCGTCGTAGGAGTCGCCGTTGTTGTGATGCATGGAGGGTTCCCCCTGCTGGTAGCCGTCGTTTTTCGCCATCTGAGTCTGAGCGTTCATCTGGGAGTCTCCCACAAGAAGCTCGTCAGACAAATTGCCCGTAAAGTGCAACGGAAGGGTTCAATACGGTGTCGCTGAATGGAGCGCTGGATACTGTGGTGCGAGTCAAAATTGTTGTCACTGGGCAAAAGTGCAGCGGAGTACACAGTGGAAGGCGACGACAGCAAAACTGTCTATAATGGGATAGACTAACTAATGGTACTAGGCGGGACTGCGAGCTGGAAAAAGCAAACAGCGACCGAGCAAGAAAGGATTGTGGCGTTGTAACAAGAAGCTGTACGGATCACGTGAAGTTTGGAATATAGGCTTCGAGGGTACAATATGGTTGACGCCGTAGACGTTGTGCCGTGACCGTCCAAGAAACAAGTGGCCGAAGCGTAGGTGGCAAAGGAATTCGAAAAAAGATGAGGCAAAAGAAGTCGATGAGAAGCAGATGTCGGGCCGCATCGGTGACGCAAGAAACGCTTTCGTGGAAAACATCCGCCTCAGATCGAGCGCTTGGTCAAAAAAAGGTGGTGGAAGAGCACCTCCCGTTGTGATGGGGCGCATTATTTTGGCGCCACTGCATTACCTCGAACGGTGGCCGAGAAGTCTCACCTTGCCGCTTCTTGTATCGAACCCTTTCCCTTCAGATTGGGAGCCGACGCGCGTTGTCGCTAAGCAACCCTCCACCGCTTTGTCCCTCTTTCCTCACGTTCTGAGGACGACTCCCCTGCGCTGCGAATGGTGCTTCTCGATACCCGTCCACACCGGTGTCTCATATACGCAATCACCCACAGAGGTCTGCCTCCGTCTTTCCTCGTTGACATCGCTACCGTGATTCAGCTGCAGCCACATAGATGTGCTCAGCGGAGGAGAGGAGGGCTGACGGGCACCAACGCACACACCCGCGCAGCGCGAGGATTAGTATGGAAAAAGTCCGCCGCCGCACCATGCATACACTTTCACACGCGACATAAGCGGGAGTGCAAACACGAAAACAGACCATATCGAGCTTCACATTCCACACCTTCCTACATGTAACGTGGTGAGAGAACCAGCACAGTACGCCTGTACTTGTGCACAGAGACAAGCACGCAGCTGGCGCGGAGATCAGATTCACTTTCAGGCAGGTTTTAAAACGCTGAAGTATAGGAAGCGAGCGAGGAAGCGTACGGCGATTCACAGAGGAGTTGGCGAGGCATAAGGGGAAGGAAAACAAGTATTCTCCCGGTGTTGTGCCGCTTGCGCCGGTGAGCAGCCCAACCAAACGATGTTTCTGTTTTTTTTTTTTTTTTAAAGCTTACCTAAAGCCTCGAAGCATCTTTCTTGTGCATTACCTGCTCGCGGCTCACCGTTTGTGCTTCACTGACGGCATCGCGGAACCCCACAGTCGTGATGGGGCCATTTCTGCTCTTACACTCTTCCATGACATACTGGAGCAGTGCGGTAAGAAAAAGCGCCGCGCCCTCCTCTTCACCTCCAACGTAGTTGATGTTGCGAAAAAGGCGGTCGTCCATCATAGGACCGCTGCGGCGCAGGCTGCTGACAAGCTCCGCGTAGGACGGTGCCCGGCTGCCGTCTGGCATCAAAGGCAAGCCGCCATGACCCTCAATAGACTGTGCGCGCTGCAGTCGTCGCAGAATGCGTTGGTGCCGCTCCACTCGCTGTGACCCCTTCTCCACGGAGAGAAACGGAAGATCTGGAAACACTGTCAGCTCATAGTCCGTGGAGTGCGGATTATCACCCATGGCAATGCCGTGATGACTCCGAACGCACCCGGCAAAGTTGATTGCTTGATTTGTGGGACCCGTATGGAGGCGTGAGGCGGCTTCGGCGAACTCCAGCCTCCAGTCCTCCTCCACCGAAGCGACTCGGTCCTTGCCCTGTAGGTAGCGCAGCGTCGTAGACTTGCTCACACCGATCTTGGAGAACACGACGCTGTTTGGCTGAGGCATGGGGTTCACCCCACCGCGCACCAGCTCCGCCACGTGGGGACGGAAGTACTTGGAGAAGAGACGCAGTGGCAGGCCCAGCAAAATCACCTGTGCAATATTGGGAGTGCCTTCCGACGGCGCAGTGCAGGTGGAGGAGGGTGAAGACGATACCACCTCCGTCGCAGCAACTGTCGCCTCACGCACCTGCTGCTGAAGATGTTTCGCACTGGGCGCGAGGAGGTCGATCAAGAAGCTCGCCATCGTCGCTGTGGGAGTCGACAGCTTCGATGCGACCGTGGCGGGCAGATCAGCCAGCAGCACCTGAGATGCACTAGAGACAAGCTGCGCACGCTCCGCTGCCTTCGTCTGTGCTTCGACATTTTCGTTCAGCACCCGCTGCGGCATACCTTTGCCATTCTCAACGCAGCACCAATGAGATTCAGCGAACTCCACGCGGAGGATGCCAACGGCGGTCAAGAAGCCCCGTCGTGAGCGCAGGTACTCCATCTTCCACTCCACGGCCTCCGGGTCCGCGGGAGGCTGCTGCACCAGTGACAACAGTGTCTGCCTCGCCATCGTGCCAAGCGGTGTCGCTAACGTCATGGGCCTCTCTGTCGCCGTTGTGTACACAAGTTCGAGGTACTGCAAGAGGCCGCCCCACATGCTCTGGTAGCGCTGCGACAGCCACTTCATTGCCTCGCGCACGGCCGGGTCCTTGCCAGAGAGCACGTCACGAATGTAATCCAGATAAAGCGATTCGACTCGCGTCTGAAGGCGATGTGCGGTCGCGGTATCGATACACGTGCCGTGCACGCACATCTCAGGCTTCGGGCGCAGCTTCGTATCACTGCCGTCCACAAGCAATGTGGCGTGCCGCATACGCACCTGGTAGGCAGTGGCCAGCTCGACAGCCTCGCGCGTAGCGCAGTGTACAGCGCTCGCGTACCCCGGAAGCATGATAATCGAGTCGGAGGTGCACCAGTACAAAATAGCGCCGGTATAGAGAGACAGGAGCAGGCAGCTGCGCCGGGGAGGTTGCGTTGTCACGCCAGAAACTGTCTCTAGCGGAGCCCCTGCCGCAGAAGCCTCATCGGCGTACTCTTGATACGTCTTGAGAAACGACCGCAACGGGTAGTACACCTGATCGATCGCCCGCAGGTCCGCTGTTGTGACGATGCACACGTTGCCGCCACTCCTAAGCCACTGCTTGATAGGTTCAAAGCATGGGCTTCGCGTGATGGGGAGATACCGACCGTTTGCCTTGTGTGGAGTAGCAATCAGCGTCCCATCCAGATCTGAAAGAAGCCAGTAGTCCGTTAGCATGTTTTCTCGTGGCAGCGTATGGTCGTACCACACTGCCACCGGCACTAGTCAGAGAAACACACAAGTGAACCAAATTCGGGGAGAGGAGTGAAGAGCAAGTCCACCTTCAGAGCCGGCAGGACAGGTGCGTGCCTGGAAGAGCCACCGGGCCCCTCACAAAAGAAAAAAAACGCGGGCGAAAAGAGGCGATGCTCACACTGAAAATGACGCAAGTGAAGCCCTCGCCATGCAGTACAGCAGAGGCAATGCAAGAGGAGAAAGGGAAGAGGGAAGAGATATGGCGCACGCGCCGGAAACGTAGAGTGTGCGTAACACCACGCGTGATTGCACAGCAGACCCGCACGAAGAACGCGAAAAGAGAGCAGAGCACAGCACCTGGCAAAATGAGAAAGATGCAAAGAATAAATAAGGGACGGAGAACAGGGTGAAGCGCGCGGAGGTCGACTGCTGCGTGTATATGCCTTCTGGTTCTTTTGCGTGTGTGGTGGGGGGAAGGGTAGTGCAGTGACTGCTTTCGGGTGCGCAATCCTTGATGAGCACCACGCGACGCAAAAATGGCGAATGTTATAGAAAAGTAGAATGTGAAAACCGTGATGCACGGTTCCTTGGAGATGGAGAGGTCCGGTGAGGCGTTTGTGTGCAGAAAACATCGAGAACGAAGGAGCACAAGCGCACACCTGGTTCCTGGGAAACCAGCAGCAAGTGCTCCGCGAAGGGGGTGACGCGGGGAAACGGTGAGCACCGCTAGAAAAGTCTCCGCCGTGATGCCGATTGGAAGTAAGGGGGATAGGGCTCACGGAAGTGGGATGAAAAGGGTCTCTGTGCTATTGGTGCGCCGCTCTCCTACCCATGCATTTTGGGGGAAAACAGAATACGTTCACGTCGTCTGCGCATGGATGGGTGGCTGCGGAACGAGACCGACATACCTGCCCCACGTCTGGGCTCATGTGTCCCTCCGTGTTTCGATCTTTCTGTTTCATCGCGTCGTGGGGCTCCGGCCTGAGTAGCACAGAGTACTTCCAACGCCATCACCCCGAAAAGCAGATCAAGTCGCTGACGCGGTATCACGAAACATTAGCAACGCATACCCCAAACATTGAGTGGCGCACATGCATGTATGCATGAAGATCATAAGCATAGTACTAACTCAGCATACGCCCTTCTGCGCCTCTGCCGTCCGCGCAGACTTCAGAAATCTGTGCCATTCCTTATCTACACGCTTCGTGAAAGCGTTTCAGCTCTTGCTTTAGCTTCTGACACGACGGGTTGCCAGTCAAGACGCACCAAAGCACCTCGTCCTTCAAGATGGCCATGCGCTCTTCCTCTTCCCTCCTGCGGAGCACACACATCTGAAGCCTGGCGCACCCCAGCCGAAATTCGCGTAAGAACGCCGCCCGTGCGCTCATCTCTTTCTGTTCAATAATATGGCGTGACGCAACGAGATATGCGACCATGCCTGGCTGATCTCGGATGGTGGGACTGGCAACAGCAGAAGCGCTGTGGTCACCGAAATCTGACTGGCTGCCGTGATTCACATGTCCATCGTGATTGATCAACGGAAAGGATTTGTGACGTTGGTGTTGGAGGGAGCAGCTAGTATTCGCGTGATCAAGTTCTCCTGTCTGGGTGAGCCGCAGTGGCTGCCACCCCCCGACACGGGAAGCGTCCAACAAGGATTTGTTCGAGTGCTGCTGAGACTCGGTTGTGTCCCTGTACAGAATTTTGTATAGTGTGCCGGCAGCGTTATGTTGGCTGTGCGTGCTGCGCGAGTTCATCCCGGCGAGCCACACGTCATACCGGCGAGTACCCATGTTACCGCCGGAGATCGCAGCTTCAGGAGAGGTTGGTGTGCGACTTCCTAGATCGGCATTGCTTGGCGCCGGCGCACTCGTCTCGCGGTTCTGGTGGAGCGTCGCCAAGAAACTAGATCTGCAATTTGCTCCCGTGTGCAGCCCATGATCCGAGGTTTCGCAAACGTGGGAGCGTCGGCGAGGCGTTCCCTGCGGCGTCTCTACGGCATTCCAAGCACCCGCGAACAACAACCAAGTGAGCGAGCCAGAGAGAATGTTTTCCTCGCCATCCTTCTCGCATGGGCCTTGGCGCTCAGGAAGGCTTGTGTGAAGGTTCAAGCTCACCTCAGTCGCGTTTTCTATCGCGTCGACGCCGTCGCCTCGTTCAGTAGGTCGAAACACAGGCACGCTCATCTGCCAGTGCGCTGTCTGCGTGGCAGACTCACGTCTCAACCGAGGTGCTCGCCCACTGACGAGTGCGGTCGCCAGTGCGGTACTGGTCTCAGTGCTACAGACAATGGAATGGTTCGACCAATCTGCGCGTTGGCAGTGCGTGTCGCAGTAGAGGGCAAGGCCACACTCGCACTGATGCAACGTTTGTGAAGGCGTGCGGCACCAATCGCAATGCCGCGTCGGCGGCTGAGCCGCACGCACGCCATGGCAGCAGACCTCTTTGTGGAAGGGCCAGTGCGCGTGTTGGCAAGTGGTGCAGCAGTACTGCGCGAGGCCGCAAGGACAGCGGTACAGCGCATCCTCCGCTGCCTTGCAGTGAGAGCAGCGGTTCTGGTTTGTAGTGCCGAGGCCGCCAAATGCCTTACGGGAGTGGTTGGAGAAGGTCTCACCCGTAGCACCACGCCTGGCCTCGGCACCGAGTAAGCCCCCTGTCTCTGCATAGACGGGCGCAGATGCGAAGCCGGAACTTCTGCTCGGCATCACAGGGAAGGCTTTCGTACTGACTGTGCCACCTGGACATGTTCGCAGGAGACCGCGTGTTCTCCCAGGGGGTTCTCCCTCCACAACCGCGACACCGCCTGCGGAGCCGGTCTCCGGCTTGAAAGTAGTCAGGGCGGCAGGGTGTCCTAGGAGGTGCGTTGCTGCCCGCTCGCTGGATCTGGTCAAGGAAGTGTCTCCTCTTCTGGGTGTCGAGATCCTCACTGTCTGAGTAGCAGAAAGACTCACGCTGCTACTGTGCTCAGCACAGTCATGTGTGTCAATAGAATGAGTTGGCGTTGTCGCCTTTACGACGCTTATTCGGCTCTTCCCCGATCGATGCCTATATCGAGATGAGGATCTCAGCGTAGCCTTGCGCTCTTCAGAGTTCGCATGGCCTCTGATATACAACTTGCCTTTCGTCAACGCACTACGCCATGCAGAGAGTTCCGTGCCGCGATTAAGTCGTCGCGAGCACACCGAAGCATGAGCCTGTTGCGTACATCGCAGCATGCGTGCTGATTGCTGATGACACGATGAAGAGCGGCTGGTGTCAGCACCGCTTTTTTGCGGGGATGGCGGACTGTGTAGCCTAGTATGGGGTGAGAGGCACCGCGGACTGGCCATTGTTGCCAGAGCGCAGGGCCTCGTGTCGTCATCCGCACAGTATGTTGCCTCCTGCAAACCTGCGGCACTCCTCGGTGTGAAAAGCCGGTCCTCCCCTTGCGAAGTATCCACCGGCGGAAGCGAAAGCACGGTCCCGGGGTTTCCGCTCAGTGAACACAGAGACATACGTGGAAGGGGGACACCGCGTGTACGGTGTGATGGAAAAGAAGCTGTGTCTAACAGGAACCGATATCGAAAAAGCCGCGCACAGCGTCCCCTGGCGCTGCCCCAGCTAGCAAGAAAGCATCCGGTATTGTCCCGGCTACCTCTGCATCTGCATGCGGAAGGGCATGCTCGAGCGCTTATGCTTCTTGCTTCGAGGCGGGATAGGAAAGGGGGTCGTTAGGGGAGAGCAGGGGAGGTGCTCGTGAGCGTTCTTTTCGGCACGTGTCCGGAACAGCGAGCGGGGAGCAAAGACAAAAGTGCGGAGAGTGACAAATTCATGGACAGAATTGGAAAACAAGAAAGGGCGGCATGCATCGCACTCGCATTTCTGAGTGGGACTCGAGCTCATCTGCCCCCCTCCCCCCACGACGGAGCACAGGGTGTAGAAAAGGGCAAGCGACCGAGTACGTGCAGCTTCGCTCTCCTTCAATGATGCGTGGAGAAAGGTGCATCCGAGTCGCCGGCGAATCACGGCTTCCTGCAGGAGTGTGCATCTGTGTGACTTTGCCGGTCACTTGACGTATACACTGGATCTCTGCCTGACACCACTTGCGCACGCGCACGTGAGCGTTGGCGTGGGCGTGCGTCTATGCGTCGACATGTATCGACCCACGAACCCACCAACCACCTTGCAGCTGCCCTTCACTGTAGTGCCTTGCTCGCTGATTCTCAGCAATTGAGTCCAAGTACTTCAGCATCTTAACCGCTGTATTTGTTAGAAGTTAGAAAGAAAAGCCTGGCAGAAGAAAAGTGCCAAAGAAACAGCGTCACCCGTCCCTCGCAGACAGCCTACGACGCTATCTCCGCATAGCAGGGTCTGTGATGATGGAACCCTCCCCCTGTGCCTCCCGCTCCTTTGCATAGCCGCGCGCAATGCCGTGCTTGCCCTCCAGGATGCCTGCCTGAATTGGAGTCTGTCCCACCCGAGGGTCGAGTCCCACATACTCGCGCTCGTACAAGCGAGCGAGAGCGCCCTGTGAGCCTCCCTGCGCAATCAAGGCGCCACCGACGCTGCCGGTGTTCGCACGTACCAGCGCACCGCTACAAATCCATCGTTCCTCCTGATCATTCTGCCTTTTTCGCCCGTCCGCGTCTGTTCCGCCTGCACCGCCATCGAGCTGGGCTTGGCGCGCCTGCACGGCATCTTTCAGAAGAGGCAGAACTGCTTGAAAGGAAGTTGTATAGACCGCCGCCATACCGTACTGCTTATCGGCTTGCAGATCATCGGCGCTCGTCAAGGCGACGAGCACCTCTGCCGGCGACACGATTGGCTTCAGGAAGCCATCCCTCTTCTCTGTGAAATGGCTCTGCCGGCTATACGGGCAGGCCACCACTACAAAGCAGTCCACTGTGTCGACAAAGTTCGCCAGCTTGAACTCATTTAAGTGCCCGACATAGATCACGTAGCTGCGCTTCCCGTACGCGCGAAGAAGCTTGTGGAGTTGCTGCGTCACCTCGTAGTAGCCTTCGATGGCCAGCGATGCGACGAGGATGCCGATGGCCGAGCTTGCCCGCACCGATTCAATGTTAAAGGCGCGCTGCCTCACTCGACGCTGCAGCGTCTGCTGAGCGCGCACGCAATCTCCAGTTACAAGAGCCGCAGCTAAGCCGTCAGCGCACGCGGCCGACACCCACTGCTGCACAGCATCTGTCAGTTTGACACCGGCAGATGAAGAAGCGTCAGACAGCGCAAGGCACCTGGAAACCCTGTGCAGCTGTTCCTTCGTCTCTGGTGTCCCACCGAAGCGATTATCCAGGACGCAAACGAGAGGCACATTGCTTACCTGAGCACTGCCATCCCACTCAAGGTACTCGCGGCATAAGTCGCTGTAGTGAAACTGGTTATACTGCTCTGCGGTCAGCACGTGGACCAGCGCCGAAGAGTCGGCATCACCAACAAAGAGAAGATACTGCACCTCGTGTGAGACCGCAAGCGCCGATGACGAGGACAGCACACGAGGAAAGCTGACACCATTCACAAGCCAGCAGTCCTCACCCGAGTAGGTGGCTCCTGCACCAGCAACGCCGCTCGCTTCCGCGCCGTGCAACGGCGCTGGCTCAGTTTTGATAAAGGGGCTGCGCATTTCAAAGATCGGCCAGTCGATTGGAACACTACAATCGTTAGTGCTGCTCCAGCGACGCTCAGCCGCCTGCACAATGGCCTTTGTCGGGTATGTGCCCACAACAGCGATGCGGGGACACACTGGGCAGGGTACTCTTGCAGAAGCGCCTGTCGCCTCTGCCTTCTCGGTCCACCAATTGCTGAGCCGATGCCGAATGGCTGACGCAAGCCGCCGCACTACCTCTAGCACTAATGACGCCTCAGCGTCCAGCAGCAGCCCTACGGCATCGCTGCCGCACACAGTTTCAGTGGCAAGCGCAGTGAAGTGGAAGACTGGTTGGACGTAGAAGACCGGCAGGCGGGTTGAGCGACTCATGCAAGCTTCACCGAAGTGCACAATGCAGTCGGCTGTGTAATGCTGCGCCGTAATCTCATCAGGACAGCAGCTGCCAAAGGTGTTGTCCGCCAGCACAAACAAACGCATAGCGTTCGTGGGCCGATTCGGGTTGTCCATTGTCGATGGGCGAAGTTGTGCTGCAGCTACTCCCGCCACTGCGAGCCCCCTTTGCTGGGGCGGTGGCGCGGACACAGCGTTGGAGTCTTGCGAGTCGTCCTTCGCCACCCCCTCTGTTCCCTTGAGCTCCGTCGCCTCCATGTACCGCTGATCTGTGGCGACGAGGTTGCTCAGGCAGTGCACCACAGCCACCGCATCGCCAAGAAGCTCGTCTGGAAACTGCAGGGCAACACGCATGTACGGAAGAGCCCGCCGAGATGGAAAAGCCGCGGCGCTACAGCATAATGATGCCGCTCCCCCACCGGGGGTCATGGCCAACTCCCCCTCCTCGGTTGCCCCAGACAACAGGAAGTCTGCAACGCGGTGCAACTGGTAGGCGTCGATAATGCGTCGCTCAGCCTCATCATCACCACCGTCGCCTTTAGAAGTTGAAGCAGGAAGTTGCTGACGACGACGATGCACCACCACGGCCGCCTCCATCGGTGAGTCGTGGTACATGGTACAAGAAGTAATGCGGCACTGCTGCTCTCCTGAAACACGTGTTCCCTCTCAAGGTGCAACAGGCAGAGGAATCAACGGGCAACCCGCCGCCGAGCACTGGCTCACACAACGCCCGTCAATGATGAGAGAGTAGCAAATGATGGCGGTCTGAGTCAGTGACGTTTTTTCCTTTTTTGCCGTTCGACGTAAGGAATGGAAGCTTGTACGTATGTTGTGCTCCGGGGTGTTCGTGAACGCACGGATACGCGTAAGGCACGTTATCGCACAAGTGGTGTGTCGTCTGTGCACAAGTCTCCTTCGCACAGGCATACGGGTGTGCAAGTAAGGTGGAAACCACCAAGAGGGGAAGGCTGAGGTACAAGGTACGTTCCACATGAGACACACCGATGTGACATCACATTGATATCACCTCGCAACACGGAAAAGAGAAGAGGGGATGGGGAGGGACTCGGGCGGTTGCGGCGCTACAGAAACCACCACCTCCCAATTTTCCTCGCACTCCCGTCAACCTCTCTTGGGTAGCACACGAGAGCAGCACTACATCGACAGAGCCAAGTGGGGAGCATGAAGATATGAAGTCCATCACAAGAAGGATGGACAAGAGCCAGGCTGAAGCAGAGCAAACCAGAGGCCACGCCGGAAAGAAAAGAGGACGCCACAAACGTGTTTGCGGGGTTCTACTCTTGTCCCAGCGAAACGCCACGGTTCGACCCCATCACCCCCACTTCTCCAGACACACACATAAACACACCAAAACGCTATCCGTGGCAACCTGTGTGCATGTGTTTACGTGTCTGACAACGTTGAACTCTGTTGTGACCCTGAAATTCTCGTATCTTTAATCGATTTTTAACGTTCCGTCGAGCGTAACAGCACGAGCACACCCGGCGCATCTTGACGACTACACCCTTTCCACAATCATGCGCAGAGAGTAGCAAAAAAAAAAAAAAAACTGTCTGCGTGTGTTTGTGTGTGTGTGTGTGTGGAGGAAGGAAGGGGTGATAAAGGGTGCACCCGGCAAAAAAAGGACTGCGGTGCGCCGCTTTTCGTGTCAGCTACACCAAACACGCCCACGCACACAGACAGACAGACACACAGACACACATGGCGCACCAATGTAGACCCGTCTTGTCACTTCCCCACACCTGCGTCAGCAGCATCGCGCTAGAGCATCTCGTCGCCATCGTCGACGTAAGGGTCGTCGTACGGTCCGTCAGTCTGCTTCCACCGCTTCTTTGTGTGCTGCTGCTGCTCAATTCGATCCATTTGAAGGTGAAACGTGGGCAGTCCGTCCAGCGTGACTCCGCGCGCTTTTGCCAGCACCAGCTCCGCCTGCGTACGGCTCTCCTCAGCGCCACCGTCGAGGTCGACGCTGCTGTGGACGGCGCGGTAGGCGTCGTCGCTGCGCAGGAACAGCTCGTCAACCGCAGGCGGATATGTGTAGTACGGAATGCGGCCATCGTTCCAATCTGTAAGGATCATGCGCGCCGTCGACTCCTCGTCCACCTGGCCACCGTGAGTAAGTCGTCCGCGGCGCATCCCGACCTGTTCAATGAAGTCCATCACATCGTTCTCCCGGAACTGGCTGATGCCGTAGAACAGAGCTAACGGGTGTAACCCATTGTTGCGCAATGCCTGATGGGCGGCGACGTCCGTGTTCTCATGGTCGTCGGCCTGCTGCACCGCCGTGCATCGCTGCAGGAGTCGCTGCACTGGCAAGAATGGATTCACCAGCTCGCTAACCCGAATGGCGTTGCGTAGAACCACGTCGCCATTGTCTTCCCCGGGGGTGACCACACCGGGGCAGTCCATCACGCGGATGTCAGACCGAAGCTCCACCTCAGTGTTGCCTGTCGTGAACCCGGGCATATTGCCGACGCCGACCACGTGCTTTCGCTTCAGCGCATTAATGATGGAGCTCTTGCCTACGTTGGGGTACCCAATCACTCCAACAACAATAGCTTTGCGCTCGCCCGTCTCGTTACTGCGGGCGAGTGAGCGCAGCCGCCGAAACATGTTTGTGACATACGTTTGCCCCATTGAACCTTTGGCGTTGGCCGCAAATGGAATGCACATCAGTTGCTCCTGCTGCTCAAAGAAGTTGATCCATGCATCCAGCACCTCTTTTGAGGGCAGCAAGTCCACCTTGTTCAGCACCACAACAATCTTCTTCCGTTCCTCACCGTAGGTAGAGCGGATGTTCTTCTCCAGCTGCGTAAGTCGGCAGCCGAGCGGGTCCCTCGCATCCAACACCTGCAACAGCACATCGCAGTTCTCGACGACGCGGTGAAATTCCTTGAAGAAGCGCTGCAGCGAGCGATCCTGCCCGCGTCGCGTCATATCCTCCACCCGCACGTCATCTTCCTCAGCGTACGCCTCGCTGGCACCGTTCTGGTGAAACAGCTGCATTGGGGCCTCGTAGTCATGCACTTTCTCTGAGGTGCGAAGCGCCAGCGTCAGCATCTCGCGACGGCGGTCCGCCAAGGTCAACTCGGTCCCGCCGGCGGTGTCTGCACCCTGAGAGACCGGCTGCAGAGCTGTACCGCGAAGCGGAGAGCAGACGCCGTGTTTCCCGAACGCACCACCGCCGCGCATGACGTTGGTGAGACGAAGACCTCCGCCACCTACGCCGCTGTTACTTCGATGAGACCCGCCAGTCTCCTCGGCGCCGTGCATGTGCGGAATGCTCAAGACGCTGTGTGTGCGCCGTTGTACCGTTCGTGTCAGGCGCTGCGCCACGTCCTTGAGATCAGGCACGCCAAGATCCTTCTTTAGCACCTTTGCCTGCCCCTGCTGCCGCTGCCGGGCCTGCCGCGCATGCGCGCCGCCACCGCCTTTGCCACTTTTTTTTGAGTGACTGCCCATGCGGTGTGCGCCAGGTGGCACAGTGGTGTCGAGAGAAAGAATGAATGAGGTTTGTGGAAGGGGATATACCCTGTGACGCGGCGCTGAAGAGAACCCTCGAACGCGCCAGTAGCGAGAAGACAGAGACGGAGATGCGGTGCTCCACTGAAGGAAAGAATTGAACGGGATTCCAGGTAGCAGAACTGAGCCCGTGTAAGCGCGCATGATGCGTGTCAAATTCAAGACGAGAGTAATAGTCGATAAGGGATCCACAGACACCTCTCTTTGAGAGGACACAAATTTGCAAGAGGCGGTGCGGATGTCGGGTATGTCCAGCAAGGGGGCGACGACGAGAGGTCTGCTAGGCTGTACGCTCCCTGCCTGTCATTGGATGCGGCCGCAACGAGTCCTCCATACGCTGCTACATGTGTGCAGAGCGGCGGTCTGCCGAAACATTACGGCCTAAGGCGTTTTTTTCCCCTTGCTCATCTGAAAGGAATTAACAAAGAAATTATTTCGTGCCAAACAACACGTCGTCCTCGTCACCGCTTTCTGGGCAAACTAGAACGCGTGCACACGCAGCGAATGAGGGAGAGAGCGCGAGGAGAACGAGAGAGCAAGAGACTCTAGTCGCGCCCATATGTTTTCTCATCTCATATGCGTGGCAGGTGCTCAGCGAAAAGATGAGGACGAGGAGAAGAGGGGGAGCGCCCATGCGATCTCGTCTCTTGGGCGCATCTGTATTCGGTAACGAAAGCGTTACCACAAGCAACGATGAGAAAGAGCAGAAAACAACGAGAAGAACGGCAGAGGGGAGGCCGCGGAGAAAGACCACACGAAAGTCGTGCCAGCAAACCATGGGAAGCCCATGAGAGAGAAGCGCCTCTTCGACACGTATCAAGCTCGCACGCCTGCCCTCCTCGCTGAAAACGTATCGTCTTTGTCTCACAGGAGTCGTACACAAGTGAACTTCCTTTACGCCTGTAGCTTCATCGGAGGTTGGCAAACGTTTGCGCGCTCCCAGCTTGGCGGCTTGTGCACCTCTCCTGCTTGCCCGACCGTCTCCCGGTCCTTCGCAGCGCCTTCAGCCTTCCACTTCATTGCAGCGCGCGCGTCCCCTTGCGTTCTCCTCTTTGCCCCCACCGCGTTCCATCACATGTCTGGTAAATTTTCCGTACCTTTTCTTTTTCGCTGTTGTTGATGTTGTTCTCGTGGACCCCTCTTCAGGCGTGTGAAGAAGTTACGCTGCCTTCTGTGTCGTCCGTGTGGAAAGTAGTGCCTCCCCCCTCCTCCCCTCACCCTCCTCCTCTGTGGGTGCGCCAGCCTCTCGTACGCAGAGAAAGAGGGGTGGGGGAGGGGGAACCAACACGTCAATAAAGATTGAAAACGCATTAAAAAAAAACCGGCACGGGAACACAGGCAAGACAGCTGCCACACTCACTCCAGCGCACAGTTGCTCCTCGTCACGCTCGGCTGGCCCCCTTCACTTGTCCGCCGAGGGCTCTGGCACCTTCTCAACCATGCGCGACATGATTGTGTTGAGGCGCGTAATGATGCTACGCGGGTCCTCGAGAAGCCCTGCGGCGATGATGGCGTTGTCAAATACCTGCTCCGTCAGCAGTCCAGCCGTCTCCACATCCTCGCTCGCCTCCGACTGCGACAGCGTGTACAGCTTTCGGATGAGAGGGTGCTGGGGGTTGAAGTGGAGGTTGTACTTCGGCGGTGGGCCCGCCGCCTGTCCAGTCATACGATAAATCTTGCGCATCTGTGCTGCCTCGTGGTCTGCTACCACGGCAGGGCTGTCGCGAAGGCGGTCCGTTGACTTGATAACGCCGACACGACCCACGAGGCGTTTCGACATGAAGTCGGCGAGTGCCTTGACCTGGACATCATTCAGCTGCTTTTTCACGGACACGTCATCGTTTTTGTCTCCCTCAAGCTTCTTCTTGTGTTGCACGTAGCCGTCAAGATTCGCGTCGAACATCTCGATATTCTGCAGCTTGTGTTTCGCGTAGGTGTCGAGGTGTTGCATGACGAAGTCGTCAATCGGCTCGGTGCAGATGAGAACCTCAAGATCGTGTTCTTTGTATTGCTCGTAGTAGGGTGACTGTAGCGCCATCTCCTTACTGGGCAAGTTCAGGTAGTAGATGTGGGACTGATTCGGCTGCATGCGGTCGCGATAGTTGTCCAGAGAAACGTACGGGTAGTCAATGTCAGACTTCGTTGTCTGGAAGCGCAGGAGCTTCGCGAGGTCCATCTTGTGCACCTGGTCTGTGCACACGCCCTCCTTCAGAAAAGGACCATATTCCTGAATGAACCGCTCGTACTTGCTGCGGTCGCGCTTGCTCTCCTCCTCGAACCAACGAATAATCCGCTTTGTGAGAATAGTGCTCAGCCGCCGCATCATGCCGCCGTCCTGCGTGTGCTCGCGCGACACGTTTAGTGGGATCGACTCGCTGTCCACAGCGCCCTTGATGAAGCGCAGCCAGTCCGGCAGCAGGCCCTTCGCCTTGGACTGGATCAGCACGCGGCGCGAGTACAAGTTCACACCTGCCTCCATGCGGCCACCACCGTACTTCTCCGTGTGTGACTGCGGCACGTACAGCAATGCCCGCACGCTCATCGGGGCATCAATGGAATAGTGAAGGCGGAACATCGGGCTGTCATAGGAGCCCGAGATGAACTTGTAGAAGTCGATGTGCTCCTCGTTTGTGACATCGTTCTTGTCCTTCATCCAGAGCGCCTCGACCGTGTTTACCTTGCCGCCGTTGAGGGTGATCTCGTAGGAGACAAAGTTGCTGTACTTCTTCAGCACCCGCTCCACCACTTGTGGGGTGCAGAAGGAGAGCTCCGTGTCCTTCACATCCAGCACAATCTTGGTACCCTTCTCGACGCCCTCGCACTCCGTCACTTTGAAGGTGCCGGTGCCCTCCGACTCCCAGAGGTACCCCTTTGAGCCCTTCTTGGCACTCCGACTGTAGACCTTGACGTTCTTGGCCACCATAAAGCACGCGTAGAAGCCGACACCGAACTGGCCGATGATCTTCTCCGCTGCAGACTTGCCGCTACTCTGAAGTTCGTGCACGAACGCCTTCGAGCCTGAGCCGGCGATCGTACCCAAGTTTTCTGTGAGCTCCTCCCGCGTCATGCCGATACCGGTATCGCGTATAATGAAGCGACTTTTGCTCTGGTTGCAGGAGAGGGCGATCAGCGGGGCCTCATCGTCCGGCTCGCGGGCGTACTCAGGATTGCTTAGCTCCAGCAGGTGGCGCTTCTCTAGAGCGTCACTGGCGTTGGACACCAACTCGCGGATGAACACTTCCTTATCGCTGTACAGGCTGCATGCGACAATGTCGAGCAGTTGGCGGGTCTCAGTCTTGAAGCCCATCTCCTCCGATTCGCCGACGGGCTTCTCGGCCGTGGCGCTCGTCCCAGCCGTCGCCTCGGTGGCGTTGCTATCCACGCCGTCCGCCCCGGCATTCGTGTTCGCAGGAGCAGGCTCCACGATGACATCCTCATCTAACTCCCCCGAAGCGTCGGCCTTAGGCTTCTTCTCCGCCTCCTCAGTGACAGCGGCGGGCTTTTCGGAAGAACAGAAGCGATAGGCCGATCTGAGTGTCGAAGCCGTGGCAGCGGTGTTGCCACAGGCGACACAGCCCTGGGCCGGAGAAACACCGTTCGAAAGTTTGAACAGCGCCGCACCAGACACTGGTGCCGCGGCTATCGCGGAGATCACCGTTGCCCTCTGCACGACACGACGCATTTTCCTTCAAAAACAAAAACGTAGGCACGAAAGAGTTACTTGTATATGATGCGTGTGTGTGTGTGTGTGTGTGTGTGTACGTGTGCGTCTTTCTTATCTGTTTAGCGCACCGTTTCTCGTAAATTCCCAAACCGCGAGCGCCACCGCTTTAGCTTGGGAGCGAATATGTCGGAGAACACCGATGCAAACGCGCAGCGGATCCTCTCAGTTTTTGCGTTATCCTTTCTTCACTTTACCTATCGCCTCACCTGCGCGCTGGTGACTGTGGGTGGTGTGGAGATGACAGGGGAGGCAAAACTAGCGTCGACGCTTTGTAACTGTTTTAGTTTGCTTGTGTGTTCTTGTAGCCGTGTGTGCTCGTTGCTCTTCGTCGATGGCGCCCATAGCCGGGAAGAGGAAGCGAGAGGGAGGGACATTGGATCATCACAGAATGCGTGGGTACGTGTGCACATGTGGGTGTGTAGAGGCGAGTGTGGTTTGAGTCGCGTGAAAGACACGCCGAGGTAGCACCCACTCATCCACCCAAGTTCCCCCACAACCACAGCCATGCAGTTAGGGCACAGAGAAAGAGCAATATTGGAAGCAGAGGAAAGACAGTACAGGAATGTTCGCAGAAGTCGCTAGGAAAAACACGTGGAGTGGGAACCACCCGTGTCGTTGCGTCGATGCTGAAGGCACAAGTATTCGCACCGACGTAGGAGACCGAGCTGTGTGGGCTGTTTGCTTATCGTCCTCGCCTCTTTCAGAAAAAATGATGTCAACATGTGTGTATGTGTGTGTGTGTGTGTGTGTGTGCATGGCTATGCGTATCTGTCGCGCACTGGATACAGCGTCTGTAGTAAGGGCACACGAGCCGAAGGCTCGATCGGCGCTGGTACGCACCTGGAAATCAGAATGCACAGGCGTCTCGCACTCATTCGAGATGTACAATGCACAAACAAGGCAAAATTCGATACTTGCGTCACTCCTCATTCTGCTTCCCTTCGCTTACTTGACTTATTCGCGTCCCTCCTCTCTCCTCTTTTGTGTGGTGGTCTTTGTCACAGGTGCATCCGGCTGTGGTAGCTGCTCTGTGAGCACTTGTGTGTGTGTGTGTGTGTGTGTGTGTTCTCGCGGAGACACACACCACTAGAGCAAGCACACAGTCACTGCACAGTCGCGGAGTCCTCAAGCACATCATCACCTTTGGATCACTCTCCCTTCTCCGGAACACTTTTTTTATATAGATACACATCCATACATAGACACACATACAGATGTAGACAGGTGTATAGAGACTAGCAAGACCCCTCCGACTCACAGCAGGGGAGATCCCGTGTGCTTCAGCGCATGTCACACGGTCGGGGGCAAAGAGAAAGATCCATGCAGACAAGTAAGATATGGTAGCGAAAGAGATGCGACGCATGAACGCAGGTATGCAGCATGCCAGCAGTACGCGCTGTGGCGAAGCCCGAGCCACCTAAAATAATAGCTAAAAGAACTTCAATACAACTATATATTTCACAGCATTCGGAGAGAGAGAGAGGGAAACACAGAGTCGGGCGAACGGCGCACGCGTGCGCGCTTCTCCGCTACGCCCTCCTTTTCGGTGTCCGCTTCCTCTGTAATGTCGCCCTTTTCTACCATTCCACGTGCTGCAGACGCGATGCCCCCCAAACTTTTTTTTGGCCCTTTCCCCCTCGCACAGCACAAGAGAGTGCTACATTCAGCGGTGCATCATCAGCGCCACGAACCACTGAACAGAGACGCAGACGTCAAGACATGCGCAGGCACCAGCACGTGCCGAAAAGTGTAAAAAGCAAAACTCGTGTAGGCTCCACACATTCCAAGTGACAGGGACAGCAGCTATGCCGGAGTTCTCTTCGCCGCAGCGGCACCAGGGAACACCGGAAAGTGCAGTGGAGGGGGCATTTGTTGAGCGGAGAACATGGGTGTAGTGGTCACCTGCAGCTGCTGTGGCGGTGGTCGCGGCGGCGGCAGTGCAGAATACAGTGGTGATGCAGTGGCGTAGCTGTGAAACTCATTCTTCTGGACGGGGGAGTCCACTACAAGAGGCAATGACTGGAAATGCAGTGGGAGGTACGGAGATGAGTACGACTGCTCCACCATGGGTGCATGTTGCTTCGGCTGATGCTCAGCCACCATCACGCCCTCACGCGTCAGCGATGCACCACCCACTACGTCACAGTCCGGTGATGCCTGGTTCGAAAAGAGGTTATACGGCGTCTGTCCCATTTGTGCAGCGGCTACGGTTCCCCCAGTCGCACCAGTACATGGAGGCGGGTCTACGTTGAAGGAGGTCGGCGGTGGAATTGGGTAGGGCGCTGCAACCGTTGACTGCTGCTGCAGCTGTGAAAATGGAGGATACAAATTCTGATACAAGTTCCTCGGTGACTCTTGCAGGTTAGTCATCATGTACGATTCTGGCGATCCAGCCACAGCACAGCGCGCATACGCCTCCCCTGACGAAGGTAAGTATTGTGGTTGCTCCCAAGAGCCCGTTGGCTCTTGCGACTGCTTATGCGGGTTAGGCGCAGCCCCCTTAGGTAGGGTAGCAGGCACGTTTTGCAGAGTCTGAAGCTCCTGCTGTTGCGCTCTGATCGGCATTACAGGAGTGTGCTCGGCAGAGGCGAATTTGTTCATTACCGGCAGCGAAGTCCCCGCGGCAAGGTCTGGGCAGGTGGCGACTGAAGGGATGATGTGCAGCAAGCCCGTGGCAACGCTGATGCCTATCGCTGCATCTGGGTTTGTACCCATCTCGACCTCCACCTCATCGACAGTGTTGGCCTCACTATTGTAAACCAGAAACAGCAGCACATGCGGTACTTCCACTCCTTTATTAGGGAAGAGCTGCTTCCGTTCCAGCGCCCAGCGCTGTTCCTCATGCCACGCTTCGAGTCGACTGTAGAAATCCTTCTCACAGTTTATGAGCGTGATGAGCGTTTCCTGAGCAGTCTGCATGCCAATGATGTAATCCCGATTTGCCGTCAGGTTTGTGGAGCACGCAGCAGGGCTGCCCTCAAGCACGTCGACAATGTGCACGCATCGCTCTGGGCAAGCATCCGCGCGAATCCATTCGATGCTACACCCGAGCACGCCACCGCCACCCCATTCATCAGA
The DNA here is from genome assembly GCA_033953505.1 of Leishmania tarentolae. Classification (NCBI taxonomy): domain Eukaryota; phylum Euglenozoa; class Kinetoplastea; order Trypanosomatida; family Trypanosomatidae; genus Leishmania; species Leishmania tarentolae. The sequence continues at coordinate 975,560 of CP119857.1, read as the reverse complement.
CGGGACGCAGTAGACGTCGCGGTAGGTGCGGCTATACAGGCTGAAAATGGTGAAGCAGACGGGCTGGTCGCGGTGGCTCTCTAGGTGGCTCCTGAAGAACAAGAGTGCCTGCCTGCTCTCTGCGTCAAAGAGAGTCTTGTCAAGAGCAGTAATGATGTCGAAAAAGGGAACGAACCCAGCCTTATGCGCAGGGCTGAACGGCAGCAGTCGCACCACCTGGAAGCCCTCGACGTCGGCAAGTGAGACAGGGGTCGCCAAAGGCGCTGCGGGGACAGACCCAGCAGGCATGTTGTGATTTGCGCCACCGGTTGCCGACCCCTCAGTCAGTCCTCCTTTTGTGCTGCTGTGATCCTGGCCCATTTTCAGAGCAAAGCTGACGGAGAAGAAATGAGGGTGAGGGTGCACGAAGAAAGGCAGCAAATGCACATATAGGAAAAATACAGCGAACGTGCCCTCACACTCGGGGGTGCAAGAAAAATGAATGCGACACACCGTGACGATGAAGACCTGTGGTCCGAGCGCGCGTAGCCGGACACCAGTAAACTGTGCGCTACGCACCAACAGACGAAGATGCCAAGCACTCACTCGTGACGTGAGGAGTACACGAGAGAAGAAAAAAGATATTGGCAGACAATTAACAGAAACGATCAGCACAGAGGGTGGAGACCAGGAGTGCACGCGGAGGCCAGCGTACCCGTGGAAGCAAACAGAAAATGAGAACCGGTGCGAAGAATTGGCAACAACAACAACAACAGCAACAGCAACAGTACTACTACAGCTATCAAGTAGCAGAACAAAGGCACAACAACAACAAACGAAAAAAATAAAGAAAGGCAGTCGGGACTTCAGAAAGAGCCTCTACCATAAAGTTGGGGGTATGGAAGTACAGCCCCGATACACCGTGTCGATCCCTCCCCCTCGAACACGTCCACTCACAGCAAATTTCTCAGATTCGTCTTTTTCTTTTCTCTTTTGCAAGCGGCTGCGATGGCGAGGAAAACCAAAGTACAGTCACGTCAGCACTTCAGGTCTACAGCCACGAAGAGAGCATCCCCCGAAAAAAAAAAACTAAGCGAGCATGTAATCAGGAGAAACAGCTCTCCATGAACTAGTGTAGCAACCCGGCAGAAGCAGTCCCCAGGCCCCCTCAGTCGTCCACACGCACAGCCGTGGACACGGCCAACGCGAACCGATGACGCGGAAGGCGTGCGTCGCGTCTCTCACGCTCTTTGTAGGCGGGGGTGCCTCGCTGCACGAGCAATAACAAAAAAGAAAGAAACAATGGGCACACACACGCACACACACACACTGCTGTGGAGTTGGCTAGCCTTTGGCGCGTGTGTGTGTGTGTGTCCAACCGCAGCCGCTGTGAAAAGCACTCCAGAAAAAAAAGAAATTCAGCGACACACGCAGCGGGCGCTGCACCAGCACACTTTCAATATCGAGCTCCGCAGCGTCTCTCTTTCCCCCACAATTCGTGTGCACAGCCACGCCTGTGAGCACTGCAACTCTTTGAGCAAAAGGAATAGCCCTACAGCAGCGTTTTCCTGCAGTCGATAGTGCTAGTTTGAATGGTTGAGGTTGTGCAGGATCTATGTAAGACTTTCTTATCATACGCACACCTTCCGAGACGCGCGCACAGGTAAGTATCTCTGTGTCTGTGTGAAGGTGCGTACACACAATGAATGATACAGCTAGACACAACACCACCGAATATCTGGTGATACGTGTCAAGTGCAGGATGGAGAAGGATTTGTGAAGAAAAAGAAGATGAGTAGAATGGATTTTACACATATCAAAAACACCGCACACGAACAAAGTGCAGCATCAAACGGAGGAAGGACGGCCAACAGAAGAGAGAGAGAGACAGTAAGAGAAGCTGTAGAAAGGCACCTACTCCACACACACCTTGGCGCTGACCCAGAGTCCAGGAGGAGGTCCCTCTGCACTCCAACGCCGTCCTGCATAGCGCACAGAAGACGAAAAAGGGGGGCGGGGAGGGGGTCGTCGGCACAGACACACGACTTCCCAGCCCGTACAAGAGGGCGCTCGGCTACGCCTTCCGTCTTCTAGGGTCTCGCCTCAAATTCCTTCCGCTGCCTGCGGAACATAGGTTCGCTGGGTATGCAATTGTGTTTTCCAAGAGAGGGGGTGTCATATCAGTACTTTGCTTTCGTGAAGCTAATCGAAAACCAATGAGATGCAAACGGTGAACAGACAAGAAAGCGCACGGGTAGGCACAGAGCTGTGGAGTCCAGCAGAAAGCAGGAGAGTGCGATTATACAGAGCGCGAGCGCTAACGGCGAGAAGGGGGAAAAAGTGGGTGATGTACAACTACACGATCGACGTTTTGAGGAGAGAAAAAGAAAAGGGGTCAGCGTTGCCGCATGTCGCCTCTTTTGAAGCAGTTTGTGGTCGTAGCTGCTGCTTTGACTCCTCCCTCTGCTCGCCTTTGTTTTTTTTCTTTGAGCAGTTACCTCCTTTACTATGGGTACGGGACATGTCGGCGGGCAGTGCGTCGTCGCAGCGGAACGCAGCGAGGGTGAAAAAAAAAAAAAAAACGCAAGCGCGGAAAAAGCGTACGTAATAATGGCCGCCAAAACGAACCACGAAGCAGAGAACACGGAGGTTGAGCCAATGCCAGGCAACAATGAGAGAGCTCGCTCCGTGCGGCCGTGCAGTGTTGCCTCGATTCCTTGCTGGACCCAACTTCGCTTCTCGAATGCTGACGGCCCATGACACGCCTACCTCGATGCACCCTGCATCTCATACGCAGATCGAGTCGGCGATTCCACACACACACGCACACACACACACAAGCAAGCAAGCAAGCAAGCAAGGGTTGCACACTTTCGAGCAGTGGTCGCTTCACGCCGTCCACTCAAAGAGGAAATATCGCAAACAACGCATGTGGAAAAAAAAAATTGAAGGAATCCACGCAAGCACAGCCGAGGCCGAGTGCATAAGGTGTATAGAAAATACATAAGTCAAGAGCACGACAAGTGAGAAGTACAAAGGGTTCTCAAGGAGAACGTCAGGCATGCGGCCAATGAATTCGTGATTACGGCGGCAGCGTTGGTTCCCTACCCTTCTGTCTCCAGTTGCACAAGTGCGGCTTCTACGAAGGGAAAGCAAGCGGACATCCAGAAGAACAACGAAAGAGAGGTGTGATCACTACGGCCAATCGAGGAAAGCAACGAAGAAGAGAAAAAAAAAACAGAAGAACAGAGCTGCAGCAAAGTGCAGTACGTACACACAGGCACACACACACACACAGGCGTCTTCCGGCATGGAAACAGGTGAAGCGGAAGGGAAACAAAAAGGAAGGCGCGGGGACGCAAGCGAGAGAGAGAGAGACGTCAGGGAAGCAAGAGAAGAACAACACGATGAAGGGTTATTCCCGCTATCTGAAGACTCCCACGTCGGTGCAGAGTAGAAGTTATGAGCAGGATGTCGATGCACCTCGTCTATTCTCCTGTCTTTACGGTAGCAGTGGTAGCCCAGCGCATGCCCGCTACTGAAAAAGCTATCTGTGACCACAACGAATAAGGCACCAAACGCGCAAGGGGCTACAAGGGGGGAGAGCGCGCGCAGGCAACGCAGTTGGACAAGAAGAAACGGCTGTCTGTGGCACAGTGCTGTTGTGCCAAGGGGAAAAGGCACTGGCCAAAGCCCACGCTGCGCAGCATCATGGTGCAAAGGCAGGAGATCCTTGGACCAACATCAGCAAGCCCTCAACAGTGCACAGAGCGCGCACACGCATTGAATCGCCTGGTGGAAGTCACAACAAAGATACGAAATAAAAAAGCGAAACCGCTTAGACCTTCACTGAAAGCGCGTCACTTACCCCTGTGCGCATGTCAGCTGCTAATAGCTGGGGTGAGCGACCACTGCACCCAATACCATCAGAGCCTCGAACGAAAAGCGACTGTGGCCCTGGAAACTCCACGCACGTGGGTGGAGTACGCAACGCCGAAAGCGAGTCTGCCGGAGCAGGAAACGGCGACGACATCGGGGCAGGGTACATGAATGGAGATGATGTCGCCGAAGGCAATCCTGGTGAGCTCTGTCCGACAAGCAGCACCGACACGGGCTTGTCCGATGCCGTGTTTGAATTTGCAGTGGCCATCGTACTCCCCTTGGGAAGGGAAAGGGAAGATGTAGAGGGTTCAGTCTGCGGCATTGTGGAGGCTGACAACGCAGATCCTGGCGTGGGCGAAGCGTCAGCGAAGGCAAAGGAATCTGTTGTTCCAGTGGGCATCATCAAAGAGGCAACGCCGCAGCCTTGCAGCGGTCGATCAGAGGGGAGTCGCAGAGAATGCAGAGCAGAAGTGTTAGGGGAGCTCTCCGTGGATCTTGCCAACATCTCGATAGACATCGCATGTGCCGGTGGCGACACCGGCGCCGGCCCCATTGCGTGTTCTCCCTTCGGTGTAACCAACAATGCTGTCTGGATGGGCACTGCTGCAGAGTGCTGTGGAGTCAATAACGGAGACGTCTTTGCTGCCACAGTCACTTCGGTGTCCGGTAAAGCAGCAAGAGAGAGACACTGTGTGGGCGGTGGCGATATCCACGCGTTAGCAGGCGACGGGAATAATGTTGGCAGAAGTCGCTGTCTACACCAGGAGGTTAAAAAGGTATACGACAACCGACTCGAGCCCTCACCACTGACAGCTGGAATTGAGGTGGGTCCGTTACCGTCGCTCATGGCTACTCCAATGCAAAGCTGCAGGAAGAACGCGAACGTGCATTGCAGTCGGTGGTGGAACAGTGTGGTGTGGGTTGAGAGTTTACCCACACGTCAATGACAGCGAGAGAGAGAGAGAGAGAGCTGTGTGAAAAGCATAGAAAATAAAGAATCCATCAGATAAGCAGAGGGAAGATCATAAAGACGACTCGAAGAGTGTCGAATGAAGGAAAGCGAGACACAGCCTCGACTGAACCCCGAAGACGCAGCTTTTCACTTTCCCTTCAACGCAAAGCCCGGGAGCTGCAGCGAGGAGAAGCGATGCCACGCAGGAAACAAGCGTGCCCCGTCCTTCTCTCAGCCAAAGGCATCACGGTTGAGTAGCAAACAAAAAAAGGCGTCTGGAAAGAGACGCAGTTACCAATCGGTTGGACATCACTCCATTCCTTCGCCCATCTTCACACAGACGGGGGAGGGGTACAGTGTAGCCCGTGTGGTGCCGCAGTCGTATCCGTACATTTACACCCACGATACACACCGGCATTGGTCCTACCAGCCGGTCTCATAAATGCTTAGTTACCAACACGCGAAACCCTACACAAGCGGGCGCCTCGACAGAGGTGCGCTTGATTCCCTTCGGCCGTTTTGGCCATCCTTCAGTGTCAGCACACACACACACACACACACACACACACACCGGTGTAGCTAAATAGGCCTCCCAGTGAAAGGGTTAATGTTCACGTGTGCGGGAGGGACGCACAAGTCCACCGACTCACCCATCTCGGAGATCCCGCTGATTTTGCCGAAAGGCCGGAACTTTTGTACGTCATTCTTGGCGTAGAACTTGAGGAGGCGGAAGCTGCTCTTCTCCGCCAACTTGTGCTCCTTGATAGTATCCATGATAGCATTGATGCGCTCCAGCTCCCTGTTCGCCGCTCTCTCGCGCACGGCGACAATGCGCTGCAGCTCCGCCGCTATCGTTGCGTAATACTGATTGTGCAGACGTTGAAACAGATCTGACTTGTTTGCTAGATCGTTTACCTGTCGCTCACGGAACGCCTGCAGCGCTGCGGTAAGCGCCTCGTCGAAAAGAGGGCAGTCGTTGATCCACGTGTCGATCGCCTTGACATCATTGTCTTGCTTGGCGAAGAGTCGATTGAGCAGCAGCCGGCGCACGGTAGTCGCGACGTTGTCCTTGCGGTCGTTCTGCATGACAAGCTTGATCTTCTTGGTGCCATCCAGCGGGAAGTTCTCGCGCACGATGCGGCTGCCCGAGCGGATTTCCTTGGCCAGATCCGTCAGCCGCTTCCGCGTCCACAGAGCAAAGAGAACTTCTGATGTTTTGAGGGGCTGCACCTTGACCTCTCCAGACTCATCCGCGACTGGGGCCTCAGCAGAGAAGCCTGGTGCTGGCGCTTTAGTAGAGGCGTTGGTGGCAGTCGGCGTCGCCGGTGAAAACCCAAAGGCGACGTTTCCTGGAGAGAGCGGCTTTGTCGCCTGCTGCCCAAAGCCGAAGCTGAAGGAGGTACCGTTGGAGGCATTAGACGCGGCGCTCGTCGGAGCCCCTCCCGCTGACTGAGACGCAGAGGCAAAGCCAAACCCGAACCCCGGAGTCGTCGAGGTGGTGGTAGTGGTAGTGGTCGCATTGCATTGCGCAGAGCCTGCTGCAGAGGGCGTGTTTCCAAATCCAAATCCAAATCCTGGAGTACTCGTGGTTGTGGGGGCACCTGCTGGTGCAGCAGCAGTGCTACTGGCTGGGGCACCGAAACCAAAGATGGGTGAGGCAGATGTAGCGGCAGTGGTAGCCCCACTACCGCCGGCGCTGGCGATTTTCCTGCGCTTCTGCAGAAGAAATACGTTCATATCGCTGCCGTCCGCTTTCACGACGCGCCGCCAGCACATGTCCTGACCCTCTAGTGGCAGAATGCGCTCTGGGGCGTTGTCCTCCGCGTCGCTGTAGGGCCAGTGAACCTTTACAATGTACTCCCCCGGCGATAGCGTCGGCCGCGTGGCCTCGGCAATAATGTAACAGTCCACCGTTACGCCTTCCATCCCATCATCGCCCGCGAGCAGGTCCTCTTCGCGCAGCTGCATGAACCAGCGCGGACTGCTGGCAGTTCGGCTTTCGAGCACCTTACGGAACTCGTCCCAGTTGTACGGCTGCTCTCCGATGCCAGGCTGAGAAAAAGTGCGGTGGACCAGCTTTGCTGAAAAGAGCTCCTCCATCGGAATTGGGTCCTCGGCAGCCTTGTCGAGCAGCGGATCGTTCGAGTCGATCCACTGCACAAGTGCCTCCTGTTCCGCCTTCTCCTTCAGCGCCCGCTTCTGCTGCGCATCCTGCCCACGCTTGAGAGCACTGGCAGCCGTGGAGGCTTTTTTCGCCGCCGCCGAAGACTTCTTCGATGACATTGAGATATATTGCTGTTCTAATGGATATGCTACCGACTGCTTTGTCTGCTCGGCACCCCTTCGTGTCAGACACAGCAGGTTGTGTCCGTGAGTAGGCCAGCAGTAAAACACAGAAAGAGGAGAGTCAACGAAGGAGGAGGAAGGGTGCAGAAACCGGAGAGGGGAGAGAAACGGCGTGCATCACAGTGCTTTTGGCCGCACTGCTCCTCTCAGGAGATGTGGCTGTGGGGACTTTGGCGGGGTAGCCCTCCCCTTCCCTCGCCCACTCCCTTTCTGGGGTGAGCACCGCCCCTTCCGTGAGCTCAGAGGCGCAATGGGGAACGGAAAAGAAAAAAAAAAACGGACGAGTGGAAGAAGGGAAGGTTTCCGTACAGGTTTTGCGTCGTTACCCGAGAGTGGGGGAGGATGGGGTGGCATCCGGCACAAAACAAGAAAAGGCAACGAGAACAGGAGTCTTTCGCTGTGCGTGCCTGTCCGGCTTGACGCAAGAGGGAGGGCAGGCTGTATGAGAGAAGTCATAGGAAAAAAAAAGTCGTGAGCCTCATCTCCCTCGCCCCTCCTGCCAGCGTGCGTCCGCCTCTCTCGCTCCCCTCCTCGTTGGTGAGATCACCCCTCGACTGTATTCGGGGTGCTACACAGCCTTCTGACAACGAGTAGCAATAATAAAAAAAAATAAAAAATAAACGAAGCGCCGCCCATTCGTTTATCGAGAGAGAGAAACGCAGACGACAGACCCCCTTTTACGCTGCCTTCCCTGTGCAGTAAACGCGCACTGCACGACGAGACGGAGGTCACAGCACACGCACACAGGCAGCGCTTCAGCGCAGCTCATTCCTCAACAGAACGCAACAACAGACATGAGAAAAAATGAGAACGCGTTCTACACACAAAAACAACTGTAAGAGACAGACACCCGCGCATGTAGCACGTTCAGAAAAAGTACGTGTGAGTAGCCCGCATGCGCGTCAAGGTCGCCAGCCGCTGACGCCGGGTGCTCTGCACGCTCTCCAAGTCGTTCAAGTCTTCCATTAACTCGTGAAAGAAGACATACGAGCGAAGGTACTCCGCTGCGATGGAGCGCATCACATGCGACAATAGCAGCACCATGCCTTGCTCGTAGTTGTTGAGTTGGCGGGCTGACACGGCCCTACCAGAGGTTCTTCGAGATTCCTCAGATGAGCTCTCTGGGTCGCTGCTTGGCTCGCTAAAAGCGGCTGTATCGATATCGTCTAAGCGCCCATTGTTATTCCGCTCTGTGTCTTGCGACGGCCGGGAAGAGCCCAACGTGGCGCCTACTGCCTCTGCAGATGAATACGCATGGCGTCGAGCTTCTCTGCCACGCAGCCGAGCCGCCGCCCTGGCCAGCTTCATCTGCACCCGTGAGAAGCCCACAACGAGTGCACTGGGCTCGGAATGATGTCGGATGTCCTGCTGCTGTGCAGTGATGCGCAAAAATGGCAGGACAAGTCCCTGGCCGCTGCCAGCGAAGCTGATGACACGGAACAAAGAGCGCCAGAGGAGCTTCATGCGGAAGCGCACAGGCTTGTACTTGACGCGGTAGCGAAAGAGGCCCCATGTAGCCAGCAGGCCTCCAGCCAGAAAGACTGGCATCATCGCCATGATCTTGAAGTTTATATCATTGCCCTCCAGTACCTCATCAATCCCATTAGCCACACGGCTTACCTCTAGGGCCTGATAAGAGAGCTGGATGAGCATGATCCGTGGCAGGTCGCCAAACAAGATACTGCGAATTGGGTGTCGTACAGAGTGGCGGTATTGCTCGTCAATCAAACCAAGGCCCTCCGGGTCCGCAACGCCAGCTCGCAATCGCTTGAACGTGCGATCACGCAGCTCTTCAAGCCGTTTCTGCGGCATGTTCGGGTACATGTCTTCATGAAAGTCGCGAATGATGTTAGCAAGAGAGACCGCATCCCGCTCTACTGCACCGCGACGGTCCTCGACACCGGGGCGAACATAGAAGAGGGACTCGCGCAGTTGCATGACTGGATCAAACACGTAAGACCAAAGCATCTGCCGCCCCACTATCACTGTCTTCTGGGCAATCGTGGTCAGCTCTGCCGGTGACTTTGTGTATACCCACATGAACGGTGGTAGGATCGTGACGGCAGCGACAAAAATGCGCCGCCAGTGCCGTGCCGTGGGGGGGCTGTGAGCACGCTGTACCAGAACAGTCAGGCGCCGCAATAACGCCTGGGAGCACTGCACACACTGCAGCAACACTTGCGCTCCTTCACGAACGCTCACCTGTCGACTTTCCTCCTGCTCGCCACCGTTGTGAGCGGCAGGTGTGCAAGCCTCCGCAAAGTGAACCTGCGCGGTGTGTGAGTGGGCTTCTCGCGCTGTCTCACTAAAAACAGACATGCCTAAGAAAGCGCTCTCGTCCGGCCGGTGCAGTACTGCTTGTGAGTCAGGTCTTGGAAAGGAGGCAGTAGTCGGTGTAGCAGCAGAGAAGACGCCACCACACCAAGGAAAGCGAACCTGAGAATTTGCCTCCAACACATCTAGCGGCAGCCCGTCAGGGCAAAAGATCGTCTTCAGCTCCTGCAGCGTGGACCACACGGCACCACGCAGCTCGTTCATAGCGCGCAACGATGACACCGCCGCCACCTCTTCTTCAAAGAGGCCACCGTCACTCTCGAGCTCAGCCTCGTCGTGTAGGGTGTGGCGCGCGTGCTGCATCCCCGGCGCTGACGCACCTGCAAAGGCACTCTGGCCTACTCTCTGCAAAGAGCAAGAGCGGTTACGAGGCACGTACATGAGGGGGGAAGCACCCCCGCACCCCATGCCCGCCGCGATCGGACTCCAGAACATGTTGTTCTGGTTTGAATTGAACTCACAGCCCCAAAAGCCTCCGCCAGGGTGAGCTTTGGCGTAGTTCACTGGCACCGGCGACGCCGCGCGACTGCTGCCAGCAGCCGCAGCGGATGTACCTGTGACGACTGCTGCCGCAGCGGCTGCCATAGGCGACATCATTACCTCGCAGCTGCGCTGCACCTGCATCACGAGCACGTTCAGCTGCTCCAGTGCTGTATAGACTGCCCCGATATAGCTAACAATGAGCTGAAAGACGCTCTTCAGCGTGAACATATGCCTGCTGATCTCGTACTGTACCTGATTCAGCTGCGCATGCAAGCCGTGCGACCACACACCTCGCCAAAAAGACGCGGAGGACAGTGCTTGATGGAAGGCGGCTTGGCGAGGGTGTTCCTGAGCCCACGACCAGTACCACGCACTCCACGCCACAAAGCCCTGCACCCCTGAGAGGTCACGGAGGAAATGAATAACCTCGCACCGGACCCATACCAACAACTGAAGCCAGCCGGTTAGTTCGGTTGCATAGGCGCACTTGTCCAAGCAGCTCGCCACACTTGTCCTTCCCTGCGGTATGCATGTGGTCGCTGTGGAGACCGGCGGCGCCTGTGCGTCCCCAGCGTGCCATGTGTGACTGAAAAATAATGATGGACCCGCACTACGAAGGTCTGTGTAGGTGCCGGTCGCTCCTACACTAGCGCCGCTGCTGCCGCTGCGTCGTGGGTGCAGCAGGGGGCGATCTTCACTAAATTCCGCCCCACTAACAGCGGAACCCTTGAGCTCTGTGTTCTGGTCACCACTTTGTTGAGTTGTTGATGGTACAGAAGTAGCAGGAAGTTTGATCCCACATCCTGCCGTCCCGTTCGGTGCGGTTGCAGACATGGTTACCATCCTGTTCGGTGAAGGCACCGCATCTTCCTTCCTCGCATTCGCCGCGGGTGCGGCCTCCTTTTCGGGAACGTTTGTGTGCAACACAGGGGGTGTGGACGGGCCTGGAGTCCACTGAAGACCCAGCGACGTACTCGTCGGATCTTGTGCCGCGAGGGGCAGGCCATCGGTACACCGGCGCGGTGTTTGCGTGAGATGCGAAGAGGAACCACCGTTGTCATCGCCTTGGAAAACGCGGTCACCGTCACTACCATCGTTTTCGTACGTACCTGGGGTATTCTGCAGCTCAGAGGACTGGATAATGCCCACTGCATCAGGCGAGCTCGTGTGGTGAGTCTCAGCTCTCTGTGAGGCAGCCGCTGACTCACTCTGGGAAACGGAAAAGACGGGTGCCGGGGAACGCACCCAGCGCATCGAGGGCGCAGCATTGACGTTTGTAGGCACAGGAGCAGCAGAGAGTGCTGGCGTAAGTGCGAAGGGGGCACGTACCCACTGCGGGACGCGAGTACGCTGCACCCTCGCAGCATTCGACTTCGCCGCAGTAGCACTACGGGAAACGTTTGATGTAGAGTGAAAGCGAGGAGCATTGGTGACGGAGTCAGTGAGCTGTGGCCGCGCACCTGTGAATACCGCTTCGTGCTTGGCTGGAAAGAGCAGCAGCGCCTTCCTACGAAAGCGGCGTGCCCATCCACGCAGTCGCTCCCAGAGGCGTGGCACAGCTCCACAAACGGAGGACCTGGCCGCCACTGAGTGCCTTCGCATATCAGAATTAGCCGCTTCCAATGAGGGCGACGAAAGAGGAGGGTTCGCAGGGAAAGAGGCCCGAAACGGCGGCTTGTGCGGTAAAGTGCACGCCTCCTGCTCGATCACAGAGAGACCACATCCACCTGGATATGTCGGATGAACTCGTCGCGCATCCGCGTCTACGTCAAGTGCTGTGGAGACAACTGCAGCGGCTTCCCCTCCGTTCGCACCATTGTCCGCTGGTGCAGCGCCTCTTGGAAGTAGGACACTTGACGGAGACACGATGGAGGCCTTCAGCTCATCGCCCCCGCCTTCGCGCATCGAGGAGGAGCGGTGATACTGACTGGCATTGGCACAGAAAGATTCCTCCAGAACTGCAAGCAGAAGTTTCTCCAAGTCCACGAGGGTGTGAAGGTGAGCGGCAGCGTACTGTTCAATGAGTGAGCCAGTCACCGCCCCATGCGGCAGGTGCTCTGCGATAAGAGGAGTATGGGTAAGACGTGCGTAGACCTTTCTTGAGTGTGCCTCTAGTACATTAGCAAAGCTGTGACGGTAGAAGATAGGTGTGCGCACGTCAACACCATGCATGGTCATGGTGTTCTCGCGAGAGACGTAAATGTTGGCGGTACGCCAAAAATCGCCTCTTCGGCTCCCGCTCTTTTCGGTGGTTTTCTGCTAAGGCCCCACCCTTCACAAATGTTCGTCGCAAGACCCACCTGTCGCTCTGCCCTTGCACACGAGGCAGACGCGCACCTCGTCGACGCCACCAAGGCGGGAGACGACCAAAGAGAGAGTCGAAGATCGAGCAGCGCGCGAGACAGCGAAAAGGGAACAAAGAAAACGTAAAGGCGCGCGCACCCAGTGATGTGGGGACGGTTACCTCTGCCTAGATGCTTCCGTGTGTGTGTGTGTATGTGTGTGTGCGTGTGTGTGGAGAGAAGGTAAGAAGAAAGCCTCTCAGGCCGGTGGAAAGGTGACTCTTTAGTCCACGCAAAGTCCATCTTTTTGCTCGACAACGTTGGGGGAGTAGTGCAGGGGGACGTGGGTGGAGGTGCTCCCAAACGGGAAAAAGGAAGTCTTTCAGGCGCGATTTCCATGGATGTGCGCGTGAGCATGCGCTTTCACGAGGATGCATTTTAAGGGCCTCAAAAAAAAAAAAAACGCGGTGTGCAGCAACGTCTCCTGATCACCAGCCCTTAGCCGCCACACTGGCGCGAGCAATTCTCCGAAGCAAACCCTCGCATCCCTGGAAGAGATGTTTGCTGGAAAACCCACGTCGTCACAAGAGAGACCCAAGAGACCCACCGAGACGTGCGCACTCGTCGGCTCACGCACGCTTAGCGCGGTCAAAAAGAAAGAGGTCCCGGCACTTGCAAGAACAACACAAATAAGTTGGCCCGAAAAGGAAGAGAGCGCCCTCCCCCTCACCACACTCCTGCCACACAAGTGCCGACCAACTCCACACTATTGGGTATGTCGCAGATCGTTTACAAAGAAGCGTCGTCCTTGTATGGCAGAGCAGCGACGCAACGGAACACGCACAACGGCAGCCCCCGTGCGCGTACACGCCCCACGAGCACACATCGGCAGCATAGCAGCCAAAACCGCACAGGCGATGGAGCGGTTCCAAGATTGACGAGTGCATTCTAGTCAACAAAAGCCGTCCGCTTTGAGAGCGGAGAGGTGAGCATATACGACGCGGCCACAGGCGTCACGGTCAGGTCACCGAAGAACTTGTCGAGCTTGGCGTCAAGGTCCGCATTCATTAGAGCTGCAGGCGCTCTGCGCGCTTCCGTGTCTCCTGCCGGTGCAGTCGAGGACTTTGCAAGTGAAGCTGGTTCCTGGGACGCTACCGCTGCCGTCACGGCGGACGACGATGCAGATGCACTCAAGTGCTGCTGTTCTGAAGCAAAGGCCGCCGAGGATCCTGCTTCAAAGGCTGAAAGCGGCGTCTCGGTTCCAATCCCTTCCGGATCTGGCACCACGGTGTCGCGCAGCGACCTGACGAGCATGGATGTGATAAAGTCCAGAACCTCCTTCCCGCAGTCCTCGCCAAGCGAGAGATCCTGCTGCGGCTGCTGTGATGGTTGTACGGTGGTCGGATGAGCTATGGCGGTGGGTATGACCGCCTGTCCACTCGTGGAGCTTTTCGACGCCGCGAAGGGAGCGGTAGAAGAAGAGGGCCCAGTGTCGGCTTTCGATAAGGGGGCTGAGCTGCTGACGGCAGTCGTCGTCACCTGAGCTGCCGCGATTTTGCCGCTCACAGAGGAGATTGCTGTAAGGGCATGTTCACCGCTCTCACCGAGGTTCCCGCGAACACGCTTTATCGTCCCCCAGCCCCACGAACCGGCCGCCGCCATGCCCTCCTTCGCTTTCGTGCCGAGCTCCTGGGCTTTCTGCCGCACTTCACCCCCTTCCACCTGCCCCAGGTAGCCAGACACCCCGTTGAGGGCGGCAGAGATCTTGTGCGCCGTGTCCGACGCGCTTTGACCCCAGGCAATGCTAGCTGAACTCAGATCGTTGATCTTGTTTTCGAGCGCCGCTGCAGCAGCAGGGTTCACGATTGCATCATGTGATTGCAAACCAGCGGAATCATCGTCTTGAAGACGCCGGACACGATGCCCACCAAGCAAAACGCCTGCCGGTTGATGAGGTAAAGCGCAAAGATCTCCAGCAGATTTCGTTCCTCCACTATTGGCCGCCCGGTGCCAAAGAGGGCAAGGGGGTGCCCGCGGCAGGACTCGAGCTGACGCAGCGCCTCCGCGGAGTCTGCATGGTGATAGCTCAGCACATCCCCCACGTGGACAACCGTAGGAAGCCGCGCATACTCAAAGCTCTCTCATGAACGGAACTGAACAATTATGTACTCGTGTGACGGGAATTCGTCTCCGCCGCTCTGTGCAGCTGCGTCGCGTTTCGCAAACGCAGAGGCGATGTCCGACCGCTTCAGAGGTATGCTTGGAGTCCTGGCATAGTATTCCCGCAACTCTCCCGGCGTCTTCTTCAGCACACGGGCATCCGGGTCAAGGCAAAACTCCAGCATGCGCTGTGTCGAAAGCGGTGTGATACAGTACAGCAGAACCCGCATTCTGCAGCAGGGCCTTTTCGCTCCACACAAGTGCCCGGGATGCGGCGCGGCTGCCCACCAATGTGGGGTCAATCGCGTCTGCCCTACACAATGGTAGCATGAATGTCGTTGTGCCGAGGTTTTGCGTTCGCGTCTGCTTTCTGCTCAGTAACATGAGCGACTTGCCGGTGAGTAATGAGGTAGGGTGTGCCACCTACGGGACCATAATGAGGTCGCCCAGGATGAACACCCAGCACAGCACCTTCAGCGCTTTGTCGGAGTCAGACTGCAGAACCAGCAGGCGCTGCGACAAGCACAATAAGTACGTCCCAATATTGACCTGCTGCTGGTGTCCATGTGGGTGGCGCGTTGAGGGTAGTAGTACTGCAGCATTGACCGCAGCAAAGACGTCGTCACAGGCTCGTAGCAGTGAGCGACTGTTGAGAGAATCGATCTCTCTGCAGCACGCAGAGCATTCGATAGAGGATGCGCAGCAGCGTATTCGTGTCCGTAGAGGAGCTACCGGCCACTACGTGCCCTTACGCACAGGATGACCTCCATCATCTCCGGACTGAAGTAGAAGGTTGTGTTGGTGCCCAGACGGTAGAAGCGGCCGTCGAGTTTGTCGGTGGTGACGTGGAGGGTAGTGGGGAAAAGGGCTGCAGCCTGCTTCACCACGTGCAGGTGTGTCTGCAGTGACCGCTTTGCATAAGTTCTCAAGTCGTCCTCCTCAGCTGCTCCACCCCGCGCGCCCGGGTCATCGGTATCTTCGAGAAGAAGCGGGCAGTACAGCTGGAACCGTTGCGGACGAGTACGCTCTTTGGAAAGCTGCGGATTCCGTGTGCACATCGGCAGGGAGCGCAAAGGGGTACCCGCCCGGCCTCACAGTCCCCTCATCGCTGTCAAGCACGCTCATCAGCGCCGCCACATCGTTCCTTGTCTTAGCCTGTTCGGTTACATGCGGAAGGGGCGGCGACTCCATCCCGATCTCCTCACTGTGTTGGGCAGCGCGTCTCTCCGAATGTGCTCTGCCCTCCGCCACAACGACGCACTCTGCCAAGCCGCCCATTGGCAGTGTTGGCGCAGTGATGGGGGAAGCCTTCACCACTGCCGCGTGTGACGCTACGTCTTCGTGTGCTCGCCACTCTCCATCATCGACCACTCCCAGCAGGCGGCAGGGAGCATAAAGAGGAAATGGTAATATACAAAGTCCCGAAAAGGGGTAGAAAGGAAGCGGTGTTGGGCCACGGCAACACTCTGCCGTCCGTGTGTGCTTGCATCCGCTCCCGCCACGAGGAGCGTACTACACAGCGGAAGAGTGGGGGAGGGGGGGGGGGAGAGAGGAAAAAAGGTGGAAAACCGCTCAGCATAGCATCAAGTGCAAGTTGCATGGAAGGCGAAAGCCGTCAGCGAGAAGCTGCGTGTGTGCGTGGGTGGCTGGGTGTGGGCAAGGGGAGGGGGGACGGGAAGGAAGCCGGCAGAGCGCAACATGTCCCTCGCCCCCCAGCTGCTGCAACCGACGGTCTTCCGTAAAGGGCGCAGCAACAGAGATCGAAACGCTCAGCTCCATAGGTGATTTGTAAATGACGCTGTGCTGCACACCAGCATACCGTCACAAGAGGTAGATCCTCCCCCAGATACCCGCCCTCAGAACCCCTGCACCGCAACCAGCACACACGACTTCGTACATCCTAGTGTCGAGCCACTCACTGCATACTGCAGGTGCTACAGATCCTGTTCAGTGTCTCAGCAAAGCGAACCTCAACAACACTAGACGGGAAGAAAAGGGGGAGAGGGGGAGAGGTTTAAGAAAACGGGAGAGAAGACTTTCAGGCGTCTGTATTCCGCCCCTTAAGCATTAGTTACACGCCACTCTGCACACACACACACACACAGACACACACGCACACACACACGCACGCACAGGGCCTTGGAAGAGGGGTTTGTCACGTGGTGCCAAGCTGCGGCGGGCGCGTGCGCCGGTGGCAATGCGTCGACGCAGTCATCAGGGCACAACCTGCGCCTCACATTCTGGCAGTCCGCCCCCTCCCGCACTGCGGGCGGCTCACACTGCCGCGCCCACTATGCCGTTCGGCATCCCGTGTAGCTCCCCCTCGGGGGTCGCTCGCCTCCCCACCTATGTGGGCAGTGCGAGGACCGAGTGGGATGAGCCCCAGTCACGCTGGCACGCTGCCATGCCATGTGCGCGGTGCAGACGTGTTCACCCGCTGTGGGTGACTCTAGCGCAGTACCAAGCTGGCATTTGGTCGCCGGCATACCGTTAACGATGCACCGGTGCGACTTCACTGCTCCGTGGGCGCTGCACCCTGGTACCACTTCGGGTGTGGGGCTCGGCGTTCGGTATGGAAACGAGGAAGAGAGGGTTGGATGGCTTCCCCCACACAGAGAGCGGGGATGCACTCGACCATGTGGTGCCACGCGCTCCGTGGGGTCCCTGGTCATCAGGAGAAAGGAAAGAACGAGGAGAGAAAAAACTAAGCGCAGATAGTAGTGTTGTGCGCGTTTGTTGATACGAGGCACAGCCTCGAAAGAGAAATGTCGAGCGCTACGCACACCAGGACAAGACAAGAAATTACCACCCTCGCGAGTGTATAGAACAGGGTCGTACTCTGGCGCAGTAGTCATCGTGAAGAAGTGTATAGGCGACAACCCAGCCAGCACACATGTCGGCCATCGGCGCCTTCACCAGGCCATTGCAGAAGCTACCAAAAAGAGGCTTCAAAATATGCTCCATCGCGTGAGAAAGTATATAGAATGCTGAAATTGGCATCAAGAGCAGCTTGAAATGCCTCTCGCTTTCTAGGAGAAAAGGGCTGCCCCTCTCCGGTTGTCAGTGATGTGATCACCCTCCCTCGGGCCGCGGGATACGTGTAACCCATCCGCCTAGCCGGATCTGGGCGGTGCGTACGATATCGGGCGCACATTCTCCACTTCGAAGTAAGCAGCAGTGCACTTCTTGATGTCGTCTACTGTCAGACCTTCCGCGACCTCTTTCAGCACGAGCTGCTTGTCGATCACATCAAACACAGCTTTTTCAGTGATGATACGAGTCACGCAATTCAGACCTGTCACAGGCAGCGAGCACCTCTCCACGATCTTGGAGTCACCTTTTTTGTTGCAGTGGGACATCGTCACCACCACCCGAGAGCCGCTCGCGACGAGGTCCATCGCACCCCCAGGGCCGTTGACCAGCTTGCCAGGGATACCCCAGTTCGCGAGGTCACCGTTTGACGCAACCTCAAGCGCACCCAGCATCGTGAGGTTCATGTGTCCGCCGCGAATCATCGCAAACGACGTCGCGCTATCAAAGCACGCGGCCCCAGGCAAAAATGAGATGGTCTGCTTGCCGGCGTTGATCCAGTCGGCGCTCACCTTATCGGGTGTCGGGAACGGCCCCATGCCCAGAAGCCCGTTCTCAGATTGCAGCGTCACAGTCACACCTGGCAGCATATAGTTCGCCGCCTCCGTGGGGATGCCGATGCCGAGGTTCGCGTACATACCGTCTGCAAACTCCAATGCGGCGCGCCGCGCGATCTTCTGGCGGTCATCGTTCGGGTTCACGCTGCTCGGCTCTGCACCGCTACCTGACACAGTTCGCTTCTCGATGGGAACTTCGTACGATGCTTGGACAACGCGGTGTACGTACACGCCAGGCAAGTGCACGTCGTCCGGGTGGATTTCGCCGTTCTCTACCACCTGCTCAACTTCCGCGATCACGCGCCGTCCGCATTGCGCAGCAGGGATGTTAAAGTTGCGTGCGGTTCCACGGAATACAAGGTTTCCACTCTTGTCCGCCTTCAGTGCCTTCACAATTGCATAATCTGGCCGGATCGTGGGCTCCAGAACGTACCATCGATTGCCGAACTGCCGCGTCTCCTTCGGCTCAGAGACAACGCACGGAACCCCGTTCTTGTCGTACCGGATAATCTGCCCTCCGGTCTGGCGCTGCGTTCCGTACGCCGTAGCCGTGTAAAACGCAGGAATGCCTGCACCACCGGCACGCATGCGTTCTGCCAACGTTCCCTGCGGCACAAATTCCAGCTCAACATCACCCTCGAGGTAGCGCTTCTTAAAGATCTTGTTCATGCCCACAAACGAGCAGCACATGCGGCGCACTTGTTTTGTCTCGATGAGACGAGCGAGACCGAAGCCGTCAATACCTGCCGAGTCGGTATAGAGAGTCATGTCCTTTACACCTTTTTTACACATGGCGCTGATGACAGCGTCTGGCACGCCACTGCAGCCAAATCCGCCGACCGCGACAGAAATGCCGTCAGTCATGTCCGCGACCGCATCCTCCAAGGACCGAACCTTGTTGAGGCCTGCGAGGCGCCAGAAGTTACGGCGCAACATGGTGGCAGCGTGAGAGGATAGTCAGACAAACTTGTCCTTGATGATGACGTTTGTGTTATGTGTGTCGGTTTGCAATCACGTTCTACGTGGATACGGTCCCTGAATGCGTCCAGACGGATGACCGCAGCCGGAATGAGGAGAACCACAAATATATATAGAGAGAGAAGAACAAGTGGACGACAAATAAAAATAGATCAATCAAAAAGGGGTGCGCGGTGGGGAGGAAAGCAAAAGGAAAGGATGATCGCGTGAAGCAGACCAAGCCTCTGAAACACCAAAGACGTCTTTTGGAAACCACCTGAACGCTGGGCTCGAAAGCGGGCAGCACGTGTGCAGGGGGGGGGGAGGAAGGGCCTAAAGAGAAAGGTCGAAACGACGGGGGATAAGGTTAGCGTGCCTTGGGTTGGGGGCAGAGCAAGTGGGAAAGGCTAAGTCCAGAAGCATCGCAGGCCAGGACGCGGTCGTGCCATCACAAGTAACAAGCGTACGAAAGGCGCGAGAGACACGCCAAATGTAAAGACGCGTAGGTGATAGTGAGGGTGGGAGTGCGTCAGTGAAACAGAGCCACGCAAACGCGTGCACGTGGGCCCGAGAAGTGGAAGGGATGGCAAGAAAAAAAGCGTGAATGCGCGGATTCATGACCGTATTTCGGATGTGGGGAAGAGGGTTAGGGGATGTGTCGGGGACGGTGGGTGTTGTGTCGTAGAGAAAAGAGATGAACCAAATGGAGCAAGAGAAGTGAGCCAAGATGTGCAGTACCGCGCGAAGGATTTGTGCTAGCGAAGCGATCCCGGTCGGTTCGCGTCAACGTCCCCCTGAGCAATAAGGCTACAAGAGAAGCAAAGTCGCGGGGCTTTCGTGTTTCCCCTTGCATCCAACTGAAGCACAAAAGAGGTCTGAACCTTTGTAGTGGTCATCTCCGGGAAAGGAGAAGGCGTCAAGAGATGCACGAGGCGCACAACACGAAAAAGAGAACAACACCTGGCAGACACAGGCTATCAGATGACCAGCTGTGAGGCACGATGGCGTACGGATGGAGGGTGAGAGGCGCGGTGCCCGCAGGACGAAGGAACACAAAACTTCGGCTAAGAGAACGGCTGGAGAGCAGTGCGTGCCAGAGACAGATGAGAAACGCCGTGAAAGGAAGGCCGATGGCCGGGGGAGGGGACTCTCGCTGCACAGAAGCGGCACGCAGGCAAAGGTGGAAAAGAGAGTTGCCGTACCCGCCGTTCCTCTTTCATTTCTACTTGACTACTCACCAAAACAGCCCGTCTGGCCCCACTGACACACGCGTGCAAACATTTTCAAGCAGAGAGGAGAGCGGCTTCATCGGCCTTTGAGCGCATTTTCCCCGACAGCGCCTCGGCAAGACGCGATGGTCCGTGGGGTGGCACGACGGGGCTCTTCATCTCCTGACTGACCGATCGCGGGACACGTTGTCTCTCCGGTGCTCGCTCCAACTCGTCACACACAGAATGAGCGCAGATACCACGAGAAATAGCCTTGAGTGTGGACGTGACGTGAGCGCTTGTCTCATTGTTCATCGTGTCGCCGGCAACAACCCCTTCCACCTCAGGACGCCGCAACAGTGTCAAAGCGCTTTCAATTCGCTCCCGCACACCGTCCACAGCTTCCAAGATGGCGCCTTGCCAATGCTGCAGGCACTGCTGCCACTTTTCCTCACGCGTCTCCTCTGCGTCTCGGATATTGTCCAGCACCCGACCCACATTCCGCAGCTCCTGCATCGCATCGGCTAGCTGCGCAAAGCCTAGCCGCGCATCAGCAGCGACTGTAGCCGGCGTTTCTGCAGAGTCAAGAAGCACGTAAGAGGAGTCTACCCGGGGGAACTCTGCGGGCCCAGTGAAATAGGCAGCAACGTAAGGAGACCGCTGAGGAGTAGGAGAGACGTTCATGCCTGATGGGCGGGCTTGCTGTGGTTGAGCTCCTAGCAGCCACAGAGGCTCAGCACGCGAGTGATGCGAGGCTGATATTGCGGGCGCTGGCACGTCATAGTGGGAAGCTGCTGATCTGTGGAGAAGATCACGCATCTCCGCGTACACTTTTTGCTGGTGTGCAGTTCGGTTCCCCGTGGCGGCAGAGAAAGCAGTCCATGGCGGCACTAGTGGAATGTCACCCCTATAAGAAGTGCCACCCTCCTCGGCAACCCGATGCGACGACACCTCCCGACCAGCCCGATTAGCGCCGCTCCATGAGTCTTGCACCGCGTCCCTTGCGGAGAACGACATCATGTGGGAACGAGTAGGAGCGCAGGTGGCACAGACGCTACCTTGATCCTCTTTGTAGGCGCCGAATAAGGCGTGTGCATGGGCGAAAACGCGATCATTCTCTCTCAGGAGTGTGGTGCTGACCTTCTCAATAAGAGCCTCTGCCCGCAAGATGGACTTGTGAACAGCCCGCACAAACGCAAAATCAAGAAGAGGAGAATAAGAAGGCAGTGCGATCGTCGCGCAGGTCACATCATCCGTCTCGCCAGCAGACGAGCTGCTCTTCAGGCGATGCGTATCCGCCTCATGCATGGAGCGCCATCGTCTTCGAAGGAGGTGCCCTGTATCCTCTCGAAACACCATCTCGCTCGCGAATCCACCGATGTTAGTCGCTGCTGCCTGAAGCCGTTGTGACCGCTGTCCATAGAGCCGCTGCATATCAGCCACAGCGTCGCGCACCAGCCGACACACGGCTGCACGCAGGGTTTGCAGTGTATTTGTGAGGCTCTCGAGAACGGTCGCCGCGTTGTTGGAGGTGCGCAAGGACTGAATCTCATTTTGTAGCTGGACGATGTAGCTGCGCTCGTAGCGGAGTTGCCGTTGTGACTCGGCAAGAGTCTCTTCGTACGCGGCCTTCGCCCCGGTTTCCTCACGCTGCAATGCGGCAGCGGCGGCGACTTTGGTCACATGGGCGTTGAACGAGTCCACAGCATCCGTCACTACGCCAACAGAGCAGCGGCGTGTAGAGATGGAGTGTGGCGCCTGGCATCCTGCAGCGTCCCCTCCATGAGCGTGTGAACCATCGTCTTGTCGAGCGCGCTCGTTTGACGGCAGTCGCTGATGACGTTCGTCGAGTCGTGCCCGCCACTCCTTGATTTCTTTGAAGAGAACGTGCTCCACTGCGCATAAACGCGCATCTGTAGCACTACGTCGTGCGACTCGCTGGTACGCGTCAGACACACGTGCGAGCACGCTTTGAATCAGCTCTCGATGCTGCCGGCAGCGCAAACGCGCGGCGTTCGATAGATGAGCACGTATGGGAGCACTGCACGTGTCAGCAGATGGGGGCAAAAGTGGTGCTGTGAGCTGGTCTTGTGAAAGGAGAGCCTCGTTCTTCATCGAAGTGCAGGTGGAACTGTACGGTGACCTTTCAGCCGTTTCCTTTCCCCCCATTTCTGAAGATGATCGCAGCGGAGAGGGCAGAGTCGTACCGATGCCGCTGTCCTCCATTACTGACAGCACCGCGCTCAACACCGCGGCCTCGTCAAAAACGACTGGTGCCGCCGTTGCCTCAGCGCCTTTGAAATTTTTTGAAGTAAGACAGCACTGCACCGGCTTTGCGTCTGCGGTCTCATCTTGCTCACAATTCTCTTCTACCTCTACGTCAGCGCCTGCAGTTGCACCCGCAAGCGTGTTTTCTGCGGCGGCAGTTAGCTGAGAGCAGAGCGATTGGAGCGCAAGCTCCGCAGCACTGGCACGCTCCTCGGTGGCCCACAGCTTCCTTCGCAGCTCCGATAGCTGAGCAGTGATTTTCGCTTGCGCATCAGCTGCCGCTGCTTGCGAAGCGACGCATTCTGCTTCCATTCTCGCTTGCCTGGATATCGCCTCATCCGATTGGCGCTGGCACTCCAACTGTTCCTCCATTGATGCCCGAAGCTCTTGCTGGGTCACCGACAATTGTCTTCGCAGAGTAACCACTTCCTTAGCCAACGCATCCACATTCGACTGTGCCACCACCTCGGCATCCCGCAATGCCTGCAGCTGCTCCTCGTACGACTCGCGGAGCTGCGCGAGAGCCTGCTCCTTCTCGAGTTCAAGCACCTTTATCTCCGACTCGTGGCGCTGCTCAGCTCGTCCAGTCACTGCCTCACGCTGCTGGCATCGTCGCTCCAGCTCCTCTTGGATTAGCAGAAGCGCCCCTAGCTGCTGTCGAAGCTCCTCATTTTCCATTCGAGCCTCCTCGAATAGGGCAACTTGCGAAGTGACCGCCCTCTCTGTCTGCTGTAGCCGAAACTTCGGAACCTCCACCTGGAGATTCAGTTTCACTGTTGACAGGGCGGCCCGAGCGACGCTACTGATGCATCTCATCTCCGGTGATGCGTTACCCGAGGTTGGGCTTGATGCAGACTTTGCCGTAGAGGGTGACGCTGTGGTCGAAGATCTCGGCAATAAATCAGACTGCTGTGGTGTGGCCTCTGTCGATGTAGTTAACGCACTAATTGGAAACGGGTGCGACAACTGATGTGATACCGCCGCTTCTTTCTCACGCGTCATGGTGGCAGCTTCGGGAGTGTGCAGCAAAGCACCGCCGGAAGTCTCGTTGGTGGGCAGTGGTTCAACGGGACTGACCTTAGAGCCATCACCACCTGCCAATGTAGAGAACATTGCAGCATCCACTGAGTCCTCCGCTGCGGCCAGCGAGGTAAGCACTGCAGCTTGACGATGTTGCCAGTGAAGTTGGACATCCGAAGAACCAAGTGTCGATCGTCCCTCAGCATCGAGTAGCTTCCGCTCGCTATCATGCGCGTCCCACTCCGCAACGCCTGTATTCTCCGGGGACATCCACTGCTGAGACAGGGATCTCCCGAACGGTGCGGTATGGAGTACCCCTGGTACTTCATAGGAACAAAGGGGGGGCGGTGGTGGAGATGGCAGTGTGTCGTCCCTTGAGTGATACGGCCGCTTCGCAGGGGAAAACGCACCACTGTTGGTGGCGGTAAGCGTCGGCGTCAGTAGTGTGGAGGGATCCTCCTCCATGCTGCGGTGTAGCGGCGCGTCCGCGCGTGTTTGAAGCGATGTTGACGCACTTAGTGCACCCTCCGCGGCAATGAAAATGGTACTGGCGAGTGCGGAATATTTTCGACACCAACGGGATACCGCCGACGGAGAGAGACACCACCGTTGTGGGAGCAAAAAAGGGTAGCGACCTCGTCGGTGTGCAGACACCTGACGTTGTGGCGTGTAGAAACAGGAGTGACGGGTTCCCGAAAGACTACGACGGAAAAAAAAAATGGTACGCAGGTACGCGCCAGTGATGCGTTCGACACACGCGAGTACTCCTCGAAGGAGAAGCTGGGAGGAGGGAAAAAGAAAGGCGACGGCGCTCTATTCGTCTTTAAAGATGTACTTCTATATCTTTGGTATGTGTGTGGAGTTTCGGAAAATGAGAAGTGCCTCACCGATGCGCTCAAGCTAGCAAAGTCCCTGATGGCTGTTATTGAATTGAAATCCAGCAGCAGATGAAGCGGCCTAATCAGAACGACGGGAGCAAGCGATAGCTATCTATATATTTATATATATATATATGTGTGTGTGCATACAGGCGATAGCGCCGCTCGCACAACTATCGTGCACCAAAGTGCCCTGACACTGCACCGTGAGGCACAGAAACCGATGTCACAGACGCGTTGTGCGAGCACTCCCACGACGAGTAGGGCGATGGTGGCCTTCTTCCACCTGCGTGTATTCTCTGCCTCGATGCACACGCGCACACCACGCCGAGACGAAGAGAAAGAGGAATCGAACGTCACCTTTACGTCTGTGTATATGAATATCTATGTATGTATATGTATGTGTGTTTCTCTATTCCACACGGAGCAGCATGCAAATCGGTGAGAGAGCACAAAGAACGAGATCGAATGGTGCGAGATGCAGATGGGGGCAGCACACCGACACAAAACACGCACAACACAGGGAGCGGGCCTGTGGTGCACGGCGCCATCGGCGCAAGTGCGGAGCACACAGCGTAAGCCCACATCAAGAGACCGCGTCCCTCTTAACCATATCCTCACACCCCACGATACCGCGCTCCCCACCTGTCAATGGCAGGGAGCACAGTGCCGCGCAGAAATATAATATCCTTCGACGCGTCATCGGGAGGCGGAAAAAAAGGGGGGGTGGAAGAGGACATGGCAACGTTCTGCTTGAAGTTAGCACCTCCTTTGTCGATGGCGTCAAGCCACCTTTTCCCGTGCTCGCTGGGGCCATACCTCCGCAGCCGTGTGCGCATGTACCTGTACACTGCTTTCTATGTACGGGAAGTGGAGCTGTATCACATCATCTACAGGTGAGTAGGGGGAGAACAGAACAGCAAACAGACGCAGTACGTCACAGAAGCCTAGCAGCGAGGCAACAGAGAACGATGCAGGAACGCAGACTACAGAAAGCGAGGCCACAGCGTCTCAAAGAAACGCTTACATGGCGAAGCACAAGTTCGATTTCTCCTTTTCGTGTCCATCGCTGTCGCTGCGGTTGCGTTTCCGTTTGTCTGTTCGTGATCCTGGAGCGCTGCTTCGTGATGCCACAGGTTTGCGTCATTCATGTGCATACCAGTGCACACAAGCACCTGCTGACTGAGGTCCACATACGCACGCGCCCACACACACACACACACACACCAACACGCGGAAGCGTCGAAAACCAGCGCTGCCCTTCTACGACATAGCAACGGAAAGTGTATCGCTGTAAAGAACACCATTAAGTACGGTGGCATCTACGAGATCAAACAGAAAGAAAACGAACACCACGTCGACATGAAGCACGAGACAAGTGAATGGAGATGCAGGCACGACCGCCCGCACACTGAGTCCTCTACCCGAAATGGCGTCGCACACGCCCGAATTCACGAATGTGAGGAAGGGGGAGGGAGGGGGCGCACCGGAGGAGGCGAGCTGGCGGCACTGCCTCTCTTCTCCGTAGCGCTACGCCGGCCTTCTTCCGTGGCAAAGAAAAGCGAGAGCACACAAGCTCCTGCCACGTTCAGTACTGCTGTACTGCTCCTTCTATTCTTCCACTTCGTCGACCACTTCCACCACCTCCCTCTCGGCATCCTCGTCATCGTACTCCTCAGCCGCTGGCGCGGGTCTCTTGTAGAACTCGTGAGTCGGTATCGTCATCTTCACCGACAGGAGCAGCATGCGCTCTGCCAGGTAAGTGGTGTTCTCACGGCCCCGCACCTGCACCGCATTCCTCTCCACGAACATCTGGCGTGGCGGCGTGTGGAAGTGTTCGTCTTCCATGCACTGCGCAAAGCGGTACATGGGAAGGAGTGGGGCCATGCCCGCCCCCGTGTGGCCGCCGTGAGTGAGCACGACGACGTATTCAGTGGTGTCCTCCACTTGTGCACCGCCGCCTATGAAAACGCTACTGGCGGTAGTGGCGATAGACGCGAAAGGTACACCGCCACTGGCCCTACTCGCGTGCACAGCAGGTGCCAACGCATCCCTGCCGGGCCCAGATGGTAAGCCACTTCCGCTTCCGTTGCTCACCGTGGGAGGGGCCGTTAGGCGTGGCTGCGGCAGGGCGCACGAGAGAATAAGAGGCCGCAGCGCCGTCACCGCACGCCGGTCACGCCGGCGGCTCACGGAAAGTGTGCAGAACAGCCGCTCCGCGAGGACGGAAAGTCGCCGCATAGTGCAGAAGCTCTCCAGCGCCGGTGGTGTCTTGGACGGGTCCGATGGTAGTGCGTAGTGAATCCCAGTGCTGCTCTGCACGTTTCCAGGCTGCATCATGGAGCCCGTTGCGTCCGCCACAGCCTGTTGCAGAGACAGCGCCCCCGAAAGCGCTTCGTGAAACAGCTTCTCATTCGGATCCATGTCCAGTACAGCGCTTGCGCGCCAGAACTGGCTCCGCTGGAACTCGACAAGCTTGCGCTGCACCAATGCCGCTATCTCCTCGGGTGACAGGCTGGCTGTCTCTGAGGAGCGCTCGACGACGTACACCGAGGCCGGTGGCACCGCTGCCATCTCAGCAGTGAACAGCTTGCACACATCAAAGGTGGACACTTCAGTGCTGTAGCCCACCTTGCGAGAGATGCATCGTATACGATTCCTGTACGAAAGGGGGTTTCCCTGAGTATTCACCCAGTTCTGCAACTCCGTTTGCACGCGGTGCAGTGCCTCATCGCCCACGTCCATCGGCACCTCGCGCCATGGTCGCTGCGCCATTGCAATAGACACACCGCAGCGACTTGCAAGTAGCTGACTCAGTCGCGGGCGGCCGTCCTCGACGTGGTGAAGGTCGAGCGCGCTCGCCACTTGCGAATCGTACCAGATGGCATCCCAGAGAGTGGAGTGCCGCAGCAGGTAAAGCTGCTCCTCCTCGCGATTGCTCAGCTGCATGCTGTTTGTTGAAGCTCTGTGATAGCTGTTGATGGCCTCGTCAGTGCGGTCCCGCAGGATGCCGCGCCTCACGCTTTGCTGAAGAGAGACAGCCTCCTGTAGCGGTGCCATCTCTACCAGGTACGTGCCGTAGTCGACGAGCCGACGCATATACAAGTCGCAGACCCCAACGGCAGCGTGCCAAAGAATCGTGTCGTGAAAGCGATGCAAAATGACCGAGAGGTCATATACCTCCACGGCACTGCTGCGGCCGGCACAAGAGCATGCATAATAGAGCGCCTCCAAATACGCTGGTATCTCACCGGATGCGCTGCGCCAGTCAACGCGATCCTGGCTCTGCGATGGGGTTGCGTCATCGTCCTCGCCGTCGAAGAGGTCGGCATCATCATCACCATCAGATTCCGTGTTCTCTTCCTCCTCGCTGCTGGTCCTGATGCTGCTCTCATCACTGTAAACGTCATCGTCTTCGTCCCGTCCACGGCTTGGAGAGTGTTCATCGGCATCGTCGTTGTTCGGCTTCCCAGCGTACTCGGTGCGTTGGCGTCTCGAGTGACGTTCATGGCGTTTAATATCCTGACGGCGGCGATGCCGTCGCCGCCGCTGCGCCTCGTCGGCTCGCTGCCTTCGAAAGAAGTCATCCACCTCGATCTGGATGCGGTCGCTTCCCCAGATGATGCAGCGATCTCCGTCCTCACGTCGAAGATTACCAAGGTGAAAAGGTCGGTATGCATCCAAGACAATGACAATATGCCGTGCAAAGTCAAAGTAGTCCTCGAGCAGAACGGGTGCGCCAAGGCCCACAAGAATGAAGAGGTCGTCTATGCGCAGACTGCTGTCCTCCTCGCGCTCTATATCCTGTGCAAAATTAGTTTGCTCAACGAACCACTTAAGCTCGTCGTACGAACTAGTGGGGTGCAGCTGAAAAGGGAACAAGAACACTTTCATAAGGTAGGTTAGGCTGAGAGAGGCGGCCGCCGCGTCGGCTGTGGGAGCAACGAGGATGTTGATGCTCTTGCGGGTAGAGGTGTAGTAGGTGGAGATGCGCTCCCACGGCTCCGGGGCCCCGGAAGCTGTCGCCATGATTTCCTTTTCCTGTCCCTCTCTCAAGGCTTCTGGAATTCTTCCTTTTTTTTCTATTAGGTCGCTACGGTTGATTGGAAACGGGAGCGAAAGCGTGTACGACCGACCACCAGTGTAGCGGTAGCGGGTGGGTTGGTATTGGGTAGACGTCTCGCCGTGAAGTGGCGTTGCCCGGGCAGCAACTGAAAGGTAGCCCTGCTCCCTCGTTGTCTATTTTGTCAGTCTCACTGGTACCCTCCACACCAAAAAAAAAACGGGGGTGGGGCACCTGGGACGTGACTCTTAGATGTCCTTCTATCGGTGTGGGCCGCAGGAGTCCCTGTCACGTTGACTCGCAACGTGCTGATGCCTGCTGGCTACTCCTGCCGCCGGAGAATATAGGAAAGGCGTCAGGGAAGCAGCTTATGGGGTGCGTAGGGGGGGCGGGGTATGCGTACGCGGCGGCAATGGTGACAAGGAGCCTAATTCGTACACACAGGCCATGCGCGTGCGCCATGATCGAAGACACAGGGGACGATGAGCAGTCGGAATGGCGACATTCACATGAGTGTGTATGCAGAGCAGAACATAAAACAGTGGTACGCATAGCATGCCTCCTCTCTTCCCCTCCCTTCTCGGGACACCATCTCCTCCGAGCGCAATGGCAGAACAGCGCACGGAAAGATGCACCAATCGAAGAAGCAGTGCTGATGTGCATCAAGCGCAGTGGCAGTAATCAATTTGCCGTGTCTCTCCACCCTCCCCCCTCTCCATCAAAAAGAAGCCGAGAGAAAAGCATCCTACACGCGCAACGTGAAGCACGCACACACGTGACTCAGAGGATACTTTCAAGAGTCCCGAGGTAGCGATGCACGCAGCTTCGCTGCCTCGCTCTCACCAAGTACGGGACAAAACGTGGCAGGTAAAGGGCGCTGTCGCAGTTTTATTTTAGTGGCAGGTGTTTCATTTCTCGTATGGTAGAGATACCAAACATGTGCTGTGAGCAGCAGCGCAAACGCACGGACGCACAGACGCCATCCTTCTGTACCAACGCCGACACCACACTGCTCATCTCTATGTTATCCATCCATTCGCACGGCGGTGCAAGCTACTAGTGTCTATAACAGTTGCAACCAAAAATAAGATACTTCGCTTGATCCCGAACTCTCAAAGCCTGTGTACACCAGGGAGAAGACGTTCAGCGTGTCATGTGGCACCGAAGTAGATTGGGTTGTGCGCTATAGTCGAGGCAGGTCTCCATATAGCTCATCCACGGCTGTATGGGAAACAGAGAAGGATGGTTTCTTGAATGAGGTTGCGGTCCAGCTGCTGCACCGCCTCTGCCAACCGCCGGAAGCTCTGCGCCACAGCCAACTGGACTATATCATCAGGGAGATGGATATGGGTTTCCGTGGCGGGCTCTACCCCAGCCTGCACTCCCAGCTTCCAGGCTTTGTTCACCGCATCCTGTCGGCGAAGGTGCCACTGCCGCATGAGCCGAAACAAACGCGGCGGCGTCACCACGTTCAGCAGTGTCTCACCCGTCACACCAGCCAGCCGAAATGCGTCACACATAGTGGCGTCCATTGTCGACCACGCCGACGCGTCCGACAGGTCGCCGGCCTCCGCACCGATAGGCGGCTGTTCCATGAGCGTTAGAAAAGATATAATATCCTCCGTACCCCAATGCATGGGATCGGTGAGGGGGAGACGGAAGTCACCATGCGGACTACCGAAAGCTCCCAGCACCTGTCGCGCGACGTAGACAGGGATGCGACCTGTACCTGTGGGCGTAGAAAGTGAGGCCAACTCCAAGGAAGAGCCGGCTGTTGAGCATACGTCCGCTGTAGGCATGTTTGTCGCCGTCTTCGATCTCCTGATCTCCGTTGCTGTGGGGACGGTGCTGGTTGTGGGGGTCGGGTTCGCCAATGACAGCGCCTGCACCGCAGCCACGTCACGAATGTCTGGCTCGAACATGAAGGGCGGCAGTGGCACCCGCTCCGCTACCTCGGCCGCCTCCAGTGTCTCCAGTGCATCCCGATCCACGTTGCGCTGAGTCATGCGGTCGCGCCCGTCAAGGCCTTCTACAGACGCGAAGGCGCTCTCCATCAACGCAGCCGAGTGCAGCTCTTCCTTGACATATTCTTGGTGCAATCGTGCTTCTGAGGCGGAGGTGAGACCCTCCTCAGGCTCTGAAAACCCTTCACCGCCACCGACCTCGTGTTCTAGAAAGGCCTCGTAGGTGCTGTAGTTGCGCTCAAGGAGACGACGTCGATGCCTCAAATTTGCCTCGTGCAGCTCCTCTGCTGTGGGGTAGCGCTGGGTTGAGGAGGCGGACGCCGCCGCTGCTGCCCCCGAACCCTGCGATCCACCTTCAGCCGCTCCTGACGGCGGGGAGTGCTGCAGTTGCTGCTCCTCCCGCATCTTCTTGACGGACATACGACCCACTGTGCTGAAGCGGGCCCACTCCGGACCGAAATGGGCCTGCCGCACCTCCTGACACTCCGTGGCATTCACAAAGGCCTCCTGATCAACGTCCTTCCAGGCAGCATAGAGGCCGTCGCTTGGATCCTCCCAGGTGCTGCGCTCGCCAAAAGGATCATCAGGAGACAGTGAGCGAGACTTGAGGTAGGCGCGGCTGCACCGATGCGCCTGAAAGTGCGCACCGGAGCCCTCCCCAAAGTTGTTTGAACCCAGCGTGCGGTGACGTCGTTCAAGAAAGGATGAGTAATGCCTCCGCGGCGCCACGGCTGGTCCGGCAACGGGATTCGAACCAACGGGCGCACGGCCACACGTTGCTTCACCCACTACCCCTGACGCGACCCTCATGAAAGCTGTCTTGCGCATGGCTGTTCCTAGCGAGATGCGTCACATAAAAGGGAAAGAAAGCTTGCATACCAAACGATGCAAACCTGCGCACTTCGGGCATGCGTACTTTCATGCAGGACGTGTGGTAGAAGGGCGTGCACCGGTTTCCTTCACGTATGGCAAGGACATCGTAGTAAGAGTAGAAAAGGGGGCGAGAAGAAAAGCGCGACTGCTTGTAGAATTCCCGAGAGCATCAAACACGTTCACGGTCTTCTCCCAAGCAGCAGCTGCGGTTTGATGCCCTCAGCGCGCTGAGGTAAACTCTCAGAGAGGGAGAAGCCGGAGTGCGGGCGATAGCTCTGCAGTGGGGCACATTGTGGCGCCGTCTCCTACTTGTGTCTGCCCATGGAGGCAGACACAAAACTCGGCATAAACTGTGAAACTCTCCAAGCGGTGTTGTTGGAGATGACGGTAAGGTGCAGTGCCAACCCGCGATCAGACTAGAAGAATCGGGCACATCCAACAGAAAAATGCAGGCAAGCGAGCAAACGAAGGGCAGGGGTTTCGTGTGACCAGAAAGCCGCGGTGTCTTCAAAGTACACTGCCACGATTCGCCCACTGTCGATGTCATTCCAGGCTAGCACAGCCCAC
This sequence comes from Leishmania tarentolae, assembly GCA_033953505.1. Taxonomy (NCBI): domain Eukaryota; phylum Euglenozoa; class Kinetoplastea; order Trypanosomatida; family Trypanosomatidae; genus Leishmania; species Leishmania tarentolae. The sequence goes on along the minus strand of CP119857.1, from coordinate 943,697 downwards.
TCCATCTTGCCCTCCCCATACACCTCCGTTCGCGCTGTTTCCGTTCCACCTGCCTTCCCCATCAACCACAGAACGGCCCCCCCTCCCCTCCCCTCCCGCCCCTTATGGCAGTCTCCTCGTGGCCTTTACGCACAGAAAACAAAATATGCGGCGCAAAACATGGCGCTAGTCGCAAGTCTTAAAGGGCGAAGAATAATCGTTATGTTGTTCCGCTGTTGAAGCGCATGTGTGTCCGTAGGTGTACGCATACGGAAAAGGAGAATAACGAGTAGAGGCAGAGTGGAATGAGGCAGAAGATGAGGAAGAAGTAATCAGCATCACCACCCTCTCGCCACCGCCACTGCCGTTCTTTCAAGAGTGCCCCTACCCCCCCCCCTCCCTCCCACGCACACCGAGGAAAACGGGCAAAGGTACATTCAAACCCCCATCAGAAAGGGAGGAAAGAGCCCGGGCGCGCACTGCACGACACCGCTCCATACCTCATAGCCTTGAAACAACAAAAAAAAATATATATATAAAAATGGGGAAACACAAAAGGCAAAACCTGAGCGCGTTCTGCAGCCGACTGTCCGGCACAGGCACACAGGCACACAGGCACACAGGCACAGGCACACACAGGCACACAGGCACACACAGGCACAGGCACACACACACACAGGCCAGCGGGTACGCGTATTCGCGTCTATACACGGAAACTTTCAGCAATCAGAAACCCAGCGCGCCGCAAACACCTAAAAAAGGTTCTATGCAGCGCCCCGACGAATTTCAGATACGGGCAGCACCGAATACGAGCAATAGTAGCGCAAGAGCAGATTACCACTGCAGAGAAAACGTCATGAGAAAGACGCAGGGAGGTTGTTATGGAAGAAACATCACAGCTGTGCGTTGTGCTGTGCAACCGTCGGGGAATACCTATTCTCTGGCCCCTCAATCTACTCCGCCTCTTTGCTTTCCAGACAGCTTCGCCTAGCATTGTCCAACAGAACAACAAAAATGAACATTTTAAGAGCACCCCGGCACACGAACACTTCGCTTGAATTTAATGAGTGTCGTGTGTGTCCATCACTGGCATCGCGCCGTTGGTGACCTCCTTCTGCGCCATCCGTCTCGTTTACGATTCCGATGATGACCGGGGACCCCACGGAGCGCGTGGCACCACATGGTGGAGTGCATCCCCGCTCTCTGTGTGGGGGAAGCCATCCAACCTTCTCTTCCTCGTTTCCATACCGAACGCCGAGCCCCACACCCGAAGTGGTACCAGGGTGCAGCGCCCACGGAGCAGTGAAGTCGCACCGGTGCATCGTTAACGGTATGCCGGCGACCAAATGCCAGCTTGGTACTGCGCTAGAGTCACCCACAGCGGGTGAACACGTCTGCACCGCGCACATGGCATGGCAGCGTGCCAGCGTGACTGGAGCTCATCCCACTCGGTCCTCGCACTGCCCACATAGGTGGGGAGGCGAGCGACCCCCGAGGGGGAGCTACACGGGATGCCGAACGGCATAGTGGGCGCGGCAGTGTGAGCCGCCCGCAGTGCAGGAGGGGGCGGACTGCCAGAATGTGAGGCGCAGGTTGTGCCCTGATGACTGCGTCGACGCATTGCCACCGGCGCACGCGCCCGCCGCTGCTTGGCACCACACAATGGGTTTCTTGCCAGGCTATAGAGAGTGCAGTTAAACTGATCTACTACGGTGCAGTGAACAATTCGAGAAAATATATCGGGGGCATACGCTGGAAGTCGAGCTACGCATGCGCGCTTGTTGGCACGAGACACACCGCTGCTTGCGCAGGCACGGAAGAGCCAATGAGGGGCAGTATTCCGTGAGGGGGTGCTAACGGGGACAACATACAGATCCCTCAGCGAAAGAGAGAGAGAAACGCCTCGCGGCAGCACGCAGAGAAAAAAAAAGCCTTCAAGATAGTACAGTCCAGTTGAATCACAGCACTGGCAAGGCAGAGTGACGCAATTCGCGGGGGGGGGGGGGTGAATGGGCCATTCGTGTACGTGTCATAGCCCTCCCTGTTGAATTGGCATGCCCTTGGAGTCCAGCACGCGTGCTTGAGCGCTTGGTGCAACGTCGGGGGTCTCGTAACCGACAGGGTGCTTGTTGTGGAACTTCCACGCAGACTCGATGATCTTGTCGATCGAGTCGTACTCCAGAGTCCACCCAAGTGCTGCCGCCGCCTCCTCGCCGGATGCCACGAGCACTGGCGGGTCGCCATCGCGACGCTTCTCCTCCCTCTCTGGAATCGGGTGGCCAGTTACGCGCCGAGCCGCCTCAATGACCTCACGCACTGAGTAACCCCTCGACGTGCCAAGATTGAATGTGGAGAAGAACATGTCCTTGTCGTCCAGGGTCAGCTTGTCCAGGTATTCCAGCGCCCGGACGTGCGCCGACGACAGATCCTTCACGTGCACGTAATCACGAATGCACGTGCCATCAGGCGTTGGGTAATCGGTGCCGAAGATAGAGACGTAGTCGTTCACCTTCCTGCGATCCGGATGGTGCACGGCATTGTAGGCGTTGATCTTGTCCGCCAGCGGCACGCGCAGGATCAGCGGGATAAGATGCGACTCGGGCTCGTGGGTCTCACCAATGTCGCCCTCAGCGTCGGCACCGCACGCATTGAAGTAGCGCAGGCACACACTCTTGATGCCATAGGCTGCAGCGCAGTCCTTCAACATGTACTCGTCCACCAGCTTGGTCGTTCCATACGGACTCTCTGGCAGGCACTTGGCGTTGGAGGGGATAGGCTTCATGGGGTCTGATTCATTAGTCGAGTCAGCCTTCATGCGAGCGTAGGGGTTACCGAAGAGCGCGGCGGTGCTCGAGAGAATAAGCTTGTCGCATTTGTACTTCAGCATGGTCTGCAAGATGCGCAGCATACCAACGACATTGTTGTCGTAGTATTTGAGTGGGTCGCGCACACTCTCCGGGACGACGATATGCGCGCACATGTGCACTACCGCGTCGATCGGGGAGTGTGTAGTGAAGACCCGCTCGAGGAAGTTGACGTCGCGGACATCGCCCACCTCCAGCTTAGCGAAACGATAGCCGCTCGCCTTTACCTTCTCCAAGTCGGCGCCGGGGTTTCGGGTAGCGTAGCTTTTCTCCGTGTCCATATGCACATCGGAACCGTGAGTGGCCTCGAGGTTGTCGGCAATGACCACATCATGAGGACTGTGGCGCAGCAGCTCGCGCACAAAGTGCGTGCCAATATACCCCGCACCACCACAGACAAGTACCCTCATTCGCTGCTGGTGTTGTTGCTGCTGCTGTATATATATATATATATATATGTGTGTGTGTGTATAGCAACCTTCTAGTTCGGTGATGCCTTGTGTTTTCAGTTTTTGGCTTGTTTGCACACCCTTTTCATCCCACTCTGGAAAAAAAAACGCGATGAGAGAATAGGGAGGGCTATACGCACACAAGAGCGAGTGCACCTGTGGAGAACACCCTGACCGAATTGAGGCCGCCCAAAGGCGTTCCTTCATTTTTCGAGTTCCCTATGTACGGGCTAAAACGAACATGGTACGGTCCCTCGGAGACCGCCGAGCACGTGGCCCCTCCTCATGGGTATTACGCCATGAGCATGGATCTGTGTTTCTTTCTTCGTCTCATTTTTCTTTCCACTTTATATTCTCCATGCTTAGTGCATCTTTACACACCACCACCACCACCATCGCCACCCAACACACAGACACACACGCACGCACAGCGCCTTGGAAGAGGGGTTTGTCACGTGGTGCCAAGCTGCGGCGGGCGCGTGCGCCGGTGGCAATGCGTCGACGCAGTCATCAGGGCACAACCTGCGCCTCACATTCTGGCAGTCCGCCCCCTCCTGCACTGCGGGCGGCTCACACTGCCGCGCCCACTATGCCGTTCGGCATCCCGTGTAGCTCCCCCTCGGGGGTCGCTCGCCTCCCCACCTATGTGGGCAGTGCGAGGACCGAGTGGGATGAGCTCCAGTCACGCTGGCACGCTGCCATGCCATGTGCGCGGTGCAGACGTGTTCACCCGCTGTGGGTGACTCTAGCGCAGTACCAAGCTGGCATTTGGTCGCCGGCATACCGTTAACGATGCACCGGTGCGACTTCACTGCTCCGTGGGCGCTGCACCCTGGTACCACTTCGGGTGTGGGGCTCGGCGTTCGGTATGGAAACGAGGAAGAGAAGGTTGGATGGCTTCCCCCACACAGAGAGCGGGGATGCACTCCACCATGTGGTGCCACGCGCTCCGTGGGGTTCCCCGTCCTTCTTACACAGCAGCGCTCGGGGGACCTTTCGTAGCTTCAGCGTGCCCATTCTACCGGGAACAAGTCGACAAACGGAGTCCTTACACAACCACACCACACCTGTCTCCTGTCGAGCCAGAGCCATGCATCTAGCACACACTTCCTGAGCCCCCAGGAGGCTTCCTAGCATGCGTGCGGCGTGATCGACTCCGACGCAGATGGTGTGGGCTGTACGCCCTGATCTAACGCGAGCGGCGTCCAGGGTCGCTGTCTAGAGCAGAAGCAGTCGCGTCAGTCGTGTGTGCAACACAAGGTGGCCCGCATGCACGTCAGACGACACCAGGGAAAAGTCGGCCAGCCTCAGGCCAGGGCCCTCTAAGGCCCCTCACCTTCACCCCATGCGCTCGCGGTCGGGCACCCACGGTTGTAGGAATCCAAGAAGCGAGCAGGTGTCCATGTAGAGGGTTCATCGAGGAGAGCACTCCTGTCACCTAGTCCGCTCCGCATCCTTGTTCTTCTGGTGTCGCGTACAGCCACTTCCATGCGTCTCTTGTCTCAGTGTGTCACATCGTGTATCGCGGTGTCGAGGGATTTAGCCCTAGGATTTGAAAGCAGGAGTGAGCGCCGTCATCTGTGCAGCTAGCGTCGGCGCCCCCCTTGGCATGGCTTTTTTTTCTTGGGAAGCTGAGCAGCCGTGTCGCTGTGTGTTCGGGGATACGAAGAGGAGAAGGCAAGGCACAACAAAAAAGTAAAAATAAAAACAAACGAGAGAATCCGAAGTGCAAAAAAGATAAGAAAAAAAAAAAGAGAGATCACTGTAGAGGAGAAAGGGAGCTGGGGAACGAGAGAGAAACGCTTTGTTTGTTTGCTTTTAGAGGGGAGGGGAGGGGAGGGGAGGGGAGGGGGGTCAAAGGAGGAGGGAGAGGGTACAGCAAGGGCACCTTCCATAAGATGCGTTCGAGCCACGCAGGCGGGCACCTTGCCTACCCTCAGCTTTCCCGAGGTTCAGCACTCCTGTTCTACTTCGTGATCTCTACATCAGCCATGGGTGAAGCATCAGTTCCGATATCGAGGCGCGCTCTGCAGGATCAGGCTTCAGACAAAGCTCCAGGAAGTTTCTCACGTCCTCATCCAGCGTATCGGGGATGCGAGGCACCACCAGGCCACGTCCTATGTGGACAACAAGCTGGGTGGGGCTTCGAAGCACCTGTTCGAGAGATCGGCGCTGTGGGGAAGGGGCGAGGTGCGGGGTCTGGGGGAGCGGAGGTAAAAGCGTACTGGAGGAGCGCTGAGACGCAAAAGAAGGGCTGTAAGAGGTATTGTTATGCTTCTGCCGACTTTGACCGATCTCAGAGGAGCGTCCTAGAGCACCGGAGAGAGGCATATGGGAGCCGTCCTCAGCGCATGCATCAGCTTTTGCGTTCTTCGCAGCGCTGAGTTTCTCGAGCAATGTGGAGTGTGTGCCGCTGACTTGGAAGTGCGCGAGATCCGGCGCGGTGGCAGCTTTGAGGGAAGTAGCAGTCGCAGAGGCCCTCTCTTCCTGTGTGCTTTCCAGTGCGCATGGAGGCGGTGCAGAGCTGTCTTTGGCCATCCCTACGCTATTGCTGTTCAGCTCCAAACATCTGAGGGTGTGCGCAGCTTTACTACTCTGACTTTGCGGAGAGAGAACACTCCCACCCCCGCACACCGTCTCGTCTATAGACGTGGCTGGGCCTGTGCAGCTTGAGTTCGACAACATAGTTGTGGCATAGAGGCGGGTATCTGTGTTGGGCTCTCCCAAAGGCACCTGCGCGGAAGCGCTGCCTGCGTTCAAGGGATTTTCCGATGAATGTGCGCCTGCCTGTGAAACAGCGCTGTCCGCTACCCTTGCGTCACTCAGCGGGAACGTGGCGCACGTCTGCAACTGCGACGCAGCGTGCTCGGAGTCGCTTTTGTGTCGCGTCAGCTTCCCTGGCAGCTTCGGGGTGAAAGCATCGGCATATTCCCAAGGCAGCTTACCGGTGAGAAGCTCTAAAACAGTAATTCCCAGCGAGTAAACATCGCTCTTCATGGTCGGCACGTCGCCGCGCGCCACCTCTGGCGCCATATAGCCCGGCGTGCCACGCAGCTCAAGGACGTTGTCAAAGCTGCATATGGAAGAGGTTGCCCGAGCAATGGCGGAGCCGAAGTCGCTCAGTTTGCACTGACCATCCATGGCCAGCAGAACGTTGTGTGGCTTTATGTCGCAGTGCACTATGTTTGCTGTGTGCAGATAGCTCAAGCCACGAACGATATCTCGCAGGTAGCGTCGCACTGACTCCGGACGAAGAGAGCCAAAGCTCGTAAGCAGTGTGTCGAGGGAGCCCCCCGGCACGAGCTCCATAATCTCGATCACATACGTCTCCGACACGTACAAGCTGAGGTACTGCGCAACATTCTCGTGGTGCAGCTTTGCGAAAAGCCGCACTTCATCGACGATTGCATGCACTTGAATGTTTCGCGCTCCCATTTGGAAGCACTTGAGCGCGACCAGGTTTCCAGTCATAGAAAGACCGCGGTGCACAGTAGAGAAAGCGCCAGTGCCTAGTATGTCGTAGGAACGGCGCCATGTGTTACCTTCGTAGTCGGTGAAGACGAGAGGCAATTCATTTTTGCAACGAGAGTGCATCACCTTGCCTGCGATCATAGAGGCCGCGGTGCACTCCTCCGCCGGCATCTCTCCGCTTCCAAAGCGGCCGTTATTTGTCACCTCGTTGCAAGCGCTGTGATACGCTCGACTTCCAGCCCTGTTGCCCCCCACTTCCACCTCGGCTTCTCTGTCATCCACATCATCATCATCGTCGAGCTGAGCATCAACAAAAATCTCGAACAGTGCTGTCTCGCCCTCATCTGCCGCGGCATGTGCTGCGGTGACTCGTTCCAGTCCGTTTTGCTCAGGCTTCCCTCCAGTGATGCGACTGCTCCCGTGCCGGGTCTGAGAGCCTTCGTTGGCACACGTGCTCGCTGACGCAGTGGCCACAGTCACGCTGCCTGAATTAATCCGCTGGCAGTCCCCCTTTTTAACTGAGGGAGGGTTCAAAGGAGCCCCGACAACCAACCGCATCGGCGGCGTCGGCGTCATCAAGAGAATTGCTGGATCAAGGTCATTGTTGAATGGCGAAAACGGGAAGGAGTAGGCACCACCGCCGGCTGTTAGTGGATTTGCGGTGTTCATCAAGCCTTCAGTAACACCCTGGTGTCCATGAACGCCAAACGGTGTGCCGCTCTCGTGCGATTCTCCCCACCTCGTGGGACAGCCCTCGTCGTACCCTGCAAAGTGTGCCTCCGAAAAGGTAAGGCGTGTGACAGACCGCACAAACGGACGGTTGATGTGGCGGGACACCAACACCCTGCACATGAAGCCGAGGCGGGCCGCCTGCAACTCCATTATCTCGAATGGCGCAAGTATCTCCAGTGCCTTGCCATAGTCGCCCTTGAGCATATGAGTGAAGCCCATGCGCACAGCACGGATGACCTTGCGCACCATCGCTACAGACACCTTCGACGGAAGCATGCGGACGTGACCGCGCAGCTCGTACAGAATGATCTGCTTCATGCTGAGCGGGTTCAGTACCATGCAGTCCACCGGCATGACGAGCATGGAGCTCTCCAGGGTGGAGGCCAGTCGCTGCGTGAGAACGATTTGCGTCTGCACAGACTTGAGCACGCGAATGAGATCACCCTTCGGGACTAGGTTGTTGCTGAAGGTGACAAGTGCGTTACGGTCTACCGCGCCGCAAGTGCCGACATAGTACTCGCTTGCATCGATCAGGCACCCAACACGTGGGCCGATCGGGGTGGTGGCGTTCAGCACCTGCATCACCTCCAGTGCGCACATCGCGGCGCGGTTCTGATGCAACGCGACCTTGTTGTGTGCGCCGAAGCTAACGACGATGTAATCTGGCCGCTGCAACTCAACCACACCACCGTAACGCAGCACGCACGGCAGCACACCCTCCGCGAAGTAGACGCAGTTTTGGTTCAAGAACCTTACGCTGATCTCTTCTTCCATCAAGTGCATGCAGAAAACGATGGTGCTGCAGTAGCGCCGATGAAAGTGGTTCACTTCTTCGAGAAGCACGCGATCATTTAGGCGGAGATGTGTCACCTCCGCAACTGGCGGGATGCAACTCTGACGCCGCTGCCGGCCCGCCTCACTCTCGCAGAGTAAACTTCCCACATCAGAATAGCTGTCTTTGATGCACCGTTGGGCTGCACAGACGTCGCCACTGCCGTCACCGCCAAGCACGTCACACGCCTCGCCGTACCCATCGTCACCGTGCGCTTTCTCCCACACGCCACCTTCTCCCTTTCCATGTAACGCCGAGATGGCGAAGGTAACCAAGTCGCCGTCGCTGAAGCCTTGAATGTCAGAGGACACGGTGGTACCACCGAGCATACCCTGTGGGAGAAAGGTCTTCATCTGCATGAGCTTTGTATTCATAATATGAAAATCGCGCTGCATCTCTGCGATCTCCTTGATTACGGATGTTGCGTGTTCGACGAACTCTTTGCCGTTGCGCAGCTGCGCCGCTGCGCGCAGACCGGCTGCCACACCGCGCACTGGCTGCACAAGCAAGTACATGAGTGCAACCTCCACCAGCGCAATAACCACCAGAACCAACGCGACCGCCACGAGGGTGATCACTTGTAAATGAGTGATAAAAGAGGTGAAGTCATCCTTGCACATGATGTAGATGACAACGAGGTGCATGCCAGAATAGTCGGAGGAGATGTTCACGCGGTTGATCACCATCAGGTTTTGGGAGCCGTTGTGCGTGAACTGGCCGCTCCACCGATTCACCTCCAACGGCGTGTTCGCGATTGCTTCCCGGCCGCCAATGTACTGCACCGCCGCCATCATGAGTGGATCTGTGATGTCTTCCAGGTAAACAGCTCGCTGGTCACTTCCACCGGGAGTGCAGTTGCACGACGTGCTCCAATTATCCAGTCGCACTGTCGTGTTCTGATCCCAAGATGTGATGAAGACAAGGCCGCTTGTCGTATCGACCACCATGGCGCGGGCATTGCTGCCGGCGGCGATGACACCGTTTTGGTGCAGAGCGTTGAAGCCGTCTGGAGATAGGGCACCCATGATAGAGGCTGGGTTGCCGGCGTAGTCGACGAACGGAAGCGTATACGTGATGACGCTCACGTTCCCTATGAAGACGCGCCAGTGCCCGTTCAAGCCTTTAGGCGAATTAGGAAAAGGGAACTCGGACTCCTCGGAGAAGATCCTGTCAACTTCAAAAGCAGCCCCGGGAACAACGGCAGGGCCTGCAGTGGCCCTTGGGCGACGACTTTTTTGGTAATGTTCGTACCACGGCATAACAATAGTATGCCACGGGTTCTTCGTCGCTCCAAAGTCAACCGTGTACTCCCACGGCGTCATTGCTTGCACAGCTGGATACACGGTGAGAGGCTCGGCGTAGTTGTATGTAGTGGTGTTTATGAAGTAGCGTGGCTGCGACGAGTTGTCGATGATGTAATTGCCAATCAGATCATCGTCGCTGTACTGCTGGGAGCAATACGCGCTGTACCCCGTGTATGGGCTGCTCAAGGACATGTACAGCAAAAACGAGGTGGGGTTTCGATAGGTGCCGGTCACTGCTTGACACATCTGACGCAGCGCTTGCGGCATGTCAGCAGCAGTCCAGTTCCACGCCTGCGTGTCCGAGGAGTTCATGTAAGAAAACGCGTAGGCATTGATAGCGTTCGGCAAAAATCGCATGGTGGCCTCCACCGACCGCGTGTAGGAAGAAGCAAGCGAGAGACTGAGCGTCGACATCACGTAGTCAAGCAGGTGCGTTGACACAGAGTTGAGGGGCACAATAGTGAGGGAGGCAACAAGGATAACGGTGATGACTGTATTAATCACCAGCGCAACAGAGACGGGCACCCGGCAACTGCACGGCTCAGTCGCCGCCGCAGTCGTATCTGGTCTGCGTTCCGGCCGACAAGTATTGGTTGTGGATGCGTCAGCGGTGTAGTGATGTTGATCCACACGGTGAGTGTCAGAGTGAGCATTTGACGACAGAGAGACCAGCCGCCGCGCCGCGCCGCTGCCAGACTTCGGGGGTGGCGATCTGTTCAGGTGATCAGCACTCAGAATAGATGGCAAAAGGGGTTTCTCGCTTCCTAGGGTGCCGGCCACCGTCTCTGTGCCGTCGAAACGTTTTCCCTCGTTTGCGCTGCTGCTCGCTTGGTAGTTGGAGCACGCAGAGGTACCCCTGGCCAGATGGCCTCTCGTACCATCGGCAGGGAGTAAGCATCCACCGGCACCCGATAACGTCACAGATCCTGCACCGTTCGCCTTCCCAAAGCCAGTGTGAGAGCTGCGCAGGTGGCCCTCGCCACTCACAACGCTGTGGTTCGCACCCGGCATAGCAGCAGATGGGGCAGCTCCAGCTCCCGGCGCCGTTACTGTTTCTTGCAGGAACGAAACCTCCGGCTTGCAAAGCTTGCGCCTCGAACGCCCATTCTCGACTCTGTGCGCACCCTCGCCCACGGACGGCAACGACGTGACCGTCTCGCCCGCATTGCCGTTTATGTCGACGATTGAGACGTGAGTTGACGCTGCGTCAGTGCCCGATCTCAGGTTCTGCATCTCTTCCTCTGTGCCTAGTTGATTGGAGACTGCCGAGTAAACAGCCGTCTTCATCTCAGCACACTGTGGTGCTGCCACAGAGCCAAACAAGGGCGGAGTGGCCACCAAGATGGAGGGTGGCGGCTGCTGCGGAGCAGAGGAAACGCCGGTTGCGTCCCCTGTCACGGGGTCCATCATGAGCGGTGCCGCTACTCTTGTAGAAGATGCCACATCCTTCGTTGGTACGACATTCTGACTACCGTCCTCTTCTCTTGCTTCAGCGGACGGGGGCTCCACTGTGTACGGCAAGCCGTTTTTACTCAAAGAGGGGTACAGATCGAGGCAGGCATTGCTGCTGCTTGGAGGCTCGCCGCGCACATCGCGCAACGTACAAAGGTGTTTCTCCTCCTGCATTTCAGTGGCGCTGATCTCGGCTTCTACCACCACGAGACGAGCTTGTCAAGGCAATGAATACTACACCACCACCCACTTCGGTGACTTCTAGAAATTCGATACGATGGATGGAGAGCGTTAGGAAACACAAGAAGCAAGGCGGAGTCACCCCGGGGTGGCAAGAAACGGGGATACACGGCAAGAGCGCTGGTCAACTGAGCAATGCTGTGATGATACCTGAAATTTTTGAGGGCGAGAGGAATCGAAGCGGGAAGAACCAGCAGGACGTGGACGATTCTCAACAGTGGAAGCGGAGAAAGACACGTCGACATCTATGAGCTCAGCTTACCCGTGCGACACAAAATAAAAGCCAAGAACGTATATATATATATATATAAGGATACTAAAATAACGGAAACAGATGCAGTACTGGGTGGCACAGTACAAAGACGTGGGAAAGGGATAGGAAGAACAATAAACCTACGGACAAGATACGCTGTGAACGACGCACCGTAAAAAAAAAAAAAAAGAAAACCCCACACAGACACACACACACACACGTGCGCGAAGGTAAAAAAAGATATACGTATATATATATATATATATATATGTGTGTGAGTGTGTGCGTGCCTAGATACCTGTACCTACCTATCTACCTATCTATATATATATAGACCGATATAAATGTAAATATATAGATAGAGATATAAGACCACGCAGCAAGAATAAGAAGAAGCGACTCCGTTTCCGTGGAGCGAGGGAAGAAGACAGGGGAGGCGATGCGAGTATAACAGAACAGCGCCGTCAAGCATACAACAGGGCCTGGAAAGCCCCACAAACGGAAAAAAAAGAGAAAAATAGAATGAAAACAGTGGAAAAGCTACCAAACAATACACAACAACGGTCGAGCCAAGAATGCTTAAGGTAGTGAAAGAGCCTACGATGCAACGCACGTGAATGCTTCTCCATGGTGATGGCAATGGGCCCGGACGAGCAGGTGGCCAGTGAGTGCAGAGGGGCGCAAAGATAAGGGGGGAACGGCAAAAAGAGGATAAGTGCAGGTGGAAGGTTGCCAGAAGAGCAATCACGTGTTCTTTCATGTTGCGCTGCTGGGCAGTAGGCGTGCGGCACGCAGTACACTGAGTGTGTATGTGCGTGCACTCTGAAAGCTTCACTTTCCGTGTGTGTTTGCTTGCTTGTTTTTGTTTTCCTTTGAGGGTTATTCGTTGCCTCTTTTCGTGCGTCATCGCGGCCCACTGGACCGCTCGCCAGATGCTGAAGTGCGGAGAGGAGGCTCCCACCTCAAGGTGACACAATGTTGATGTTCACCTGTGGCCAGCAACTCGACCCCACTGTCATTGACGCAGTCCCGATCGTTCATGTAACGCTCCTGCTTTGTATTCGTTGGGTTTCTCCTTCGCAAGAAGCATGGCAAGTATCAACACGGTCTTATCAGGTGCGCCAGCGGCATCTGCCCCCGAAACACGCGAAGAGACGAAGCATGAACAAGGAGATGTGAAAGGCACACCACAACCTCGAGCGTGAAAAACGCAAGACAGGCAGCGGTGTGCAGTGAATACGCTCTTTCCTTCGATAAAAGGAGAAGAGTGTAGAAAAATGAGGAATAGGCGTTGTCACCAGTGACGTTTTTGCAGTCTCCTAATCCGAGACGGAGGGTGTGTACAACCATGCCACCTACACCGGACCTTCTCCCTCGAGGTGATATGCAAGGGATCTGTCTGTCTACGACTTTTTTGATACGCGCGAGTCTGCCACATCACCCACCTTGATCGCGCTTCCTTCTCACCTGACGAAAAATGCGAAGAGTTCGATGGGGTGAGGCTGACTCAGAAGCACGAGCAAACATTGAGGAACAGACCTGGGCAGGAAGTCCAATGGCAAAGTGAGGAGAGAGAGGCCGTCGATTGCCCTCGAGAGGAAAGGGTGTGGTGAGGTGCGCTACATCCATGAAGCCAAGCGCTTGCGCCAGGCATGCATACCTCACGCAAGATCGCCGCGTGTGGGAAAGCTGGCAGAATGACAGCAGAACGAGAATGAAGCCTTGAAGCCGACGACGTGAGCACGTGTGTCTCGCTGTTGGTACGGCAACGCAAAGCCTCAAAGACGTGATATGGATGAGGTAGGAAGTCTACGGAGCAGAGCACGATTAGGGGAGCGTGCGCATCCACTGTCCAAGGTACGCCATTGACACACTACAGGATTCCACCACCCTTATCCGCCTTCAGAACCTACGGCGCAGAGGTGCGCCCTTGCGCGCGTTGGCGAGCAGGTGGAATCTCCGTATCTATCGCAAAGCACGCCGCTAACACGAAAATATAAAAATGCCCGAAAAGGCCGAGGAGGTCCCAGTGCAGACGCTGTGGCGCTCAACCGAAGTCGGAGGGCAGCATATCAAAAAAGAAACAGTTTAGGCACGGCGCCAGGGCACAAGTCGAGGCCACGTCTGCAGTCGTGGATCCTGCAGTAGAGCGTAAACCCTCGGTTGTGGCCAGGGCAACGGCGCCCTCCTTGTTGAAGTGCATAATGTGTCCCCCAGGAGTAGTATCCGGTGAGTCATTGACGTCGCTTGAAACTTCAACTAGCCCTTCCTCCTTTGCCTTCATCATGAGCGCTGCAACACGGCTCTTGATGGCTGCGGGGCACACATTACTGCTGGCAACACGTGCAGCTATTGCATCTCGCGTGCGCGTAGCGCCAACGTATGAGCTGTCCACCAGTCGTAGCGGCACCGCGCCGACATCGCGATCCGCCAACACCTCGAGGGCACCTGTGAGGTACGTGCACCCCTCGCCACTTGCAGGTCCAAAAGAGAGCACAGCCCGTGGGCACCCCTCCCTGCTTGTGTCATGGTGCCTCTCTATTGTGTGGTATTTCACGCCGGAGAGTCGAACCAGGGCCATCGCAGATGTCGGCTGCGTCGCTGCCACGTTACATCCTTCGCAGTGCCATGCGTCGCCCAGAACACCTGTAGCAGGCGTCAACCACAGAGAGTCGGTGGGGGTACGGCGGATGGCCCACACAGCGTTGCGCTCTACATCGGTGAATGTATCGGAACAAATTAGCAAGCGGTACTGTCGCGCACCGCCGGTAGCATCGAGGCTGAGGGACATCAGCGCCACCCGCAATTTGCTGTCCTCTGCTAGAGCGCGCATAAACTCGCCCACACACCCGGTGTCCAACCCCACCACGTGGATATACCACACTCGGTTGTCCGGCGATGAAGAGCTCCGCTGAGCATTTCGAGCGCACGCATCAATCTCTCTCAGAAAGTGAATGAGTGTGGCAGCGCAAGACCATCCCCAACTCTTTGGAAAAAAGATTGGCTCCCCGTCAGCCGTCACAGTCGTCCACACTGGAGAGGACTGCCCCATCCATGGTGTGACGACGCGCTCCTGCAGCTCGCGCGCACGACACCACAGCTTACACTCCAGTCGGTGAGACCCCTCCTTCCAGTCCAGTGCCTGATGCCGTTTGCAGCAATACGAAACGGCCTTACACCCACCACAGCGCAACAGAGCTTCGCGCCTGCGTCCACACCAGCCGCACTTCTTCTTCGAAAGAGTGCTAAGACAAACAGATGGCACGTGCAGCGTGTACCCCGGTGCTGGCGCGCTCCGTGCGCCGCCTGTGTTAGTAGGTAAAGCCGTCGTTGGTGTTGGGATCTCAACCAGCTGCGACGATACGTAGAGAAGGGCTGCGGCAGCAGCTTCCACCATCACTGGCGTCGGTGACATCACCTCCAACTCGGTAAGCGCGTGTGCGATGGGATTGGCCTTCTGTGTCTTGCCTGTTGGCCGCCGGTATACGACGCGCGGTACTACTGCAGGGCAACACGAGCCAGAGTACTGACCTATAGCCCCCGAATTCAGCGCTGTCGACGTAACGGGCACAGCTCTAAAGTACTCCTCGAGATCGCAAAATGGCACCCCTTCGACCGGCGTTAGCTGCACCAGCACCTCACCGTCGTCATGCACCGTATCCTCAAAAACAAAGTGCAGGTGGGCACGATTTTCCAGCTGCTCCAGGGCGTAGCTGATATCACCACGATCGCACATGAGGTGCAGCTCGGCGCCGATCGGTTGTGGAGAAACAGGTCCAGCATCGCGGTTGTCGACATCGATTGGCTTTTTAGTGACAAGAGGTCGCTGCAGGAGTAGAGCATGTTGATATGGTCTCTGGGGTAACACTGCAGTGCTAGTCGCCAAGGGTGGTACTGCAGGAAGTGCCAAGTCGCCCGCGGCGTGGCCACCTTCAGCGAGAGCGGCAGCATCTGCAAGTTCAACAGAGATGGCTTTATAATCCTTATCAGGTACTGTGAAACTCGTGTAACTGCCTATCTGCTTCTTCCACTGTGCGATACCGGCGTCTCGCTCAGCACGGAGCCTTGCCAGGCCCGTCAGAGATTCGACATCCGAATTGGACAACGGATCTTTCGATCGGCCGATGTTGGCGGCGTCCTCGAAGAAAGACGTGTACATGCACGGCTTCAGAGACGCTATAAGGGGATAGAGGGTACGCCAGCCAGCCTCGGTGACAGACGGCACGGAAGCGTCCGCCACCAAAGCGGACATCTTACCCTCCGCGCACATGTACTGAACGGCCTCGTGCACCGTTTCTGCGACAAACTGAGGATTGGGGCTCAGAGGAAAGGAGCAAGACGAGGAGACATCGTCGCACACAGACACGGCGTCGTAGTTGGTCCGCCTACGCTCCACAAACGCCGAGGACGACCCGACTTCACCAGCGATGAAGTCAACCACCTCTACCGCCCCTCCATCCAATACGTAATACCCCGCGCTGCGAGGTGGTGCTGGCAGTACCCCAGGTGTCTTCCTCATGCTTTCCACTTTGCCGTCACGAGCCATCGGCCTCCAGTGCTTGCTGAGCACCCCACCGGCGGCAGGTGCCAATTTCGTAAGAAATATGCTCGCCGTCAACAAGCCCATACGCTCGTACGCAATGCCGTCTGCCACACTGTACCATTCCAGCGACCCACTAGGCATCAGAGTGGCAGGTACAGTGAGCAGGAGAGAGTGCAAGGCGCAAACGCCGCCTCCGCCACTCCTCGTAAGCGCCACTGCCGAGCTCGCACCTGGGCTGTCACAGCCACTAGCCGCCTTCAATGCTGCCTTGTAGTCATGGATAAGTGTCTCCACAGGAACCGCGCCTTCGGTCTCAACGGTGTAGTAGAGAAGATGCCAATTTTCCTCAGGCACCGTTGCAGCCCCGCACATCGGTGCCGTCGCACCGTCAGCACCGCCGTTTTCGCAGCGCTCCTGGTGGCCAAACAGAAGAAAGAAGACCGGGGCGGTAATTCTGTTATTCACTGCATCGTGGTGCCAACGTCGTGGGTAGTACGCAACGCACCTCCAATGTGAATAGGGTGGGCTCGCGCTGCTCAGAACCTCGGTCAGCTGCGACAATGTCGTGCATGGCGTACCGCCGCGGAGAAAAGTCTTTACAAGCGACATGGCTAACAACCCTACGCAGACGCATCATACGATGGGAGTGAAACTCGTGTGTGGTGCAGCTTCCCTCTCGCCTTGTCGCTGAGGTCCAGCGAACTATTGCCAAGTGAAGCTTGTCCGCTGGCCGTATACTTTAGGGGATGTGAGATGCGTGTCTTTGTGTGCGTGTGTGTGTGTGTGTATGTATGCGTGTCTTTGTGTGTATATGTGTATGAGTGTATGTCAGGAGAAACCAAGCACCAATAGCGCTGGAAGCTGTCTACAAAAGAATGAGAGAGCTGCGATGGATACAATAATGAGAAAATAGCATAAGCGCAATACATACATCTGCACACACGTCGTAGGGGGGTGGGTACAGAAAACGCCGTGAGTGTGCAGAGTAATGAGACGCTTTATCAATACTAAACAAGTATCGCACCACACGCATCGTTCACGCATGTTGTTCGTCGTTGTCGCCACCTGCCTCCCTCCCCACTATCCCCCTCCCTTTTCCGGTGGTACTCTTCGCTTCCGAAGAAATAAAAAGAAAAATAGTCCTCCCATGCAGATGCCGCGCTACTGCTCCACGTACACCGTGAGCATCACGGCAGAGGGGAAGAGGAGCATGTCGCTTGTCACTCACATCCAAGAAGCTTACCTCTTTGTTTCTGCGTTGATATTTCTGTTTCTGATCAACTCTTTCGCGGCTACAGTCGTAATGGCGAGTGGATGCGGTACTCCTACGCACGCACACACGCACACGCACGCACAGGAAAACGAACACACACGAAAAAAAAACTGTAAGCCAAAACGTTGGCGGCAGGCATCAGGTCACTTATAACCAAGGACGAAGAGAGCCATACGGATGCGCGCACGCTTTCTCGTACACGTTCGCCGCCAGGTAACAGAGAAGGGAAGTCCCCACATGTACAGTTTTCTCTTAATGCAGCTGACAAAAACAAGCGCCATGCTCCCACGAAAACGAAGCGAAGCAAAAACATATCGAAGCATCTCTCATCTCCCATACGCACACGCACACAACGTCTGGGCCGCACAGCCCTCTCCACGGCCAAGACGCATTTGCCAGCTCACAGAGAAGGCGCGCTGAGGAACAGCACAAGCAGCATCATCTGTGCTTCAAAACACCCAAGTCGATCTCCCCTCCTTGCTCAATCTCTATTCAGTTCAGCGCGCTCCCACTCACGCCCACATGGAGAAGCGTGCGCGCACGTCAGCACACACACAGAAAGAAAGACGTATAAAAAAAATGGAACGATAAATCTAATGACGGCAAGCACGGCGAGCAGAAAAGTACGATGTCGGTAATCTACTCTGTAACACAGCATACAGATCACAAATTCTGTTCCTTCCTCTGCATGTGCCTGCAAACAAAACAAAGGGCAGCCGGCACACCCACTCCCCACCCACCGGCGCACCGCGCCATTCACATAGGGTGTACGCGGGCAAGCCCATGATCTACGCCGCAAACGAGAAAGCAAATCAACCAGGTTCCACACGTCATCACAGAATCACATCACTGCGCATACTGGGCACATGCTCCGGTAGTGCTTCACCCGGCTCCCAACACTGTTCTCCTGGCCCGATAAAAGCCCACTCAGCTCCGTAGCTTCAGCGCGTCGGCGCACCTCCCGCTCCACAACTTCTCGATTCCGCGTTGCCTCCGCCTTTTCCGCCTCCGCACGTGCCAATTCCTTTTTTATCAATCTAATCTCATCCTTGAGTTGAGCCGTACCCGCTTCCCGCTCCTTCCTCTGCTCGTTTCGCACCCTCTCCAGCTCTCTGACGATGACCACCGCATCACCACTGCCTCCGGCCATCTTGTTTTCCACTAACACATCAGCTAGGCAATTCACAGAGTCCCCGACAAACAACTTTGCAACTGCTAGAACAGTAGCCACCAGCTCCTGCACGCGCGCGTCAGCCGATGCCTTCGCCGCCTCCAGCTCAGCGTGCTCGGCGGTCAGCCTGCTCACGTGCTCCGCGCTCGACGCCGCAGCCGCCTCCAGCTCCTGCACGCGCGCGTCAGCCGATGCCTTTGCCGCCTCCAGCTCAGCGTGCTCGGCGGTCAGCCTGCTCACGTGCTCCGCGCTCGACGCCGCAGCCGCCTCCAGCTCCTGCACGCGCGCGTCAGCCGATGCCTTCGCCGCCTCCAGCTCAGCGTGCTCGGCGGTCAGCCTGCTCACGTGCTCCGCGCTCGACGCCGCAGCCGCCTCCAGCTCCTGCACGCGCGCGTCAGCCGATGCCTTTGCCGCCTCCAGCTCAGCGTGCTCGGCGGTCAGCCTGCTCACGTGCTCCGCGCTCGACGCCGCAGCCGCCTCCAGCTCCTGCACGCGAGCGTCAGCCGATGCCTTTGCCGCCTCCAGCTCAGCGTGCTCGGCGGTCAGCCTGCTCACGTGCTCCGCGCTCGACGCCGCAGCCGCCTCCAGCTCCTGCACGCGCGCGTCAGCCGATGCCTTCGCCGCCTCCAGCTCAGCGTGCTCGGCGGTCAGCCTGCTCACGTGCTCCGCGCTCGACGCCGCAGCCGCCTCCAGCTCAGCGTGCTCGGCGGTCAGCCTGCTCACGTGCTCCGCGCTCGACGCCGCAGCCGCCTCCAGCTCCTGCACGCGAGCGTCAGCCGATGCCTTTGCCGCCTCCAGCTCAGCGTGCTCGGCGGTCAGCCTGCTCACGTGCTCCGCGCTCGACGCCGCAGCCGCCTCCAGCTCCTGCACGCGCGCGTCAGCCGATGCCTTTGCCGCCTCCAGCTCAGCGTGCTCGGCGGTCAGCCTGCTCACGTGCTCCGCGCTCGACGCCGCAGCCGCCTCCAGCTCCTGCACGCGCGCGTCAGCCGATGCCTTTGCCGCCTCCAGCTCAGCGTGCTCGGCGGTCAGCCTGCTCACGTGCTCCGCGCTCGACGCCGCAGCCGCCTCTAGCTCCTGCACGCGCGCGTCAGCCGATGCCTTTGCCGCCTCCAGCTCAGCGTGCTCGGCGGTCAGCCTGCTCACGTGCTCCGCGCTCGACGCCGCAGCCGCCTCCAGCTCCTGCACGCGCGCGTCAGCCGATGCCTTTGCCGCCTCCAGCTCAGCGTGCTCGGCGGCCAGCCTGCTCACGTGCTCCGCGCTCGACGCCGCAGCTGCCTCCAGCTCCTGCACGCGAGCGTCAGCCGATGCCTTTGCCGCCTCCAGCTCAGCGTGCTCGGCGGTCAGCCTGCTCACGTGCTCCGCGCTCGACGCCGCAGCCGCCTCCAGCTCCTGCACGCGCGCGTCAGCCGATGCCTTTGCCGCCTCCAGCTCAGCGTGCTCGGCGGCCAGCCTGCTCACGTGCTCCGCGCTCGACGCCGCAGCTGCCTCCAGCTCCTGCACGCGAGCGTCAGCCGATGCCTTTGCCGCCTCCAGCTCAGCGTGCTCGGCGGTCAGCCTGCTCACGTGCTCCGCGCTCGACGCCGCAGCCGCCTCCAGCTCCTGCACGCGCGCGTCAGCCGATGCCTTCGCCGCCTCCAGCTCAGCGTGCTCGGCGGTCAGCCTGCTCACGTGCTCCGCGCTCGACGCCGCAGCCGCCTCCAGCTCCTGCACGCGCGCGTCAGCCGATGCCTTTGCCGCCTCCAGCTCGGCGTGCTCGGCGGTCAGCCTGCTCACGTGCTCCGCGCTCGACGCCGCAGCCGCCTCCAGCTCCTGCACGCGCGCGTCAGCCGATGCCTTTGCCGCCTCCAGCTCAGCGTGCTCGGCGGTCAGCCTGCTCACGTGCTCCGCGCTCGACGCCGCAGCCGCCTCCAGCTCCTGCACGCGCGCGTCAGCCGATGCCTTTGCCGCCTCCAGCTCAGCGTGCTCGGCGGTCAGCCTGCTCACGTGCTCCGCGCTCGACGCCGCAGCCGCCTCCAGCTCCTGCACGCGCGCGTCAGCCGATGCCTTTGCCGCCTCCAGCTCAGCGTGCTCGGCGGTCAGCCTGCTCACGTGCTCCGCGCTCGACGCCGCAGCCGCCTCCAGCTCCTGCACGCGCGCGTCAGCCGATGCCTTTGCCGCCTCCAGCTCAGCGTGCTCGGCGGTCAGCCTGCTCACGTGCTCCGCGCTCGACGCCGCAGCCGCCTCTACCTCCTGCACGCGCGCGTCAGCCGATGCCTTTGCCGCCTCCAGCTCAGCGTGCTCGGCGGTCAGCCTGCTCACGTGCTCCGCGCTCGACGCCGCAGCCGCCTCTACCTCCTGCACGCGCGCGTCAGCCGATGCCTTTGCCGCCTCCAGCTCAGCGTGCTCGGCGGCCAGCCTGCTCACGTGCTCCGCGCTCGACGCCGCAGCTGCCTCCAGCTCCTGCACGCGAGCGTCAGCCGATGCCTTTGCCGCCTCCAGCTCAGCGTGCTCGGCGGTCAGCCTGCTCACGTGCTCCGCGCTCGACGCCGCAGCCGCCTCCAGCTCCTGCACGCGCGCGTCAGCCGATGCCTTTGCCGCCTCCAGCTCAGCGTGCTCGGCGGTCAGCCTGCTCACGTGCTCCGCGCTCGACGCCGCAGCCGCCTCCAGCTCCTGCACGCGCGCGTCAGCCGATGCCTTCGCCGCCTCCAGCCCGGTGTGCTTGGCGGTCAGCCTGCTCACGTGCTCCGCG
Organism: Leishmania tarentolae; assembly: GCA_033953505.1. Classification (NCBI taxonomy): domain Eukaryota; phylum Euglenozoa; class Kinetoplastea; order Trypanosomatida; family Trypanosomatidae; genus Leishmania; species Leishmania tarentolae. Next base: position 922,406 of record CP119857.1, on the reverse strand, counting down.
CTCGACGCCGCAGCCGCCTCCAGCTCCTGCACGCGCGCGTCAGCCGATGCCTTTGCCGCCTCCAGCTCAGCGTGCTCGGCGGTCAGCCTGCTCACGTGCTCCGCGCTCGACGCCGCAGCCGCCTCCAGCTCCTGCACGCGCGCGTCAGCCGATGCCTTTGCCGCCTCCAGCTCAGCGTGCTCGGCGGTCAGCCTGCTCACGTGCTCCGCGCTCGACGCCGCAGCCGCCTCCAGCTCCTGCACGCGCGCGTCAGCCGATGCCTTTGCCGCCTCCAGCTCAGCGTGCTCGGCGGTCAGCCTGCTCACGTGCTCCGCGCTCGACGCCGCAGCCGCCTCCAGCTCCTGCACGCGCGCGTCAGCCGATGCCTTCGCCGCCTCCAGCCCGGTGTGCTTGGCGGTCAGCCTGCTCACGTGCTCCGCGCTCGACGCCGCAGCCGCCTCCAGCTCCTGCACGCGCGCGTCAGCCGATGCCTTTGCCGCCTCCAGCTCAGCGTGCTCGGCGGTCAGCCTGCTCACGTGCTCCGCGCTCGACGCCGCAGCCGCCTCCAGCTCCTGCACGCGCGCGTCAGCCGATGCCTTTGCCGCCTCCAGCTCAGCGTGCTCGGCGGCCAGCCTGCTCACGTGCTCCGCGCTCGACGCCGCAGCTGCCTCCAGCTCCTGCACGCGAGCGTCAGCCGATGCCTTTGCCGCCTCCAGCTCAGCGTGCTCGGCGGTCAGCCTGCTCACGTGCTCCGCGCTCGACGCCGCAGCCGCCTCCAGCTCCTGCACGCGCGCGTCAGCCGATGCCTTTGCCGCCTCCAGCTCAGCGTGCTCGGCGGTCAGCCTGCTCACGTGCTCCGCGCTCGACGCCGCAGCTGCCTCCAGCTCCTGCACGCGAGCGTCAGCCGATGCCTTTGCCGCCTCCAGCTCAGCGTGCTCGGCGGTCAGCCTGCTCACGTGCTCCGCGCTCGACGCCGCAGCCGCCTCCAGCTCCTGCACGCGCGCGTCACCCGATGCCTTTGCCGCCTCCAGCTCAGCGTGCTCGGCGGCCAGCCTGCTCACGTGCTCCGCGCTCGACGCCGCAGCTGCCTCCAGCTCCTGCACGCGAGCGTCAGCCGATGCCTTTGCCGCCTCCAGCTCAGCGTGCTCGGCGGTCAGCCTGCTTACGTGCTCCGCGCTCGACGCCGCAGCCGCCTCCAGCTCCTGCACGCGCGCGTCAGCCGATGCCTTCGCCGCCTCCAGCTCAGCGTGCTCGGCGGTCAGCCTGCTCACGTGCTCCGCGCTCGACGCCGCAGCCGCCTCCAGCTCCTGCACGCGCGCGTCAGCCGATGCCTTTGCCGCCTCCAGCTCAGCGTGCTCGGCGGTCAGCCTGCTTACGTGCTCCGCGCTCGACGCCGCAGCCGCCTCCAGCTCCTGCACGCGCGCGTCAGCCGATGCCTTCGCCGCCTCCAGCTCAGCGTGCTCGGCGGTCAGCCTGCTCACGTGCTCCGCGCTCGACGCCGCAGCCGCCTCCAGCTCCTGCACGCGCGCGTCAGCCGATGCCTTCGCCGCCTCCAGCTCAGCGTGCTCGGCGGTCAGCCTGCTCACGTGCTCCGCGCTCGACGCCGCAGCCGCCTCCAGCTCCTGCACGCGCGCGTCACCCGATGCCTTTGCCGCCTCCAGCTCAGCGTGCTCGGCGGCCAGCCTGCTCACGTGCTCCGCGCTCGACGCCGCAGCTGCCTCCAGCTCCTGCACGCGAGCGTCAGCCGATGCCTTTGCCGCCTCCAGCTCAGCGTGCTCGGCGGTCAGCCTGCTTACGTGCTCCGCGCTCGACGCCGCAGCCGCCTCCAGCTCCTGCACGCGCGCGTCAGCCGATGCCTTTGCCGCCTCCAGCTCAGCGTGCTCGGCGGTCAGCCTGCTCACGTGCTCCGCGTTCGACGCCGCAGCCGCCTCCAGCTTGTTTTCGGGGGTTGCCTGTTCAGGGGGTGTTGCAGATTTGTCTTTGAGTCGCTGAAGTTGGAGGCGGAGGAAATCGATCTCGTTTTCGAGTTGTCCTTTGGTGTACTTGGAGGTGCGCTCGAGATCGGCGTACTTCTGATGAAGCTCGACGAGGTTTTCTTGAGCGAGGTCTAAGTCAAGCTTGAGATTCTGGTAGGCCTCGTTGTCAGTGGCCGAGGTGGATGTACTGTGGATGCTTCCGCTAGAGCTGCGCGAGTGGCTTGTGCTGTACGACGACTGGGAAGAAAAGTCGTAGGAGCTGTCATCCTCGGCGGGGACGTCGACTGCCGGAGACTCCTCGCGGAACCCCAGAAATCCACTCATGGCTGCAGTGCTATGAAACGCTGTGTTCCTGTCGTTGCCTCGTGAGAGCAGGAATGGGAGAAAGGTGGAGAAATGTGTGCGTGGCAGGGAAGGCACACGCCAAGAATAAATGTATGCAGTTTTCGGCGTTGTCCTGTCGCCTTGTGACTGCTATGGTTGCCTGGTAGGGAGGGCAGTGCTGAACAGACCATCACACGCTTAGTGAAGGTGACGGACACACACACAGGCACACTATCTCTTGTGTACTCTGACGTGTCATTCAGTCCTCCGTCGCTGTCGTCACCACGGCCCACTCGCGGAATCGCTCTTTTATTGCTTCAGCGTTTGCTGAGCGGAAGAATGAACGAAGGGAACACAAGAAGAAAAGTACGTCACAGTGCGCTACGTGGGCATGTGCGTGCGCGAGGGGAAGCGCACTGTGCAGAAGCAAGGAAGCAGAGGAGTGGGAAAGGAGGAGATCAGAAACCGTGCAACGATACAGATGAGCGGATCAGCTTGCAGAAGTGTGCAGATTGGTAACTGGTGAGCGAGATGAAGAGAGACAGAGACAGAGACGTAGGCAGGCAGAAAGGAGTGAGCGGCATTACTTGCTGAGGTGGTGCTGATAGACGGCTGAGAGAAAGCGGAGAAGCAGTGTGTGGGCACAAAAGAAAAGAGAGCGAGAACAAGTGGGCTCCACTTTCATGTTGTTCCGTTGGCGCTGCTCTTCTGCCCCAGAACTGCCCGGGCACCACGGACGTCGCGTTTGTGTATCTGCCGCTTCTTTCTCTTGTCTGTGCCATTCGCCCTTCGGTTTAAGGAATTGCCGCGTGCTTGAGCGTCGCTCGTTTGGTTGTCGGCCTCTTTCGGTATAGGGGATATGTGTCCACCAAATAAAGATGCAGTGCTGTGCGCAGTGATGCCTTGCCAGCAAGCAGGCTTGGGATCCACTGCTGTCACTGCCCAGCAACAGGAGAGAAGCATGAAGCACGGTGGGGCAGTGTGGGGGCCTGTGGCATGCATGCACAGAAGAAAAAAGGCCACATCGCGGAGAAGGCGGATGATCATCCACGGTAATGGCAAGCTCGCAAATCGGGGAAGCGAGTGTGAGGAAGTACGATGGTGACAGGGTACAAGATAGGGGAAGGCACCACATCCAAGTCAAAGTAAAAGCAGCACCGTCGTCGGTATCGCATCTACCACACACTGCAAGAATAGGAAGCACGGAGAACGGGGGAGCGACGAGAAGCGCCTCTTATCTCTAATAGGTCCCACCACGCCAACCGCCCCTCCTCATTTCTTTTTTTTTTTTTTTGCGTTGTGTGCGTGTTGTGTTAGGTGCTCCGCTTTCCCTTCTTACTATTTTACATTCACCCCAGTCATGATACACACACGCATGTACATAAACCAAGCACAGGCACACAGACGCAAGCCAGGAAACCGCAACATGTGTGCATCACATGTGCTTCTCGTCGGCCACTTTTTTTTTTATTTCGTTTCTTCCCACCACTGTACCGCGTAAGAAAGGCTGGCATTGGCTCGCGAGGCAGCCCAAGAGAAAGGGAAGAGAAGCTACTGTTGAATGACGGCAAGAAAACTTCAAGAGAGAGAGAGAGACCAGGAGCGCAGCAACGCAAGCCTGCACAAGTGAAAAGTAGACGCCAACATGCCTAACAAAAAAAAAGGCCACAATAACCAAAACCATAGTGAATTACACATGGAACGGCGTGGTGTTCTCCTTCAGCACGGAAAGTCGGCATGCAGGTCTGTGCACACGCACGAAAACGAGATATGCACGAGCGGGGGAGCGCGTCGCACAAACCGTAATTTACGAAAATGTCGCCTGCCCTCCGCCCTCCCCGAGCGAGCAGCAGTAGCAGCGCGAAGATGCGGATCGGGCATGCATGTCGTCATCGCAGTAAAAAGCAGCGGTGTGTGTGTGTGTAACTTCGCGATCCCGTGGCTACACCATACCGTGTGTAGAACGGCCCCTTTCAGCAGTTATTGTGTACGGTGTAGTACTCCACCAGCTCAACTGCGACGCCGGGTGGAAGTGACACGGAGATGAGAATAGAGCCGTCGTAGGTGGTGGCAGCATCGGCATGAAGAGGGTACTTGCCCACGTACATCGTGTGGCACTTCTCGCGGTGCCTTCTGCCTGAAGCTACCGAAGACACAGTGTGTACGTCTTCTGTCTCAGTGTGCGTAAAGTCGCTCATTTCGACCCCATCCGCCGCACTGGAGACGTGAGCAAACACGATGATGGACGCATGAACCCCGTGCTTGGCGCGAAGACGTGTAAAGACGTCGTCCGCACCTTCGAGAGAAAGCACTTGCTCGGCGACCTTTCGCGTGTGGAAGGTGTAGTGGGAAGTCCAGTAATAAGGTCCATGAGCGTACAGAATACAGTGTTGCCTTGGCGAGGCTAACGGTGCGTCTGGACTAGTAGCCACGGTTGACGTCTCGGCGCGCCAGTGAGAAACAGCGATGCCACCCACACCGCAGTTCAGCGTTCGGCAGGGGTCTCCGTTGGCAACGGAGATAGACGTCAAGTGAAGTGACTCCGTTGAGGTGTTGCGCAGCTGATAGTGCACCCGCACCCACCCCGACGTGACCCGTGACGAGGCACCCTCGCCCTCGCTCGCAACCTCCCCCGTTGACGACGCATGAGCGACGAGACAGCTGACGCCCTCCACCTCCACCGCAGCCGCCACAGCAGTCGTCTCCCAGATACATATGTTAAAGGCACCCCGGGTCGAGGAAACCAGCCCAAGTCGCAGTCCCCGATGATCCTCCACCCGCTCCTCGCTCGTCTTCGCCGAGTGGAACACCAGTTCAATGTGAAGTTCTGTCGAAGAAGCCGTTGGCAGCGCGTCGCGCACGTACCACCGCACTAACTCGACTGCCTCCATTGGCGGCACCAAGCAAGCGAGATGGCAATCGCCAAACCACGCCGTGTCGTAGCGCCACTCCGCACGAGCGACAGTGTGACGCGCATAGCCCTCAAGCGATGCCGCTGGCAGACGAATCGGAACTGCGGCGAAGGGGCTGCGGTGGCCCGACACCGTCCCTTGCGCAGCAGGCGGTAGTGCTCCACCGCGCGGAGCCGACGGAGACGCTTCGAAGAGAAACGGGGGAAGGTCGTGCGCACCGGAAATCTCGCACCAGCCGCTGGTGCCCACAACGGACGCAGCGGCGTCTCCTCCAGTTACACGGTGGCCGTTAACGTAGAAGTCGTAGCCCACACCAGACTGAAATGAAGTCCACAGGCACAGCGCCGTCTCATGATGTGCATCCGATGCGTCGGCCGTGGAGGACTGTTGCAACCCACCTGCAGTGGCCCCCGTGGACCAGATGAGCCGGGCGTGATACAAGAATTTCTTCTGCATAGGAAACCACATCCGGCTTTCCGCGCTCTGAAACCCATCGCGCCTGCCCTTGCTCTCGCGTTCCATAGTCCAGCCAGGGGCAAAAAGCGCGACCGACAAGCTCGCCTTCGCGGCTTCGGCAACAGAGACGTGCGTGTTGTAGCCGCCCCCGCCATACATGTTCCTGCCAAACACGTCCACGCCGACGTAGACGTCGGTGCCTCGGTTGCCGGCGACCGTCTTTGTCGACGCCAGTTGTGATGGTTCCCAGAAGTAATTAGTAAAGATGCCGTCGCTGACGTCAAAGAAGGGCTTGTTGTGCGAGGTGAGTGCATTCTGATACCACAGCTCTCCCTCTATGGTGACCGCATCGTACCAGATGACGAGGCGCTCGGCAGTGGCGGGGAAAGCTGTAGGTGATCCGCCACGCCCCGCGGACGATGAGCGATTTAGCCGTTTGCGAAGCAAACTGCAGAAGACGACGAGACGCTTCGCCAGGTTCTGTGGGAGTGGGCTTTCCATGTTGAGGAGGTACCCGTCGAAGCCGTAGGTATCACACACCTCAACGAGGCGAGCAATAATGGCCGCCATGCGCCTCGCATCTGTTAAGGCTCGATTCAGCTCCAAAGCACCTCCGTGCCCCTCGATCATCAAGGTAGCCAGCACTCGCACACCGTGGCAGTGGCCATTGTCGATCCACTCACGTGGCGGAACGCTAATCCGCTTATGTGAAAAATACACGAAGTAGTCAGCACGGCTCCAGTAGTTGACCGTGTAGGCACCCTCCACTGTCTGCAGGCGCAAGTAAGAAGCGGCGCTACCGCCCTCGCCGATTCCTTCCACAGAGGCCATAGCAGATACTGGTGCTCCCTCGAACAGAAAAACGCGGCGGTCGGCGCGCCTGTATCCTCCGCCCATGTCGTGGCAGACAAGCAAGCGTGATGCCCGCGGCAACGCACTACATGCCGCCGACTCACTTCCAACCGAGAAAGGTTCTCGGTCTCTCGTATCCGCCGTACTCTTCTTGGCAGCATCTCCGGTTCCGCCCCACACTACCGACGTCGGTGCGAGAGCAGTGTGCGGGCGCAGTGAGCACGGTTTCATGTAAAACTTCGGTGGTCGCCACGTGTTCAGAAGTGCGTCAAAGGAGTCGATCGGCTGGCCGCTCGCAATGCGCAGTAGCTTTGCCAAATGCGTACCGCGCTCAAGTCTCTTTAATTCCTGCAGCACTGTCGGTGGCAGCCTAGCCGTCTCACAGAGTACCTCAGCGTCGTTGGTGACGACCACGGCGCATCCGTTGTAGGACACCACGCAGCGGCCAGACGGCTCCATGACGCCAGGGTGCACATCGCCTCCATACTCAGCCCTAGCAATACCGAAGTGACCGTAGGGCGAGAAAACAAACTGTGTGCTATGCTGAGCTTGCGCCGCGAAAGCCAACGGTGCTGGCACCCACGTAAGGGCCTCTTTCTCTCCATGCCGCACGCAGAGAACCTCGTACCCGCTGCCTATCTCGATTTCATTGCCGTCGCCATTGCAGCAATATGCCTTAATGTGCTCAAGCGTCTCGGAGAGGCAGCACTTGCCAAAGCCGTAGGGGCACTCGGAAGCGCCCCTCGCGAGGCAGCGGATTGAGAAGAGTGGCAGACCCGATTCCCTGCCAACAGGGAGAGGCATCCAGCCCTCCGGAAACGGTAGCAGTCAGAACTTCATAATGTTGCTCTTGTGCGCAGCGCCACCGCCCTTCGCTGCCGGCGACGATGACACCCTTAGCGGTGGCTCGGCATCATCTTCCCCCGGCGCAGCACCGGACGCCAGAACAGGTGGGGGAGGGGGGCGTGGTGAATGCGCCGAGGAGCAGGCCCCTGTCTCCTTCTTCGCGGCACCTGCTTCTCTTCCTCTACCTCGCATCATGGCCGCTTTGTCAGCAGCGGCCCGAATGTTCGTGGCGGTCGCCTGGAGCACCTCAGCAACCCGGCGCAGTACCGCTTCGCTGCCGTCGCTATCGGACAGAAACCACTGCTCACCCCCGCTGCCGCGACTGTGCGGACGGCGACGAAAGCCTGCAAGACGCAGCAGCGCTGCCACCCCATACGTCTCGAGCGGCTTCAGTTTCGACTGGTAAGCCGTGCTCTCGGTAGACAGTGCCCGGTACTTGGCATCCTTGGGGTGCTCGCAAATATTCAGTATCACCGTGCGCAGTAGCGTGATACCGCTGATAGTCTTCTCAAACGCCTCGGCGGGGCTAAGGTGCCCATCTGCAATGGTCTCATTGCTCTCCAGCATCGCCTGCGCCACCATTAATTCCTCCTCATCCGCCTCTGTCACTGTCTGGCGGGTGTTCAGCAGTCCAGCACACACGTCACCATCACTGCCGCCTATTGGCGGTGGTGATGAAGCGACGCTAAAGCTGGAAGGGGAGGCCATGTCAGTGTTGGTGATGCCTGCACCGCCCGACGAGGCTTGCTCCAGCATCGGTCTAAGCATCCGCCCTATGGGAGTGGAGAGCAACGTTGGGATCATTTCAAGCACATCTTGGGCAATGTGACACCCCAAGAGGTACATGCTCGCCGCGTCCGAGAAGTTGTTGCAGTTGTTCTCGAGAAGACGGTAGTGGTTGGGGCCGAAGCGGACGCGATGCTGCTGCTGTGTCCAGGCAAAGAACTCTTCCTCTCGCTTTGTTGTCTGCCCCAGCAACTCAGTGCGATACGGCACGCCAAAGCGTGTGTGGCCAGGATTCGGGTCACCTACGATGCCGACGCCGCCGTCGAAGTAGTACTCCTTTCCGTACACAACGATGGAAGTGTGCCAGACGCCCTCCAGCTCCCGCCCGATCAGCATCGGCGCGAGGTTGCGCGCCATGCCTTGTGTCAAGTCATAGCGGTAGAGCGACACCGTGTAGTGATGCGACGGCGACGACATTTGGAGAATACGTCACGCTTCACGCAGACGCTGCTGTGACTAGCTGCCTCCGCAACGCAACCACAGAGAACCCTGCAAGGTAATATGTACACTTCCACCTCACCCCCACCCCAGGGAAGCAAGGGAAGACGGAAGAAGAAGTGGAGGAAAGTCAAGAGCGCCAATCAGATGATCGGCAACAGCGAGAAGGGGGAGGTGTACCTGCGCGCGTGTGACAAGTGTTTGTCTGCGGATACGTTCCCATGCACCACGCGCCAGCAACGGAATGGAGGGGAGATGTCTTTCGAATGCGGCGCACGATGCGTACGCTCACTAATAAAGCAAAGCAGGTCAAGATGAAATTTCTGTGCTGTCTCGTAGCCTGTTCCACCGCGAGTAGAGTGCTGTGATGATACTAGTTGTATTGTGTACCGCGTTTGAGGCATGGGGCACACCCCACAGTGTTCACAGAAAAGCAGAGGAGGAGAAGGGAGGGTTCGGCGTCATGGCAGCAAAAGCAATGGATGAAGAAAGTCGCTCACGCAACGATGCGCACGTATGAAGGGCTTTGTGCAAGGCATAAAGCGTGCATCGCTGCGGATGCAGAAGGGGACAACGGTCTGAAGTGAAGGGAACCTCATTCCGAGCCTCGTGCAACAGGCAGCGCCTTCATCAGTGGAAGCCCATCACAAAGCCTTTGCTAGCGACCGCACGAGACGGTTGCATCCTGTCGTAGGGATGGCACAGCAACGCCCAGGGAATTTTGCCCTTTTCGTTCCTTCACTAAGGTCTCGCGCATGACGTGCAGTGTCAGTGGTATCAACGCACGCACCCCATACCAGCAGCACGCCACTACACATGAACGGATAGCCCACCCCCTCAGCACGCCCTTTCCGTGCTCACCGAAACCGCCGAGGTGGTGACGTGGTGCACCACGTCTTCTCGAGCAAGCGGGTCTTCCAGAGGACACTGTGTCCCAGTGCTGTTGACGTCGGCGCCATCATTGCCTGTCATCATCAGCGCACGCATTCGCACGGGCGTTTGCGGAATCTGGCCACCGCAGGACGCTGCAACAGCCGGTCCTTTCACTCGCGTAAGGCCGCGAGTTCGACACCAATGATGCGCTTCACTTTCGCTGCTGCTGGGATCGGGTCGGGAGCATCGAGCATCGATAGCGTCTGATCTAGGTCGCTGCGAAGGCGCTCCTCCGTCTGAAGCACATCCTTTGAGAATGGTGTACCAGCAGCAGCAGCAGCAGCGCCCTCGCCGATGACGGTGCGTAGGCTAACCATGTCCGACCCAGTCTCGCAACTAGACACCACATTTTTCGTAGACGAAGGAGAACTTGCAGGTGCATCGTGAGGGCGTGCTGAGACACCGGTTGCAGCCCGACCATCACCGTGGACGCTGCTGCTGTTCGTGGTTGCGGCCTCTCGCACGCTCCTCGCTCGCTGTTGTGGCACCTGTTGCTCACCCTCCCCGCGCTTCCACGAGCTCCGGCCTTCGGGCTTGGCGTGGCGCTCACGTTTCGTGTGAGCGGCGGAGTCGCCACAGGCGGTCTCGCGGGTGTCACCGTGGAGATCCGTAGTGGCAGCCGTTCCGGTCTGCGACGCGGAAGACTCTATAACGCCACACACGGGGCACTGGTCCTCATTCATGACCATTTCTGATGCAGACGCGTAACAGCTGCGGCACACGCAAAAACGGCAGCACGCGGTCAACATCTCCTCAAACGCTGAAAGGCGGCAAAGGACGCATTGGTGAGTGTTGTCGGCATCGTTAAGCCCCTTCAACGTGCTGCGCTGACCCTTCATGATAGGAAAAAGCTGACTGGCCAGAGCTGTTGCGCGCTGAAGGCGTAGGTGGTCCACCGCTGGAGCAGCTGGCGATGAGGACGGCCGCGCACCGGCTACCGTGTGTGAGAGTCGGGGAGACGACGAGATGGCAATATGGGCACCAGCGCTGCCCTCGATGTATTGGCCGATCCCTGAAGTTCCCGAGAGAAGCTGCTCCTCCATTTCCTTCAACTGTCTTTGGCGCTCAAGCCGTTCCTTCTCCTTCCGTGACGCCTCGTCGTCTGCAAGGTCGCGCTTAGAAACCGTAATGGTCAATCGATCATACGTGTAGAGCACGTCAGACCCGTGGATGACGACTGGGACGAGTGCATTTTGCGCCCCTGCCGTCGGGCCTGACCATGAGAAAGCACTACCGCTGCTCTCTGGAGGAGGCAGCGCCGGAACTGGTGCAGATGCCGGTGCATCACGGCACGGTGCAAGTCGGCACACTTCCAGTTTGTAGCGGCTGGTGTTAATGCGGTGCTCCTGAATGACCTGGTCCAGTATCGTGTCCGTGGTGGTGGTTTCGCCGGGGAAGCCGACGGTGAGATAGCGGCCCGAGGCGGCTGGGTGGTTGCCCAGCAGTCTGTACTGGATGATTCCCTCCATCGCGTCAGTACGCCCGAAGCGGAAAAGAGAAGCGTTCTAAAAAAAAAAAGGGAGCTCAGTTGTCTCGCGCCTGTTCTCTGGTCCCTCCACAGAGAAGGCAGCGCCACTCTCTTCAAGATCACCCGAGATGGGGGTTGAAAGGGTGTTGCAGCAGTACGTCGGGTGCAGAAATCAGAGAAACAAAAGGGTCCCACCCGCGGGTGTTCCAGTGAGAGCGAGAGAGAACGGGAGCGACAGGACCACGTCAGCGTGGAGAAAGAAGTGCCCGAACACGGCGCCAGCGTCGAAAAGGATGTGATGGTGTGAGGCGTTGTATGGTGGGCATGTAAAACGTGCGAGGAGGCAATAAAAACGTCGTGGAAATGAGAGGGGCATGAAAAGCAGCACGAAGTGCTGTCGCGAGACAGCACAAGCACCGGTGTGCACAGACAAGGCACAGGTAAGGCAAGGACGCAGCAACGGCAAGAGAAAGTCGCTGGCTCACCCTCATAGGAGATATCGCGACCCTGAACGCTGCATTCCAGCCCATACGCATAAACGTTGAGGTGGTGTATTGCAGACTAGTGTAGGAGAACGGCGGTGGCCGTCGCATCAGCGTGAGAAGCGTTGTCCATCCGCCTCCATCGTGCAGTAGGTAGTCTGGTGTGCATGGTAAAGATGGAAACACGATAATCGTTGGGGCAGCAGCCAATGCACGTACAGACCGACTGCACGACTCAGGTGCCCAACTCCACACACCAAAGAGAGCCGCCACTCCCCTCTAAAAACACGAAGACCGTGCAAGGGAAGACACACAAGGGTGGAAGAAAAAAAAAGGTAGCATAACTAATACATTACATCGGAGAGAAGCGTGCCCAAAGCCCAAGGTGCATGTACACACGTACACACACGCACACACATGCGCAGACAATCGGGAAATCAACAGCAGCAGTGGAGACAACGGTAGCACATGTCTACCTAAGAGCACGTCTTGTTCACCCACCGCGTCATCGGCTCCGAGGTCACGGAGGAGAGAATACCGCCCTCACCCCTCTGAGAGCTGCTAGCCGCGGCACCAACAGTCGCGCCCTTGGTGATTCGTGCCTTGTAGACGGTGCTGCCATCCTTTTCCACGTAGTACCACTCGGCCTCCCGGTGCGCGTCCCGATTCGCCTTTAGCTGCGCCAACGCCTCCTCCGCAGGCACACCGTCAAAGCCCAGAGACGACAAGACATTCACTCCGTCAAACTGATTCTTCGGCTTTGTAGTGCGCTGCAGTGGCTTGCCGCCGTTGTTCATACGGCGCCGCTCTTCGGCGATAATGGATGGAAGCTTCTCCAGCTGACTTCCCATGACCCCACCGTTTGCGCGGCGCTGCGCCTCTAGCTTTGCCATCTCCTCCCGCGTCTTCAGACTAGTCCAGTCAACGGACCGCACGAAGTGGGTGCGATCGTCTGGGTAGCTGTCAGGATCGGGAGCTACGTAGTCCGTGTTCATGACGCTGCGTCGCTCGTAGGTGGTCTGGCAGCCAGTGAAAACGGACCGAAACTCGTTTCGGTCGCGACTCGACTTGCCACAATGCAGCAGCCACACACGCGTCTTTGGCTTGCCGACATTATCCGAAAGCACCACCCCGTAGTTCTTTAAAAGAAGCCTCACCTGTTCCAGCTCCACCGTCTCAGTGAACGCAACGTTGAAGGTTGGATCGGGGGTGGTTGGATCTTGCTGATATATGGCGTTGCAGATGCGGCGGAAGATGTCTCGTTGCAAGCCCGTAGCGGTCATGTTGTACCAGTACTCAACATGCTGCCGCTTGTCCGCTTCGAAGATGGGGTAGAAGTCCTCGCTCATCAAATGCCAGTGCGTCGATGGGACATTAGGCTTCGACTGAACCATCTTACGGCGAGTGTTCATGATGATTGACGATGGGGGCACGAGCGCTCCCTATTCTACATATACATATATATGGATGTATGTGTGTCTGTCTGACTCTGTGCGTCTGACTGCTGCGGGAACGGAACCAGCAAAGAGGAAGGCTGGTAGCGGAGAGCAGAATAAGCGAAAGAAGACGTGCAGGTGGTCAGGCACTACACACCCACCAGAGACACAAATAGACGTGGGGCGTGATGAGAGTGAGGTAATAGGCAGGAGATAAGAAGCCAGCACACACGCAGCTAACCCGTGTGGGTAACTAGTCATGGGGAGGGCTTGTTTCCTTCGCGCGTGCGCGTCTCTGGGCCTCTGTGCAGGTCTCCATAGAGTGCGTGAGAAAAAAATAGGAGGCACGCGCACACACGGGGAAACGGGGGCATTGCCGCCCTCTTTCTTTGCGTTCTTTGCAACGCGGTCCAACGAAACCAACGCGCCAGAGACCCGTCCACGTCAACATGCAAGCTGCAACCGCAGCTATCGACAAGGGTAATGGCGCAGTCGCACTGAAAAAAAAAAGGAGAGCGCACCGGCGGGGTCAATGAAACATATGCTCCTCTCCCTCTCTCTCTTCTTCGTACTCCTCAGGTGGCACGCCTTCGTGTCACCGCCATCACCACATCACTGCGGTTGTCTTCTATCAAGATGATAGCCTCCGGCACTGCTCGCCGTGCTGGATCTCTCCCTGGTGTTGAGCCGCCCGTGTCAGCTCCGCCAACTCCACGGAGTCCCCCTGCGGTGTCAATGCCACTTGCACAAGAGAGGAGCTGTTCACACTCACGAGTCCTCGGAAGGTCTTCGTCCAGATGTCGAACACTTTCGCATCGCACGTCAAGATGTGAACACTCCGAGGCTTGTGTTGCGCCATGTTGTAGAACCAGAGACTAAAGGCACCATCCGCGGGCAAATGGGCGCGGTGGCCGCGGCCCTCACGGCAGCCGATGATCGTCTTAGGCGACTCGAGAAATGGCAGGAAGCACGGCGTATTTGGCGTGGTCGTGACACCGACGAGGTCATCAAGAGGAATAGCATCTAGGATGTCCACGCCGCTTTCGTGGAGGGTAATCACCAGGTGCGGCACCGGCTCCGTTTCCGCCTCTAGACGCTTGACCGGCAACATGCGAATGCGGAAGAAGCGCTCCTTGGGCCACTTGCCGGCTGAGTAGTGAATGAAGAATGCGCCCTCGCGGCAAAGGTCGAGGTAGTGCAGAAACAGCTCTGCCATGTGGTAATCCACCAGCTCCCGATAGCGTCGGAGGTAGATACCGCGGTGCTGCAGGAGGCAGAGGACGATGCCATGACTGGGGTGTTGATTCCATATGAATGGCGGCTCTTGTAAATTTCGGAGAAGATCCGGTGGGACAACCGGCTGCGCATCAATCGCGCTAACGATGGCCTCCGCGAGCGACAGAGAATCTTCCTCAACGCCGTCCTCCTTGGTGTTGGAGTCGTCATGATAGGGGCTGTCACCGCGTCTGTCGTTGCTGTTCACTCCGCCACCACCGCCTCTACGTTCATGGTGAGGCCCACCTCGGTGGCTTCGGTGGCGTGGATGCCGTTCCTCAACTGTGATCGAGGATGAGTCGGCCGCCATTGTGGTCGCGTCATTCCAGGTTGGCATCTCTTTGCTCCTCGCTTCTCTGCATGGCTCCTCGTCGGTCCAGCGGTCGGCACGAGCTCGGGAGCGACTGGTCACAAGCCCAACAGTTCCTCCACCTCGAACATCCTCACCCCAGTCGACGATATCATCTGGCGTCGTTCTTGCTCTTCTCCAATTTGCACCAGAGAAGTCGGCACCGCCATTGCCGTAGTAGCCCTGTCTGCTGGAGGGCATAGCTCCAGATGAGGTGCCAACGTACATGCTGGTGAAGGCAGGTCGAGCTGTTGACGACTGCGGAGGGTCACTTGAGCGCTGCCTCCAACGACTAACGCCACATGTGCGACTAGTTCCAGTAGACTGTGGCCAACAGCTGGAGTCACGTTCTGCTGACCCCTCATCTTTCACACCTGAGCTTCCTCTCCACGTGGCCTGACCTGTGTTGCCTGCTAGTGTATTTCTGTCCCTCGGAAGAGAAGCACTAAAGGAATTAAAGAGTGGGCGAGTAGCAGAAAGGCCAGGAATACCCCTGCCTTCGCTGTCACTTGTCCCGTGGTGGCCACGGTAGTCATCACTGCCGCTGAACTGCGGATCTTCGTAGTGCTGGCGCGCGCCACCCCACCCGCCCCTACGGCCAAGAACCGCATCGCTCACGCGTGGGGTCGGAGAGAGCAGCTCCGCAACAGTACCCGCGTCTCGGCCGCCAGAACATCCGTCCCTGAGCCCATCGCTGTCAAACGTGTTGTTCGTCAGGAATGTGGTGTTGCTACTTAGTGCACTGAAGAGCGGATACTGGCGGCCACCGTCATTATATGCGCCGGCGACTGTGCTTGCGCTCGGCAGCTCAAAAGCCGTATAAGGGGCGGCAGTGCGGTTGAGCCACGAAGCTCGCCCGCCGCCACTGCCGGCAGAGCTTCGCGACTTATTCAGCTGGAGCCGAGGCACAAAAGAGTCTGTCATTTTCTCTGTTGGTGAACGAGAGACAACGGGAGAGGCAGAGAGAGGGGAACACACATATGTGTCACGCTAGACCAAAAATGTGTGGTGCTGGTTTGTGTCCCCGTGTTCACCTGTGCAAACGCAGCTGCGTTTTACACTGCAGGTCCAGTACACTCACCTGCAAGAGCGCGCACCGAGAGAGTCTTCTACTTCCATTGTAGCGATGTTATATTCGTGGAAGCGTCACAAGATGCGAGTAGGGGGACCGGGGGTGAGTGGTATGTAAGAAACCGAATAAAAATCGATGAGCAACGCAGAGTTGTCATGTCCCGTGATAAGAATGTGGGAACGGGGTAGAGAAGATGTGGGCGAGGATGTGCAGCATTGTCTAAGAGTGAACGGTGATTGTCTTTGCATGGCGGTGGTCCGCAGCCGTAGCCGTTATGCGCAGTCATCGGCACCCTCCATGGCACGATATGGCGCGTGTTTGATTTTTGTTTTTGTAAAGGACTCTCCCACAGAAGGCGAGGAGTTCGACAGTGATGAAGCGCTCCTGCACTAGAGGAATGTACGGTGCGTATGTAAGGCCGTCACCACACCCATAAAATGCGCTGGGCCTGAGTCACTGCGCAAACGTCTGCGCAGCTCGTGGTGGCGGTCCGGCGGGACGGAGAGAAATCACAGAGAACGACACACATACCAAGACATAGAACAGATGGGAAAGGCATCGAGGAGGGAGAAGCATAACATCGAAAGAAGGCAAAAACAAATCTGAAAAAAAAAGGGGGGGACACGACCACAACATCGAGGCTGTCAAGTGGAGAGGAAAACTGAGCAAGAGTGCCACGCTCACAGCGATATAGTGAAGCACACACACACACACGCACACACGAACGTCCACGCTTAGGGGTTCCACAGAGCAACAGTTACGGCACCAATGGGCCAGTGCGCAGCACGAAGAGAGCCGGTCCGTAAAGAGACCGATCGGCTCCCCCAGCACACATATTCGGCGACGGACGCGCGCGCTCTCCCTGTTTTTCGCCCATCGACGCCGAACCCCCAAATAGCGCACAAGAGGCAAAAAAAAAAAAAAATGCAATGCCTTCCACAGCGTGCACACCTACGCGCAGCCAGGAATGGAGAGAGAAGAGAAAGCGGGCAACGAGACACGCCCACAGAGAGACGTACCTCCACACGACGGAAGAAGAAAGAACGAGGGGGCGATGGTTTCACTTATGTACATCCTTCTAAGGCAAAATCGGGGGCCGAGACATGCGCTCATGCGAAAGTGTTAGCGTGTATCGAAAGTCAGTGGCATGTCAACTCGAACACGTACACGCAAGCGGACGCAGAGTCCAGAAGCCTGTGGTGTTGAAGGAGGTGGTGCCCTCCCCAGCGCCCAGACCCGCCCGCGCACACGGACACTGAGAATTGCGTGAGGGAAGCAGCAGCGAATAAAATGGGCAAGCAAACAAGCCGAGCAATATTGCTTGTGTGCAAGTTCAAAGACAGCAACGGCCGCGGCACACGTCAAGTGAGTGGTCTGTCGCACCCCTTACTCAAGGTGTGCGCAGCATCCAGCGCTGCGCCTGCTACAGCCTTCTTCTCCAGTTCGCGTCCCTGTAATCCAATGGCATCCACAATCGCTGGAATGACGAAGCCATCGAGCATGTCACACACAATCGCCTCTGCCTCTTCCTCGGTCACAGGGTGCCGTGGTGAGGGGAGAGCAGCTTGGCGGGCCTCTTCTTCCTCCACTGCCACATTCATCGCCGTCTCCTCCACCGCAGAGCGCGTAACATCGTCAAGGAAGCACTGCAACGTCGTGTCAGTGGCACGCATGTACGCCGCATAGGCAACCTCGTTTTGGTCGCGCTGTTGGCGAACCTCTGCACGACGGGCACGCTCGGCCGCCTCTCGAGTGGCGCGCACCACCTCGGCCTCCTCCTGTAGGCGCCGCAGTGCCGCCATGTCCTGCTGGCGTCCGAGCTCTTGCGACAGAAACCCGAGTGTGTCGTGCACAATCGCGCCGAGCGCGCTGCTCACGATCTGCTGCGCCTCAGTCTCCTGTTCCGCTGCCAGCAACTCCTCTTGCCGCTTCGCTGCTGCCAGCTGCTCCGCCGTCTGAGCTGTAGAAGCAGCCTGCAATTCTTCTATCAGTCCGCGGCAACGCTCACGCCCGTCGAAAAAGTCGTTCTGCACCGCACGGCCACGTAGCAGGCGTTGAAGGAGGATGCAGGCGTCTTCCACCTCTTCTTGCTCATCACCGTCCAGCTTCAGCACCGGTGTCTCAGGTCGCTGCAGCTTCGGCGTAGCCCTGTACAGCTCTAGAACCTGCTGCGCAGTCAACTCAGATGCCTTTTTACCCTCAGCATCCTCAGATGGGTGCAGTTTGTTGTAGGCATACTCGAGTGAGTGCAGGACTCGCATCTGCTCGCGGCGCTGATACAGTGTTGGCAATCGCTTCACTGCCTCGTTCTCTGGCACGATAAACGTCTTTGGTGAAACTCGATCAACCCGAGCCCCACGCTCGGCATCGACCACCTCTGTCGCCGCAGAATCCGCCAGTAACTGCGGTCGAATATCGTAGTTAAATGCTTGCCTGGCCGCGCGGAGGCGAGCCTCAATGCTAGAGCCGCCAGCGACGTTCTGCTCAATCTGCGGCGGCGCACCATCCCTGCCGTAGCGCGCGTAGCTCGCAATGGATGGCTTCGATCTGCCATTTTTCGGGGTGGCGGTAGAGCTCTTCATGAAATCTGTTAAAGGAGCGCTAACGGTCGCCTCTGCGTCCGAGGCTTGGCCTTCTGCGCAGTCAGTCCCCAATGCCTGCAGTTTTGCCATCTTGTCAATACCGCGCTTGCTTGCTGCCACACGGCGCATCTCCAGTGATGTCAGTTTTCCGCCTAATGTTTTGAGAGACTGCATTTTGATCTGCTCCAGACGCCTCCGGTTGCTATCCTCTCGGGCCGCCTCACGCGCCAGCAACGACTCCCT